>OZ010607.1:68650369-68677869 GCA_963932145.1 Acanthosepion lycidas | reverse complement strand
CAAGAACAACAGATATAAGATTCGCCATCGGCGAGTAGATGAAGTAGTCAACTGCTTGAAGTAAGTCAAGTGAATTCCACAATGAATCTCCAACTGCAGAATATCTAGCAACCGCCCCACGCGGTCAGATGTGGCACAAGGCCGAATCTAATGTAGAGTATCCGAGCCTCCCCGTAGACCCCGTATGAAACGGGGTCGGGTAGCTGTTTCCTGAGACGAGACTCTGCCCTTCGACATAGCCTCGCCTTGGAGGCAGACAGTTTGACCAGTACAGCTAGAGACGAAACTCCGACTACATACCAACATACAGTATTTACTACTGGATTTATGTGAATGGGGAGAGACGCATTATCATTCGTAGGTATGCTACAGCAATATTGGAATGTCTTCTTCCTTAAAATACGTTATTTTCTGACGTAAACATTTTCAATTTGTGTACTCATAAATCATTGGCTAATTTTCACATATATAATCAGAATTTTTTTTTTTTAACTTTTTTAATGATTTCATCTCATGAAACGATATAAAGCCATTGAGATGCAAGTGCTTACAAGACGAGAAACATTATCGCTCCGAGAACAATAAAAAAGAAGAATGATCAAGAAAACGGTAGATAACGATCAAACCTGACTGGAAACTAAGAATCCGGAAGAGAGTTCTACAGGCGAGAAGTGCGAAAGAAGAAACTGTTAGCATAGAACTTACGGTTACATCTAGCCAATTCAACTGTAAATTGAGGATACATTTTTGCCAATCTAGTATTACTCAGAACCACCAAAGGGCCCACAAGACGAAAACTTGAACAGTTACATTATCCATAGAAATATAAAACTGAGCATCCTAATCTTTATTGTATATAGTTTAATTTCATCTTTCATAAAAAACTTTTTTGCTGACGTAAGATTTTTCAATTAGTTTCGTTATACACATTAGATAATTTTTCATATATAGTTTTTTTTATTAAGAAGACAGAAAATAACGATTGACATTGCATTGAAATTTTTGAAGATCAAAGTTGACTGGAAAGTAAGAAGAGTGAAAGAGAATTAGAAGACTTTTGTGAGGGGAAAGGACAATAAAAGAAGAGGAATTAAGAAGACAGAAGATAACAATTGACATTGCATTGAAATTTTTGAAGATCAACGTTGTCTGGAAACTAAGAAGAGTGAAAGAGAATTAGAAGACATTAGTGAGTGGAAAGGACAATAAAAGAGAAATTAAGAAGACGGATGATAGCAGTACATTTAAATTTTGAACAGTTGAGCTAAAGCCAGAGTGTATAAGCTGAAATCTGTGTTATGGCGAAAGTACGGATAATTTTTTACTTAAAATTTAAATCTAAGTCGTAATTCTTACTTAGATACAAAGATTACATGCACATGATAAGGAATAATAGATATCCCTTTAGTTAGGGCGAAACGGAAAATATGCCCGCTATTTAGGTTTTCAAAAGAATCGGTTAAGAGGGAAATTAAGGTTAAAAGTCTAAAACAATAAAAACAATCGCGAAATTCCAGAGTTCTCATGAGTCTGACATTTTAAAAAACTGGAAAAATGATATCTTTTATTGAACAGCCTACGCCCAGGGGAGCGGCGGGCTGCTGAGATTGAACCACATCAAAATGATTTGGTTTTTTATTTCGAAAATTTCAGCTCCTCAGCATGCTGCCAAATCTCCCCAATGACACATAATTCATTTTCGTCTCTCGTTTTTGTTTTTTTGTTTTCTCGCTTAAAAAGCCTTAAAAAAACATCATGGAGTCTTTCTAAAAAAACTTTCTGAGACATACATATCAAATGGCCAAGAATTATATCAAATAAGAGACGACATGAACGTACAAAATTTTGACCGTGGAGTTTTCTTCTTCTATGTACCTATGTATTCAGAGTGTGAACGATTATGGCACTCCACAACTTCTGTGGCTCTTGGTGGATTTCGTCTTATTGCTATCTACTTGTCAATTGCTAAGTCTGCAGCTGGGAAAATTAGTTCACTGTGTCGTACTAGATAAACTTTCCTGCCATAATTCACCTTGCTTTGAATATGGCTGCCACAAAACGGCATACACATCAGTATGGCTGATGCTAACCTTCAGGAAAATGAATCATTACGCCTTCTTGGTCTAACATTTTCCGGTGACATACATAAAATGGAAAGATTATAATGAATTGATAGCCAGGGTCTGCAGCTACGAAAGTCGGTTCACCGTGTCGTGCGAGACATTTTTTCTCACCAGAATAGATAAGACCATCATTCATCCATGTTTGAAATATTGCTGCTACATATGGTCCGGTGCTCCTGCTATATATTTAGAGATTGTTGATAAAATCCAAAGAGGAATCTGCAATGTTTCTCTCCAGAATCTATCTTACATATTTATAAGTCTACCATTGATCCATGCTTTGAATATTGCTGCAATATATAGTCTGGTGCTCCTGCTACATATTTAGAGATTCTTGATAAAATCCAAAAGAAGAATCTGCAATGTTTCTCTCCAGATTCTATCTTATATATTTATAAGTCTACCACTTATCCATGCTTTGAATATTGCTGCCACATATGGTCCTGATATATATTTAGAGATTCTTGATAAAATCCAAAGAGGAATCTGCAATGTTTCTCTCCAGAATCTATGAGAGAGACATTTTGTTTTTATTATTAGTTACTTTGTTTAAATAAATTCATTTCGTTTTTTTGTTTTGAGAAAGTCCACATTGGACAAAACGCAACTACAGTTTTCCTACTGTCATTTATATATATATATATATATATATATATATATATATATATTATAGTTTATGAAAAACTAGGTAATCCGTATGGGTAAACCTAAGGAGGATAAAATCCAGAGATCTCAATGTAAATCCAAAGCAAAAAATTTAAATAAAAACAGACCACTTTATGGTTCCATGTAATAAATTATTTCACCACAGCCCTTTTAAAAGGACTGCGGATCATCAGACTTTACTTCCAAAGGTTGAAACAAACAATGAAAAGAAATTTACACATTTTTGACGGGCCGTATTAAACATGTAAATTAACGAAGTGGGGAAGTGAGGGGTGAGAGAGAAGACATGAGTGAGTTAGCAGATATTGACACATTTAAACGGTTCACTTAACGGAAGTTATATATTGATATGGAAGGGGTAGAGAAGAAAAAACCCATAAAGAGAAAAAGAGAGAAGGAAGTTATGGGAGAAGGTGTCACTAATTTTCTTTGTAAAAAAAAGGCTAGAAACAAACGCTGTTATTTTGTTTTACTTTGAAAGTGTTATTTTGGGGGTTCATAAAGATTATAATGTTTGATATAAATTTGAATGTCTCTAAACTGTTTACAAATAATTTAATTTGATGTTTGTTAGTGATTTAAATTTTTTTTAAATTTTTGGGATTTTCTATGAAAAAGTCGATTAAAAAATATTCATAGAAAGTACATTAAAATTTTATTTTAAAATATAAGTTTACTTCTAGTAATCTTATTTTTAATCTCTTTAAAAAAATTTATTATTAAGTTGACATCTCTATCCGTTTGAATTTTGTTCATGAATTTAACTCGTGACTGTTTCTATATATATATATATATATATATATATATTTGTTTGAATAAAAACAGACCACGTTAAGGTTCCATGTAATAAATTATTTCACCATAACCCCTTTAAAGGGGTTATGGTGAAATAATTTACCTTAACGTGGTCTGTTTTTATTCAAACATATCTGCTCTGAATTTTACATTGAGCTCTCCGGATATCATCCTCCGCGGGTCTACCCATACGGATTACCTAAGTTTGCATAAACTATATATATATATATATATATATATATATATATATATATATATATATATATATATATATATATATATATAAGGCTGATGACAAAGTAGCATTCATTCAACTATTCGACGTAGTGCAATAGTTGGTGGCAAACTTCTTTTGCTATATTAATTACGACTGAGAAGTGAGTTCGATCCCCACTGGGTTCTTCGTACTTGCGACCTTACGCTTAGTAAGTCAATGAGAAGCATTCATTGCGTGATAACAATGGCGGCTGTTTTGTTTCACTGATGTATGATGTGGACATACAGACAAAACTTAACCTTACGTGAATCTATTATATAGAGAAATACTTATCAGAGAAAATAATAAAATCTTTTTTATCCTGCTCTTAGTTAAACTCGGATAACGTTCCAGCGTGTATTTCATTCGAGGACATTTTTTCAGTTTTCTTCTTAGACCTGATAAGATAAATTCTTCTAAAAGACTAAACTGTCCGCATTTGTTCTCTTCTGACAGATAAAGCCGAAAAGAAATGGAGATTGTAGGAACCAAGTCTATTTTTTTGGTTAATTCATTTAGTGCGAGAAGTTGATTTACGTGTTTTTTTTTAATCTTTTGCTTATCAGTTAAAAAGTAAAAATAAAAAAAAATGTCGCGTTTTGAGAAAACTGAATAATGTCTGACAATTCATACTTAATATTTTTGTTAGGTTTTATCTGGAGACCAAGCGTACCTTTCGCCGCCATTTCAGCCGACTGACGGACGTCTTACATCTTATCAAACCTATCAGTGAATATCTACTTTCCCTCGTCTGTAGCACACTCACCCCAACACAAAGTAAATGTACTGCCACACACACACACACACACACAAGGCTAGATCAATAAATGCGTAGCCTAAGAGTTATAAGCTTTTTTTCTAATGTTCACCCATTACAAGGCCCAAGAGCCACTCAAGCTAGATGATTACCGTGTGGAGTTAAATTAGCGTAGGAAAGGACAAGCGTTAGGTGCATAGAATGAAGCAGGCTTTAGAAGGAACTGGAAATTTAGTCCTGAACAGGAAACAGGGATTAAACTTCTACTCCTGTTCAAAAGTCTGGAGAGGTGTGTGAACCGGACGATCAATTCCTATTGGTGGAGGAGAGAGAAAAAATGTAAATAATAGTGAAAAAATTTCAGAGTTCAGGCGCATACGTCTGGAGTACAGAGATGAAGCAGCCTTTAGAAGACACCAGAAACGCCGTCCTTAAACAGGAAACAAGGGATAAAACTTTACTCTGGTCAAAAACAATTGGAAGGAGTGTAAACCGGACGACAGACGAACGTATCTTCTTCTATTGATGGAGGAGATAAAAAAAATAATAAAATGAAAGAAATTGTGAATAAAAGTTCAGCTGAATTCTTATTTTAAATTTTCACTGTATAATGTTCCAATATTTTATTTGAGTGATTAATATGCAACTCTAAATTAAGGACGTTGGCACAGAAAGAGATTATGTTGAAAAACAAACATTTTTGTGAAAAAATAAATGCTTTTGAAAATGGCTAAAAAAAAGTGGCCGAAAACGCTTGCTAAAATAGACAATATAGAAACTTTTTGTAATCTCTCACTCCTATCAAAGGGGAAAATGTAAACACGCTGAAAAAACTAAATAAAAATTAATTAAATTTTCCTTGTCTGTCATATTTAACGAAAGATGTTTAAACAAAAGGTTTCCAAATATATTGTTATATAGGAATAAAGTGTCGCTGCCGACACTTGAGTTTTAACATAAATCGTCAATGTGCAAACATGGGCGATCCCATTATTAAATTAAGTAGACCACGTGATCATAGAGGAAACGCATATAAGGGAGGTAATAGCATGACGTCTAAACGATTGCTATTTCTATTCTATCCTCTATTACTATTCAGATCTACACTTCTACTCTATCCTCTATTATTATACGGAGCTCTATTCTCTACTCTATCCACTATACTATTTCTTTATTTGGATCGCTATTACTATTCGAGCGAGTATTATCGAGCAAGTACTATTAGTGCGAGTGACATTCAAAGGCGCCTGACACCAGTATTGTTCAACGGCGTTACTATAGTTGTATCTGCAATTACAAAGTCTCTACTACAACAAGCATTATAAAAATGACAACGAGTATACGTTGGCATCACAAAAGTGTCAACGAATGTTCGTTGACATCACAAAACCAACCTAAAAAACAGACCCCTTGTATACGATCTACTACACCAACGTGAGGGGTCTAGGTTCCAACTTTCCAGAAGTGGATCACCATCTTCTCCAATCTAAATCTGACCTACTGTTACTTTCTGAAACTGGTATCAACGCTTCAAGTGCACCAGCAGAGCTCAGAGTCCAAGGCTACTCACCTCTCATAGCCTCATATGGCCACCTAAATCACCACAGCCACGGACTCAAAGCCTTCTTCAAGGACAAGTTTCCCTGTGACAGGGACGCAAAAAATGATCTACCGAATATGTGCTTTTGTGTGGCAGTTATCCATAATACCACATTTGTTTTTGTTCGCTACCACCCTCAGGACGAAGGGTTGGTTATCTTCGACTGAATATCTGAGAAGATTGATAATATCCTCAGTCAATTTCCCTCGGCCAGCTTTCATATCTGCGGGGACTTCCAAGCCATAAAGAGTGGCTTGTTCACCCCAACAAAAGTGATGTTGAAGGCGGACATTACAGAAACTTCTCTATTCGGTGGTTACTATTCAAGCGAGTATAATGGCGCAAGTAATATTAGTGCGAGCGATATTCGAAGGCGTCTGACACCAGTCTTGTTCAACGGTGTTACTATAATCGTATCTGCGATTACAAAGACTCTACTACAAAGAGTATTACGAAAGTGACGAGTATTCGTTGACATCACAAAAGTGGTAACGAGTGTTAGTTGACATCTCAATATATATATATATATATATATATATATATATATATATATTAGAAATGGGTTGGGAAAAATGTACATATACGAACAAATACTTTCACGTACATATATTTATTCCAGTGGTGTTATAAATACAGTGCACAATGTTATGAAACAGAGCTATATATATATATATATATATATATATATATATATATATATTAAGACATTTTTATGTTTATACATTGTTTTTATAGATACAAATATTGAAGTAAATGCTCTGTTTTATAATAAACAGTATTTATAACATTTACCGGCCTGAATGTCCGAGAAATTTCCATAGAAAATATTCGTCCTCCGACAGTAATCGAACCTCTATCCTGTACAGAACTGTCATTTAGCCTGGCGTGCCTTAACCGATCGAACCACAGAGGGTCGTTCGATTAGCAAGGTCGAATTTACTGCCTTTAAACTTCAATCTTCCAAGAATCTCCCACGTACATTCATATCTGCTCGATGCGTATCCAAATGTAAACAAATGACGTGACACATTAAGAAATGGATAAAGTCCGACAATTATTTTAAGACATTTTTATATTTGTATCTATAAAAAGAATGTATAAACATAAAAATCTTTTAAATTAATTGTCAGAGTTTGTCCATTTCATAATATATATACATATATATATATATATATATATATATATATATATATATATATATATATATACAGAGACACAGTGTCCCCAAACGACCCCTCGCAGTTTTTTAATTCAGTGTTGTCCTTCAACTAGACCGGTTGCCATCCAAGGCTATAGAACCAAGTCTGTCCTGCTATTTACCCATAGCTGGAGAGAGAAGAGGATTCACATCTTTCCCAACGGTATTAGCACGTAAGTGAATGTAATGGATTCGACTGGAATTCGGCCCTTCAAAAAGTGTGGATGGTTCTGCACAAAACCTTCACCACTATAATCAAATCGCATGTGCTGACGTCGGTCTGTCAGTTTCCGAGGAAATGTTTCATTGAATAATATGCACATATTGTGTCTACTTATTTTAAACTGATCTTTGCATTGTAGAATCATGTTAAGATGAAATTCATCAAGGAAGGTACCATAGGTTTTTCTAACCCAAGTACTTTCGATCTTTTCCGATTATTTTAAAATTTTAAATTTATCTGTTGTAGCTATGGAATCTTTTGGGAAATTAAGCGTCTGAATACAAGGGAGCTGACTGGAAAATCTTGGAAGTGCATCATGGAATTATATGCTCGTTATATGCACTTTAATATGCTGTTGCTATATTCGTAATAAATTTTGTTGAGTGTTGGTTGATTGATTTTGACATAGAGGACTGCAAAAATCTGATGTGTTTCATTATTATTACAACAGATAAATTTAAATTTCATTTTAAACGTCACCATCGTCGTCGGCTCCCATTCGTGTCCGAGTATCGGGTTCTGACAATCTTTTAAGTCCTATCTTCACGGTTGATGTTTATGTTTGACATGACTTGCGAGGCCCAGTCGGTGGTAGAATAGTCGCGGACAGTGCTCACAGGGGAGGGGAGGGGAGGGGAAGGACGGTGTCGTTCACAGCGCTCTTTTTTCCTTCGTCGCCTTGCCTCATCATTCTCCATCCTGCTTTCCTCGAAATCCGCGTGGCCATTGCGTATTAATCTCCTCCACGTCGTTCGGTCTCTAGCAGTTTCTTCCCACGAGGACGAGCTGATGTGGGTAAGTGTCAGGGTGCGCTTTAGTTGGTCCTTGTAGAGCATTTTGGGTGCTCTTCGTGGTCTGGTCCCGATGGCCAGCTCGCCATATAGGATTTTCTTTCGGAGCCTGGAAGGATCCATCCTGTGGACGTGCCCTGCCGAGCGGAGGCGGTGGTAGATGATAGTGGCCTCGACGCTGCTCACTGAGGCTCTGAAACGTCATCACTTACACGATATACGTATATACTAATCATATTTGAATCATAGAGTTCTTTATAATCACTTATAGAATCACTGGGTAGTGACAATGAAAGCAATTGAAATGAAGATGAAAGAAATCCTAGTGAAAAATGAAGAATGTTTGACAATGCTTGATCTAATGAAAATTGCAGATAATATTACTACTACTAATACTACTAGTGGAAATAAAGCAATTGAAATGAAGATGAAAGAAATCCTAGTGAAAAATGAGTAGTGATTGACAATGTTTCATCTAATAGAAAAATCAAGATGATATTTCTTCAACCAGATATCTGACTATCTGCGCCGTCTTCTATTTGAATAGAATTATCGAATATTGTCACGACTTAAGAACATTTTTTCTTGCTAACGCTTGTTGAAGTTGTCTACTTTTAATTCATCCAATGTTTCTGCTTACTGGGTCATGATTCAACTTTTTCTGACTCACTTCTAATTTCTGGTAAATTGCCGAAGAAGTAATCAAATATCTACTGAAAAGTAATTAACGTAAATACGTAAGTAAAATTTGGATTGTCTTATTTGGCCAGAATTTAGTGACTTCCTCGTCAGATGCGAATGTAATTTCAACATCATTAATCCAAATTGTCTCACGCTTGCTTTTCCGTTCCCTTTCACTATAGACTGGTGTAAGCAGAATGAGATAGATAGATTGATAGAGAGATGAACAGGCTAAGATGGATAGATATGTCGAAACTATATCTATCTGTCAATCAATCTTAGTCTGTATTATAAACTAAGTTTTAAATATATATATATATATATATATATATATATATACACACACACACATATATATATATATATTTATATATATATATAAATATATGTAGAGAGAGATTTTTATTATAGACTAAGGTTGACATATACATACATACACACACACACACACACATATATATATATATATATATATATATAGAGATCTAGAGTCTATATCTATCAATCAATGTTAGTCTGCATAATTGACTAAGTTATATATATATATATATATATATATATATATATATATATAAAGAGAGGGAGAGAGAGATTTATTCTAGACTAAGCTTGACATATAGATAGATAGATGAACAGACCATGATAGATGTAGACTCTATATCTATTTATCTTAGTCTGTATTATAGACTAAGTCTGATATATATATATATATATATATATATATATATATATATATATATATGCACATTTCATTGAATACGATAGACAAGATGCTTTTACTTAGTTTTTTATACAATTTCTCATGCGAGCTAATTTTTTTTTTCTTTTCAAATGATAAATTATATAAAAACTGTCCGAATTTTAGCCTTTTTTTGCATGTAGATGATGTTATTATATTGGTGTTGTCAACAAGTATGTTACGAATAGTGTCCGGTAGGTCTCCATGAATATTTAAATGAGATCTAATTGAGCTATAGTCAGAAAAGTGTAGTGTGAGTCTGCGTGTCAAACATGTTGTAGTGTGGCCTATATAATTATTTACGAATTTTGATTGATCAGGAATACTGAATGGGCATTTAAATTCGTAAATAATATTTGCCCTATTAAATTTTGTTCTAAGAGGTGAATTATTATTTTTAACTATAAGGTTAGAGGTTTTAAATTTTTCGTGATAAATAATTAATCTAATTTTTTTTTTTTTTTGATTTTGTCAACTGGTGTTATGCGTTTTTTTTTATAATTTTCTTAATTTGGTTTTCATCTCGTTTATAATTTTCGTTCATTTGATTTTTATAAAAAATATTAATGTTATTGTTTATCTTTCAGTTCTCGTCATTGCTATTAGCTACGTTAGACAGAAAACGCTTTATGTGGAAATCCAACAATTGATTAGGAAATCAGTTATTAATCAGCGTTTGTTTTACATTGTTTAATTCGTTAAAGAAAAGCGTGCGGGAAGATGAATTCTCGTGCGCTCTCGTGAGGAAACTTTATATACAATATAACATACGTGTTTTGAAAAATGAAAACATTTCATAAAACATACATGCAAAATATTTCTTATTTGGATTCTGTCTATATTTCTGAGATGAGATATTATGTACAGTATTTACATTCGTCGGACTATTGTCCTCATCTTTGTCGCCATATTTGTCACAACGTTTCGGCCGTTGTACGCTCCGGCCTTCTTCAGGTGGTTGGAATTTCGAACTGAACTCTTTATTTCGATCACTGGGGTAGACTGGCACAGTGGATAAAGGCGTTGGTTAGATCCAGTGACAGACCCAAAGAGTGTGAGTTCAATACACGGTTATGACAGTGGAGAACTTTCAGAGGGAAAATTAGCAGGAGATAACTGATAACTGACATCTCCATCAAACATGGCACGTGGAACTAGAACAGTCTATCGTTCGGTTGGCAAGGTCGAATTTACTGCTTATAAACTTCAATCTTCCATGAATCTCGTACATTCATAACTGCTCATGGCGTATCAAATGTAAACAAATACGAGATTCATGGAAGATTGAAGTTTATATGCAGTAAATTCGACCTTGCCACCCGAGCGATCCTCTGTGGCCGAGATGTTAGGCACATCAAGCTAAATGACGGTTCCGTATAGGATGCAGGTTCGAATCCTGCCAAAGGACGAATATTTTCTATGAAAATTTCTCGGACATTCAGGCCGGTAAATGTTATTTAATACTGTTTATTATAAAAAACAGAGCATTTACTTAAATATTTGTATCTATAAAAAGAATGTTAAACATAAAAATGTCTTTAATAAATTGTCGGACTTTGTCCATTTCTTAATGTATAATTTTGGTTGTAAATATGTAACATTTATGAGGATAAAATACGTATATCTTTCCTGAGGTGCTCATAAATTGTACACTGTTCTATTATTAACGTAAACAACGAACTGTTCTAAATAACGAAATTGTACTTGGATTAAATGAAAATTACTTACACTATAATACATATTTCGTATAATACATTCCTTTTGGCGGCAATTTTGGCGGCACGTGTACATTCGTAATTAAATAAGAAGCTTAACTCAGTCCCTTGGCACTCGCCTTTATTAAAACATGTATATACATACATATATATACTTAACAGTACATACATATATATACTTAATAAAACCCAAAATAACGTTAGTTGAGTTCCATGTTCCTTGAAAAAGAATATTTAGTGAAAATTAATCTGACTTCCACAATTATGAATATTTAGTAATCAAAAGTTTAGTTCTCGTGTGTAATCAAGTGGGAGATTTCTTCCAGAGGACTATCGGCTTTAGACAGGGATGCAGACTCTCTTCAACCGGTTTCTGGAAATAATTATACAGGAAACGCTCCACGACCACAGCACTTCTGTCTCTATCGGTGGCAGACCTGTCGGCAATCTGCGTTTCGCAGACGATATTGATCATATGACGGTCAGTAAGAGTAAGCTGCAAGACCTGACCAAGAAACTCTTTGAAAGAGCCGGCGCATATAGAATGGAAATTAACGCAGAGAAATCCAGAGTAATGGTGAACAGCACAAACAACACCTGTACCAACGTCAACATGAACGGCGAACAACTGTAGTTAGTGTCCAGCTTCAAATACCTGGGAGCAACCCTGTCAAAAGATGACGCCTGCAACGCAGAAATCCGTACATGGATCACCACAGCCACAGTAGCGATGACCAAACTGGAAAGAATATGGAAGAGTAACATCAGAATCCAAACCAAGTTCAAGGTCTACAAATTGCTGATCGTATCCATCCTGCTCTACGGGTGAGAGACTTGGACACTCCTGGTGGAGGCAGAAAAAAGTATCCAGCCGTTCGAAAATAAATGCTTGAGAAAGATCTTGCGCTCATAAAACCAATGACTAAGGTCAAAAGTCTCGTGGGCCAACAGGAATCTTTCCTCGCCACTATTAAGCGTCGGAAGATATCATAGTTTGGTCACGTCACACGACATAGCCTTTGCAAGACCATTATGTAAGGCACTGTTGAAGGCGGACGCAGGCGGAGACGGCAACGCAAGTCGTACATGACAATGCAGAAACTCCCGAGAGCGAATGCCAATAGATCATCCTGGAGGAAGTTATCTGTTTTTCTACACTTGATCCCCCACCCCACCCCAACGATTGAATTAGTCAAGGAGCTAATGATGATGGTGATGATGATCAAATCATTCTTTTTACCTTCCCCTTACCTATTCAATCACTAGAAAAAACGCCCAGTCAGAGGGGGGAGTTAAACCCTAGAACCGCACCTGCTTCATAATGATAACCTCGGTTGCATAATATTAACGCCATCAGCAGCAGCAAAAGAAACTATTTGCATTTGTCGAAGCTCCTGAGAGCACAAAACCAATGACTTTGTACGGAGCAAGGTCAAAAAATCTCGTGGGCCGACAGGAATCTTTACTCGCCATTATTAAGCGTCGGAAGATATCATGGTTTGGCCACGTCACACGAACGACATAACAGCCTTTGCAAGAGCATCATGTAAAGCACTGTTGAAGGCGGACGCAAGCGGGGACGGCAACGCAAGAGCTGGTCAGACAACATAAAAAATGGACGGACATGACAACGCCGGAACTCCTGAGAGCGAATGCAAATAGATCATCCTGGAGGAAGTTATCTGTTTTTTTCTACACTTGATCCCCCACCCCAATGATTGAAACAGTGAAGGGACTGATGATTGTAATGATGATGATGAATCAAAAGCAATATTATATGCGGTAATATTTGCTGCCCTTTACTTTTGTAAGTGCTAAATTAATTTTTCAAACGTTATACGGGATTATTAAAAAATAATAATAATAATATAATTAATTAATAAGAAAAAGTAAAAATAAAACTTCAGTCAAGTCACATATATTCTACTCACAATCAACTTTTATTTCCTGTTTTAAAAGTGTTTAATGTGGCCACCACCTGCAGCACGGGCAACATCAATGCGATAAGAGAATTCCTCCCTGACACATATTAGCATATCATGATCCACTGAATTGATCGCTGTTATTATTCGATGTTTAAGGACATCGAGGTTAGTGGGTAAGCGGTGGAACATAAACGCTCCGGCCTTCTTCAGGTGGTTGGAATGTCTGAAGAAGTCCGGAGCGTACAACGGCCAAAACATTGTAATAAATATGGCGACAAAGATGAGGACAATAGTCCGAATAATGTAAAAAGTGTGCGTGTGCTTGTTTGTGTGTATGTATATATATATATATATATATATATATATATACGTACTTGTGTTTACATGTGCATATATATATGTGCGTATATATATATATACACCCTCAAACACACATATATATACACACACGCACATATATATATATATGCACATGTAAACAAAATATAAATATATATATATATATATTTATATATATATATATATGCATACATACACACAATGTGTGTGTGTACAGGGTTATTAAAAAAGAATGAACCCATTTCATTACACAATATTTTAATAAGAAAAAGCAAAAATAAAATTCCAGTCAAGTCACAAATATTCTACTCTATTCGTGTCTTAAATGTGTTTAATGTGGCCAGCACCTGCAGCACAGGCAACATCATTGCGATAAGAGACGCGTATCAGCATATCACGATCCACTGAGTTGATCGTTGCTATTATTCGATGTTTAAGTGGGTAGCGGTGGAACATAAACGCGATCATTTACGTATCTCCACAATAAAAAAAAAAATCACACACGGTGAGGTCTGGGGATCTCGCAGACCAAGCGCAAAGAGCAAGGTCTTGGTAAGTGCCTGAACAAGGCGTAGTCTGTAAGGTTTCAAATGTAGGCGTCTTAGCACACGCCTGATAGTGGATTGAGAGATCGCAAACTCACGGCTAGTAAGTTTCGTGAACTCCCCTCAGATGCAGCACGGATTCTCGCCACTTGTTCCTCCGAAACGCGTCCTGGACTTTTTCCTTTACACAGACACCCACTCTCTTGAAACAGTTTAAACCACCGTCGAATATTCTTAGGCGAGGGCGGATTAATGTGACAACTGGTTTTGTTTTCGCTAACTCGAGAACGCAGAAAGCCTTTTTCTGAGGATTCACCCTTCTGGGAGTAAACAAAGTTGCCGGAGATACGACGCGACTACAGCGCGCCTTTGACAGCCATTCAAAACTCGTCTTAGAAATGGTCACTGCCTCATTCTTGAGAACTGAAGCAAATGCGTCATGAAATCGATTCATTCTTTTTGAATAACCCTAGATATATATATATATATATATATATATATATATATCACATTCATGTTTCTAAAGATGGCGTGAGTGTGAAACTCGGGTTACAACTAGTGCGTTTTTGCTATCTAGGTAATCTAGGCGTCGAGCACGTTACTGAGTAAGTAGGTGTTTACCTTTAGATCTTTTTTCTTATTGCTGTCCTTCGAATTTTGTATAATATACATATGTATATTAAAGAAAATACATATGCACACACACACACACTATATATATATATATATATATATATATATATATACACACAGAACTACTTCAATAGAGTTGTCCTCTAATATGTATATAATATTATTTTTTATATATACAAAAGAATTACTTAACTTTGTCCTTTACACAGACACCCACTCTCTTGAAATTGTTTAAATCACCGTCGAATGTTCTTAGGAGAGGGCGGATTAATGTGGAATTACCTTCGAATTGTACTGTGACAACTGTATTTGTTTTCGTGATCTCGAGAACGCCTTTTACTGAGGACTCACCATTCCGGGAATAAACAAACAGCAGAAAGTTGCCGGAGATACGACGCGACTACAGCGCGCCTTTGACAGCCATTCAAAACTCGTCTTAGAAATGGTCACTGCCTCATTCCATGACGATGCTTGAGAACTAAAGCAATACATCATGAAATTGGTTCATTCTTTTTTAATAACCCCGGGTAAAATGACTGAGAAAAGACACTGTTATCAAACCTGGGCAACAAACTTTTGTTTGATTTCGTTATTTTGCTATAAAATGGGCTAACAATTTACACTTACCAGAATAGATTTCGTCTTCGTAAATTAGCTCTGGGTGTGATGATAAACTACATCAGGCAGCAAGGCCTCTGATCAGGAGATTGGACATTTTGAGGAGCGTGGAATCCCCTTTTAATTGCTATTGTTCCCACGTACTCTCCTGACCCAGGGTGGTAGCACCTGTTAGAGTCTCAGCTATTGGCAAATAATGAAACTCCAAACAAAAGAAAAAACTATGAAAGTATAAAAATACATTTTTATAGTAAAATTACCAGAATACATATTTAAATCAAAATGACCAACAATACATTTTATCTGTAATTGAAGGCATACAATTGCGTTCAAAATATATTTAGTTGAAGCCATAAAATTGTGTCCAAAATATTTAGATTTCGGCATTAAAAACCCATAGAGGTGTTGATAGGCCACTAAACAAAATCAACCAACAATACATTTTATCTGTAGTTGAAGGTATACAACTGCATTCAAAATATATTTAGTTAAAGGCATAAATTATGTTAACAATATTTAGATTTTGGCATTAAATAACCCATAGAGGTGTTGATATACCACTAAACAAAATAAACCAAACAACCAACATGAAAGAACTCTTTCATGACATTAAAAAAAATAACTCCCGACAATATATTAAAGAAATCAAACTGTATTCCCAAATATAACTTTAACAAAACAACAACATAAAACACATATATCACCGCCTCTAGTAAATAGGTCCACGCAGACATGTATATGCACAAAAGCTGAGTATCATCTACCATGTATTCAACTGTGAAAGCAGAATAACATATATCATATTTTTATTACTTCAAAGCTCACAAGGAAATTAAATTTTGGCATTAAATGGAATTGATGTGCCTATAAACAAACAAATCGAATCTTCGTAAATGAGATAAAAATTTGGAACACAGTCGTCCTATGTCCTAAAGTGATGCTACATCTCTTAGTTATATATATATATATATATATATATATATATATATATATATATATATATATATTATTTATTTAAAAATATGATTCCAACACGCTACATAAGAGTTCTCATGTTTCAAAACAAGAGCCGAAAACTTCAATATAATTATTTGAATTAAATTGAGTTAAAGTACTAAGCTCTGTTCCATCTTCAAGCGAAATTTTTTGGGGGAATAACTTATTTCTGAAATTTACGTGTTTTAACAGCATATTCATTATTGAAATCAAAATCATCTTCCCTTTTAAATTTAGACACCCCAACCTTACCCTGACTTGACATCTGTGAATGTAACTGAGATATTGATACAAATTATTAACACCCTACACCCCTTTTTATTTAAACAATCGCTCTAGCCGTTATCATAGAAATTTTGATTTCAATAATGAATATGCTATTAAAACACGTAAATTTTTTGGTGTTGTCCTGTTTTCTTTCGCTGTGTCGTGTCAATCCTCTTTTTACCCTTATTTTCTACAGAGGACAAATTATTGGTCACTGTTGTGGATTCCGAGATGAATTCGGTCTCCAAGGAATGAAAAACGCAATAATTAAATATAAGAAATAAAATGTATTTACACAATCATACAAAGAGTAATACTGTTAGTAAGTCCAGAAACGTGGTTAGTAGCAAATACAGATAGATATATACAGTCTCGAAGTAGGACTTTCTTTAGAGTCTACGTGCTTGTAACTGACTTCTACAAGAGGTTACCTCACACTATCTCCGTTCGTATATTCTCTCACTCTCCGTATATCTTCTCTCTATCCGACTACCGACTACGACTACTCTCATTGACTGTAACTCTGGGTATTTAACGGCAGCAATCCAGATACACTTGGTAGAGTCCACTTATATGAAAAAGGGGTGGACCCCATAACAGTCACATAAATTCAAAGGATATAAAAACCCGCATAACTAATAGAAGTTAAATTTATTTAAATACTAGCTTAAAATCCGCCATATTGGGTGGCATTTAAGCTAGATCCTGTGAAGGGCTCTTGATTGGACCTTCATCGCAATAGATAAGGAAGAGTAGATGTTATAGATAACAATAAACTACAGAAGAACTCAAAATTGATCTCTGCGTTTAAGTATTGCATTAATATTTAAGCTTACCTTTTAAAAGTTCAACAATAATTCTTCTGCCGCCATTTAATTTAAAAACAATTTGATTTATGTAGGTCAGTACAAACAATTATGACGGATGTAGTTTATCTACATATCCATGATTATCTTATCTTTATGGTTCATCCAGTACAAAGCAATAATACAGTGCTATTGAAACTCGTTATTAATAGCTGAATTTAAAATTCCCCTCTCGCCTGACTATCCCTAGCTGTAACACTGAAGCCAACACACAAATGAACACTCGTTTACGCTCCGCTTGCGCTGAGCCAGCTAACAAGACCAAATTGTTACCATTCGCAGAAAGAATTTAATCAAGGTGGGACAGCAGATGATGCTGTGATCGTCAAAGATTGACCCGGTGGTGTTATCAAAATTTATCGCTTTAAGCGCTAAACACGTCATAACGACAGCTGTTTACGTTAAAGTCATCATTCGAAAATTATCAGAATCTGTTATACAATTTCAGCAAAGCTTCATAAAGGTGCCAGAAGTTTATCTGAGTTAACAAGACCGATTCTTCGACTTGTTAACATTCGTTAAACACCGTACTCATACCCGGTAGTTAGACGTTTCGGTAAAGTCTCTTGGCCCACGGGATTATTGTAATTATATTCAATTATCATCGACGGCACTGGTAACGAGATGATCTTCGCGAGGAGAATTTGGTTTGCATGTGCAAGTAAACGAAAAAAAAATGAACATTCATAAATACCATTTTCTTTGGGAGATTGTTTAGACCAACAGCCTTTTAGGCTCCCTCTCCGTGAAAAGAGGTTCAATTTTTTAATAATATAAATTGTATCTCACGCGGGCGGGGAATCGAGATTTTATAGATGTTTAGGTTTAATCGCTCCTCTAGTTCGATAGAATTTCTCTCTGTAGTCCATGTTCCTATTTTCCATAAAAGTAGGGACCAATATATAATTAAAAATAAACCCTTATTCCACTTTTTACAGTTAGGCTTTTCAGTAAGGTCACTTGACCCACGGGATCACTGTAACTATATTTAATCGATTCAAGTCATAAAAATTGTTATTGTACAATAAAACTCGTCACAAAAAAAAAATCACGTAAAAACATTGCCGAAAACAATCGCAGTAATTTCAGGAAATTTCCGTGTTGTTTCAAGCCCTCAGCCACAATGGCTTATGACTTTGTGCTACTACAGATATCGACGGTTCCCAAGGATTCCGTCTACCCAATTTCACTCACAAGGCTTGGGTCAAAAAGTAGGACGGTTTTCATGCCCCTTCCAGTCGGATAACACCAATCTCCTTCCTGAAAAAATCGACCATGGTGAGATTCGAACCCGGGTCTCATGATCAGAATGCAATGGTTCTAACCATTCGGTCACGTGTCCATACCATCGTCTTATATATATCCCACATATATCCCGCTTTGTCATAACAGTAGACCTGCTAAGAATGGTGAAACGTTGTAAGAACTTGGACGTAAATTTACTGTGGATGATCTAGTGATTAAAGCACTTTCTATACATTTTCCTCTTAAATTATTTTCTCTTTTAATTAAAGTCGCATTTTTATGCCAAAATTGTGGCAAGTGTCGGTACGGTGAGCAACTAAGGTCTTTAATGTGTTGTTTTTGTTTTTTTGTTTTTTAAAAATAACTCTTTGTATGCATATAATCTTTCATTTAAACTTCTTGGGGTTTCTCGAATATATTTTTTCTGGCAATCCACGCAGGTGATAGAGTAAATTACTTACTCCAAGTAAGACGAAAATATTTAGAAAGTCCTTTAAGCGCGAGTTCATCCACAGTAAATTTGCATCCATGTCCTTACATTTCACCATTCTTGGCATGTTTTCTGTTATCAAAAAATGGGATATTTAATAGCAAAGATGAAGGAAACAATAAGTAAAGGATTCTAAATAATATACTCAAAACGCAATTAGAAAAAAAACTAAATTTCGGCACGGCTTTGCATCGAAGAACACAATCCCAAAGCTGAAATTTGGTGGTAGCAATGTCATGATTTGGGCATGTCTTTCTGCTAATGTTATGGTTCACTTACAGATAATAGATAGTAGAATGAATTCAAAAATATACCCAGATGTTTTGTTTCTCTAATTTGTTTGGATCACTAGTAAAGCTCCGACTCCCAAATGAATGGGTTTTGCAACAAGATAATCACCCCAAAACATATGGCTAAATCTACGAAAAAATGGCTTATTGAAAACAATGTCAATACACTCAAATGGCCATCACAGTCTCCAGACTTGAATCCAATAGAGACTCTTTAAGTTTAT
Source organism: Acanthosepion lycidas (assembly GCA_963932145.1). NCBI lineage: Eukaryota > Metazoa > Mollusca > Cephalopoda > Sepiida > Sepiidae > Acanthosepion > Acanthosepion lycidas. Next base: position 68,657,887 of record OZ010607.1, on the reverse strand, counting down.
TAAAATTCAGTTGAATAAAAGAGCCCCGAAAAACATCCCGGGCCTAAAGAGAATATGCAAAGAAGAATTGAGTAAAATGCCAATGAAAACTTGCAAATCATCGATTAAAAGCTACAGAAAGAGACTGACTGCTGTTGAATTGAGGAAGGGATATGCTACAAGGTATTAATTATGTATTTTAATGTTGCACGAATAATTTTTCGCTTCCAAAGATTTTAATTTCAGTAATTTAAAAAAATTTTCTGATTTTTTATTAGCATATTGCAGCATTATTCCATGTTATACAAATATTGTATGGATTATAAGGTTTTTAAAAATCTATGTTAAATAAAAAAATTAATGGCGCCCGAATATTTCTTTTTTAGAGGAAAAAACTATGAAAAAAATGGAAAAGTTTTCGTGTGACGCGTTTCGTCCCATAGGACTTCATCAGGTTAAAAATTGATGTTTACGTTGACACGGCAACACATTCAAACAAAGAAACGGGGTTACTAAAAAGATTTTTTTTTTAAATATATGTTTTGGTGGGTACACAGTCTAGCCGATTTCAATTGGTTTTGTTTTTCCTTTTCGTTCTTGCTTCCGTCGCATTTGATATTAAATATCCCACATTGTGACAATTTCTGCCAAGAAAGATGTAATGCTGGATGAAACCTAAAAGTAAGTTTGCTGTGTGGACGATCTAGCGATTAAAGCACTTTTTATACGGAATCGTTTTCGTAAATTGCTTTCCCTTTTTTTATGAGGGTAGAATTTTAAAATTAAAATTATAGTCAGACTAGCTACAGTGAACAACTAATGCATTTACTGTAACAATTTATACATCGATTTCCCATATATATATATATATAGAGATATATATATATATATATTACAGCAAAAACCAAAAATTATCTCAACATAAAGAATTGTTTTGGGGTGCACTGACTAACTGATTTTGAAGTAAATTTTTTTTGCTGTAAAAATTACATATGATCTGTTATAATAAATACATCAAGCTCTCTGTGGATCAGTTTTAATAATTAATATTACTAGGATCCACCCGGATTATGTACCAACGGATCGATTAACTGTACTATATATATATATATATATATATATATATATATATATATATATATATATATATACAAACATATATATCTATATACAAACATGTATATCTATATATATATATATATATATATATATATACACACACAAACATATATATATATATACAAACATATATATATATATATATATATATATAGAGAGAGAGAGAGAGAGATAGAGATATAGATATATATGTTTGTATATATGTATATACTAGCTTAAAATCCGCCATATTTGGTGGCATTTAAGCTAGATCCTGTGAAGGTCTCTTGATTGGGGCTTCATCACAGTAGGTAAGGAGGAGTGGATGCGAGAGGCAACAATAAACTACAGAAAAACTCAAAATTGATCGCTGCATTTAAGTATTGCATTAATATTTAAACTTACTTTTTAAAATTTCAACGATAATTCTTCTGTCGCTACTTAATTTAAAGACAATTTGATGTAGGTCCTTACTTTCCATACAAACAATTATTTTTATTTCATGGGTGACTTTTATTGGATTTCGCAGTTCATTTCAATTATTCGCAAATTTATTTCCAAGTTATAAAAATTGTTATTGCACAGAAAAATTCATCGCCGAAAACAATTGCAGTAATGAAAAATTGGGAATCCAATATTTCAGGATTGCGGGGTCTGGATCCGGCCCAGAAGGTTTTTAATTTGCCCAAGGTGTCGGTATGTTTCCAAAATGGTATGATATGTTGGGCTACAGCCTCTAGGGGTAAAGTTGAAAACACGGACATCTTTATTTCGAAACACTGTAATTTGAGAACAGTATTTTTTTTTCATTTGAACATGAACTACTGAAAGTTAGAGTGTTGTACCCCTTTAAGTTGAAAAAGCGTGACACATTTACATATACATATAAGTACTGTCATCTGGAAAAGATCAGAAAACATAATTAAAAAATTTATTCTGATGAATTTTTTTATTGCTGACAATGAATACAGAATAGGCGTGGTCTTAAAGAAAAAGGTGCGTTCCTATTAATATTCGCGGCTCGTAGAAACAAAGCAAGCAGATATCGCTTTATGTAAAAGGGAGTCTTATAAAGCCAAGCCAAAAAAAAAAAAAGATTTTATTTAAGCCAGTAAATGCCAACATAATATAGAAGCTGTAGACCTTGGGCACTTATTGTAAGCAAGCATATATCTGCATAATAATATAAAAATATTCCTCCTCCGACAGGAATCGAACCTGTATCCTATACGGAACAGTCATAGTGATTTTTTATGCCCGGCTTAGATGTGGCACAAGGCCAATAGTAGGGGACACCCAGTAATTGATCTAGCAAGAACAAGCTTTCTAACCATTACACCACGTCGAGATGCCCGACCGTCATATAGCCTGACGTGGCACGTCAGGCTATATGACGGTTCCGTATAGGATACAGGACGATGAAAATTTCTGGGACATTCAGGCCGGTAAATGTTATTAATACTGTTTATTATAAACAAAGCATTTACTTAAATATTTGTATCTATAAAAAGAATGAATAAACATAAAATGTCTTGAAATAATTGTCGGACTTTGTCCATTTCATAATGCGTGACGTCATTTGTTTACCTTTAGATACGCATCTAGCAGATATGAATGTACGTGAGAGAATCATGGAAAATAATAATATAAGATAACGATATACATTTCTATATATGAAGAACAATAGGGAAAATGTATGACAAAGTGGGAAAAGTGCTTTAGGACTTAATCGGACTAAATTTGTTATGTCGGTGCAAATACACATGCGCACGGACGAGGAATGCTGGGAAATTTTTATAAATTTATTTTTTTAATCTCGCCGATTTTATTTGTATTCTTTTCTTTCCATCACTTTTGTTAGTAAATATCCCACACTGTGATAATAGTTTATATATATATATATATATATATATATATATATATATATATATATATTAGGTTGGTGCAAAAATAATGACGTAATAATGTCGTTTTTTGGCGTATTTTTTAACGTCAAAAAACGACATTATTACGTCATTATTTTTGCGCCAATCTAATAATAGAAGCACTCTCTCGACACTGACGTCGTAGTGAATTGCTTTCTCCTTTGATAAGTGTAGCAATTTTTAGGTCCAAATTGTGGTCTGTCCCGTTAGGGTGTACAACCAACGCATTTGATGTATTATTTTGTAAAATGTCCCTTTTGTGTTCATGTAATCTTCTTAGATTCCTTGAATCTACCGATGTATTTTTTTGTGACAGGTGATCCTTCAAGTTGTAGCTTATTGTCTATAATATATAATAATAGAATAATAATAATAATAATAATAATAATAATAATAATAATAATAATAACAATAATAATAATGATAATAATAATAATAAAACAATGGGAGTGAAAAAAGGAAGAATAAGAAAGATAAAAATTACTCAGCGTAATAAGTTGGTGAATCGAAAAATGATAACAAATAAGAAACAACAGCAAGAATGAAGCTAACCAGTTATCGCTCCTCGCTCTTCAGAGCTAAATCGAAGACAAAAAAATGAATGTGCACGTAACAACTGAAATCATGGAAGTAGAGAAAAAAGGTATACCACCAAAGAATCAACAAAATAATTAAAAAATGGATTGAATCAAGGCTCAGCAAAACCATTCCGTTTGCTCACGGAGGGATGGATCATCGCTCTCCACAATATATATATATATATATATATATATATATATATATATATATATATATTCAGGGCTACGGGAATGTAGGTCGGCCATGGCTAAGATACAAAGACAAGTTGAAGAGCAACTTTTCAGCTGTCAATATACCACAGCCTTCCCTTGGAGCGGGTAGAATGGAGATCAATGTGTTTTCAATCTACTTGTCTGAGTCATCTTCAAGAAGCTAGAGCAAGATCTAAAAAGTCAGCCAATCTAACAGTGATCTCATCTCACAATGCTCACTCTTGATCCATATGTGGCCTCCATTTAAGATTATCGCACAAAATAATATAACTGAATCAATTAAGCTTTCAGATCCTCATACGTGGAAACCGACGGGAGAGTCCATTATATATATATATATATATATATATATATATATATATATCCTGTTTTATATGGTATTCTTATAGATATAATAATTCTTATAGATATAATAAGCATCTGTTTTACAGACAAATTCGACGATTTTTCTCGATCAATCATTTCTACTCATGAAATGTATTTTAACGTAAACAATGACAACATATTATAAAATGGATTAAGTCCGACAATTATTTAATATATTTTCTGTTTATCCGTTATTTTTTTAGTTACAATTTATTTAAGTAAATACTCCGTTTTTTTATTATTATTATTAAACAGTATTAATTACATGTACCGGCCTGAGAAAATATATCAGATGATTGTCGGGCTTAATCAATTTCATAATTTATAAATATATATATATATATATATATATATATATATATATATATATATATATATATACACACACAAGTACAGGCTTGGTACAGATAGAATAAAATTCCGATAACCAAAACCACCATTCTTAAAAGAGTGCTCAATATCGTGTAGCGAAATATATATATATATATATATATATATATATATATATATATATATATATATATATATATATATATATATGTGTGTGTGTGTGTGTGTGTGTGTTTTGAACAATAAAAAATATTAAAAAATTAAAATTTTCAGACACAGTGGGTTGTATATTAATATTTTTTGTTTTATTATTTTAATTAGATTCCTCGACTAGTTTCGGCTATGGTGGCCATCATCAGGAGAAAAAAATTCTTCTTGTCAGTAGCAGTGAACTACAGGAATGAATATATATATATATATATATATATATATATATATATATATGCGCCCTTCGGCTGGAAACAATCTTGCGTACCTCAGGTTAAAGGGAGCCAGCTGCCGCTTACGCTTACTCCAGAATAAATGGCGCAAATTTATCTTTAAGAAGAATTTCTTGAATATTCAGCCCGCTGGGTGAAAACAAGTGAATATACTGTTTAAGAAATAAACGAAACTCCTACACAAATCGAGTATCTACTAAAAATAGCATTTAAAGTGATAAAAATCTGATGGATTAATAAAAAAAAAAATTCTAAAAATTTTCTATTTACGTTTGGATACGTAACTATGTGCAGATATGAAAAAAACTTCGATTGATTCTATGACAGGAAAAGCATATAACTGACTTCGCATGTTTTTTTTTTCGTGGCCAAGCAGTAAGGCGCACCGGGATATATGTAAGTTTTTTTTAATCGTCCAGAATAATATATGTTGGCTCAGTTGTTTCATTTTGTTGTTCAGTATAGTGTTTCTTTGGCCGCTCATTTCATATATTTGTGCCTTTAACAAATATATACATACTCGACAAATTTCTTCTGATGCAAGTCATATGAAAGAAAATAATTCCAAATAATTTTGCATATCTCAGCATCTTATGACACGGCAGAAATAAAAAGTCTACTTTAAGCTATGTTTAACAGCAAACAGAAGGCGTAAGAGGATTATATCTTTGGGGTTTGTTTATGTTTGCCGATTGGTCAATATATGTCACGTGGCTTACGCATGCGCGCGGTGCATCAAATTACCTAGCCACACCTAGCATATATATATATATATATATATATATATATATATATATATATATAGGTAAGTGATTGAGAGAGAGAGACAGAGAAAGGGAAATATGCAGGAAGTAAGTGTGAGGTGATATAGAAGTGTTTATCAACATTGGAAAACGAATCCGGAAGTGAAACTGGTTTCCGGGATAATATTACGTATGCTCACTTTGACATGGTATTTTTTTTTTTTTTTTTTTTACAGTGAGGTTCACCCTATACAAAGCCCGGAGCCACTCGAGGTAGACGGATACAGAGTCAAAGGCACAGTTTATGCAGATAGTTTGGAAAGATAACAGTTAACACTAGACTTGAACAGATTGTAGATTTATCTAGTTTTCATTCGAGTCGAAAAGGTAAACATAGTTACGGTTTTTACTAGGGTCAAAGAGGTAGACTTAGAAAATCTAGAATGTCATTTGTGAAAGTTTTCCATGTGTCAGAAGGCACAATCAGAAAGGTTGTCGACAAAGACATCAGATATCAGTCTTATGTGATGAGGAAATGTCAATTTATGTCAGAAATAAAAGAAAATTGCTGAATCAAGCTCTTGAAACTTAAAAATCCTGAAGATGATGTGATTAGGTGTTTCTCAGACAAGAAAAACTTTGAACAAGAAATTTACCAAAAAAAAAATGACAGATGTTTATGTGCAGTCCGTTCTGAAGTTCCAACAATCATGTACACAAAATTTCCTTTAAGTGACGTCACCTCACTTCTTTCTAGGCAAGCTTAGAGTTAACTCTGATGCTTACATCAAGGTGCTGGAAATAGTTAAACCCTGGATAGACAGTGTACGCAATAAAAGGCCTTATGTATTTCTACAAGACACGCACAAATGAACGATTACCTCATTCTTGAAACTCAGACTTGTGCTACCGGTGGGGGGGAATTATATATATATTTATGGTCCATTCCCAGATAACGTCCGGTTCACTAGCAATGTGCGCTCTTCCATAATAAAGGAAGCAAACGTAACCACAGTTTCTATCTGGTAAGGAATATGGCGGCGTGCTCGGCTTGAAGTGGTAAGTAACGATTAGTTTTCATCAGTGAGACATATACACATACATATATACCCACATAGCTTGAAGTAAACTTATTGGCAATTCTTTAAATACACTAGAATAGCTATCTTTTGTTTGCCAATAAAAATATTCTTTAAGAAATACCAATATTTTACTATTTATTGCGAACCAAATCAGCACAGATTTCAACACAATCGTAGTAAAAAATAAACAGATTCTTTATAACTAGAATTATAATCAAACCTATAGCAGGGGTCGGCAACCTACGGCACATATGCACACCATACAATTTCCAAATGACATCACGAAGTTCGAACCAATAACTACCATAATGCAAAAAAAAAGATATTTAGCTGTTTTAATTTTAATATATACTAAAGTATATATATATATATATATATATATATATATATATATATATATATATACTACCCACAATGCACCACTGACCCGTATATATGAATAGCCGAGAAAAATAACAGCACTCGTGGCCTGATGATTGCATCTAGCATGAAACAGACTGTCGTCTCTAAGTGTTGACTTCCATCTTCACTTTTATATTTACACACGCTCTATCTCTGATATTGAGCACTTTATCCCATAAATATAGCACATCTTAAGAATATATATATATATATATATATATATATATATATACTATAAATTACTATATAAAATATATTGTAGAATAGGTATATTGACCATGACTTGTATAAAAATACGTATGCTGTTGGTATATTAAATGATTTTAAAACCCTATGTCAGCACATAGCAAAAGGTTGCCGAC
>OZ010607.1:68291960-68641960 GCA_963932145.1 Acanthosepion lycidas | reverse complement strand
ACGGAATTGCGTTTAGATTCTTTAAAAAAAAATCCATGTTGTTTTGTTTTGATATTTTGAATTGAATGACAAATCGGTTGAGAAGTACCTGTAATAACGATTTCAAACTGATGTGATAAAAAAAATAAAAATAAAAAAAATAACACAACCACTGATATTTAAATATTAGTGACTGTGTTAATTTTTTAAATAATTAAAACAAAAAAATACGGATTTAATTAATATTTTTAAAGAAACTTTATATTCTTACCTGTTAGAAGTTCCGTCATCGATTTCCCTGATCCGATAATAAGTAATGCTGTTGCAAGGAGACGGAACATCGCCACGTTGTCCATTGAAATATTCTTCAGCCTGAAGAGGGGTAGTCAGTTTCGGGGTTTTGGCAACAAAAACGAATCCGCCTGCAGACCCAGTGTTTGACGGAGGCGGTGGTATGTACGTCTCTAACGAAGAGGGGACGTACGTTTATGGACGAGTGTAACAGATAGCAGTGGCTTCTCAGCTGGGCGACACCGACGACCAACACTGAGCTCCGTGCGTGACTTCCTCTCGAGAAATGGTGGCCGTTCGATGCCTGGCTACGCGAATTAGCTGCCGGCTGAGGTCCGTGTTTCTCTGTGAACACAACAAGAGAATGGTGGGCGTTTACTTTTACATCGGTTTGCGATGGAGAGAAAGTGAAAGAAAAAAAGAAAGAGCAGCGTGAAATTCTGGCGGTTAGGTTGGCACCGAAGTCCTTCTTCTGTGGTCTCTTTCCTTCTTTCTTTCTCAACAGAAGCGTTCGCGAGGTAATGTGAGTAAATTTAGCAAACAGCAGAGAGAGGAGAAAAAAAGAGGGGGAAGAGGCGAATCAAAAAAGAAGAAAAAGAAGAAGCTTATATAGTGATAAATAAACACCGTAAGAAATGGATTTAAAAAAAAGGAGAATAAATAGAAAAAAACGTAAAAGGAATGAGAGAAGAAGGGAAAATTAATTGAAATATAAGAAAAAAGAAAGAAAGAAGAGGCAAAAGAGATGGAAATAAAAAGACAAAGAAAAGAAGAAATGGAAAATTGAAAAATAAAAAAAAAATGAGGAAAAAAGAAAGAAAGAAAGAAAGAAACAAGAAAAATAAAGGTGAAGAAAAACAAAGAAAAAAAGAAATTAAAAGTAAAAGAAAAAAGTGGGAAATAACGAACAAGAGGCAAACACAGATGGAAAGAAGAAATATAAATATCAGAAGGAAAAATAGACAAATTAAAAGCAAGAAAAAGAAAGAAGAAGAAGAAGAAGAAGAAAATACAGAGATGGAAAGAAAAAATGAAAAGAGACGGAAAAATGAAAAGCAACTAAAACGGAGAGAACAGAGATCGAAAAAAAGAAAGAAAAGAAGAAGAAGAAGAAGAAGAAGAAGTGGAAAAAAGTAAAGAACAGAAGAAGAAAAATAAAGTGAAAAATAATTTAACAAGAAAAATGGAGAAGAGGCAAACGCGAAGATGGAAAGAAGAAAGAAAAGAAAAATAAACGGCAAAATGAAAATGACAAAGAAGGAAATAGAAAGAAAATAAGAAAAGAGAAACAAAAAATAGCAAAATAAAAAAAATGAAAATAAAACTGAAGAAAAAGAGGTGAATAGAAAGATAGAAAGAAGAAAAGAAATTAAAAGAAAAAGAAAAAAGTTGAAAAATAAATAGATAAATAAATGAAGAAGAAGAAACAGCAAACGCGCAGATAGAAAGAAGAAATTAAAAAAAAAGAGACGGAAAAATAAAAAAGCAAGTAAAATAAAGAAGAGAGAGATCGAAACGAAGAAGATGAAGATGAAAAAAAGAGGAGGAGGTTGCAAATACAGAGATGGAAAGAAGAGACGGAAAAATCGAAAAATAAATAGTAAAAAAGAAAAAGAAAAAAAGAATGAAAAAGAAAAAGAAGTAAATACACGGATGAGAAGAATAAGAAAAGAAAAAGAAAAAAAGTAAGAAAAATGAAGAAGATGCAAGTACAGAGAGAGAAAGAAGAAAGAAAGAAAAGAAAAAGAAAAATAGAGATGAAGAAAGGGAAAAGGATAGAGAAATAAAAGAGGAAGGGGAAGAATAGAAAATGACGAAGAAGGAGAGGGAAATAAGGGGATGGAGAAAAGAAAGGAATAAAGAAGAAAAATAAAAAAAAGTAATTTAAGAAGAAAAAAAAAAAAAAAAAGAGAAGGAGACAAATAGAAAATTATCCGAATAAAGAGAATGAAGAAAAAAGAAAAAGAAAATACAAATTGAAAGAAAGAAAAAGAAAAGTAGAAGAATAAATGAAAAAAATAAAAAAATAGAGGTCAAAATTAGATGAAGAAAACGAAAAGAAAGAAAACGAAAAGAGTGGAAAAATAAAATAACAAGAAAGAAGAAGAAGAAAAAGAAGGAGAAAGAGGAGAAAAAGAAGAAAAGAGAGAAGAAAAAGAAGGATTTGTTTTCTTTTTCTTTCTTTCTTTTTTTTCTTTTTTTTTTTTTTTTTTTTCTTGCAGCTAACCTTTAGTAGTTTAAAACCGGAAAATATTTCGAATTGTAAGAATTTTTGGAGAGATAATGATTTACTGATACAAGTCCTAATTAACCCATAGCTTGAGAAGAGGTGGATTCTTACTTTTCCCAAGAGTATTTGCGTGTAAGTGAATATAACGATTTCGGACTGGAATTGGAACTCGGCTCTCCGATTTCCAATTCCGAGGCATTATCGATTACACCACCCGCACATCCAAGTTTACAGCAGCTGGTATTCCCCAGCGGCCACCCATCTAGGTACTGACCAGATTCGACGTTGTTTCAACGTGATACGGCCGCAAAGAAAGAAAGAAAGAAAGAAAGAAAGAAAGAAAGAAAGAAAGAAAGAAAGAAATAGAGATAGGGAGAAAATGAAAAAAGGAAGAAGCAATGGAAAGAGTAGAAGCAAAATAAAGAAAAAAGAAAGAAAGAAAGAAAGAAAGAAAGAAAAGCGAAGAATAAAAAAGAAAGAGAGATAGAAAGAAAAAAGTGGATGAAAATGGAAAGATAAGAATGAAGAAAGAAAGAAAGAAAGAAAGAAAGAAAGAAATAATAGAGAGAAAAAATAAAAGAGAAAGAAACAAGGGACAGATAAGAAATAAAATGAAGAAAAGAACGAAGGAAAAAGAAAGAAAAACGAAAGAAATATGTGGAAAACTAAAGAGAAATAAAAGAAGAAATAGAGATAGAAAGAAAAAGAAAATAGAGAGAAAGAAAAAGTAAAGATGAAGAAAAAATAGAAGAAGAAGAAGAAGAAAAAGAAGAAGAAATGAAGGAAAATAAAATAACAAAAAGAAGAAAAAGATGACTGAAAACTAGAAATGCGAAAGATTGGGAATAAAAAAAAATTGAGAGTGAATGAAAATGAAAAAGTGAGGAATAAAAAAAAAAAAAAAAAACATTTAGTCGATGTTTCAACGTGACGGGATCATTTTGATCCGCGTAAAATGTCGATTCACATATGCTAGCCGCCACAACGGACATTCGGGTCGAAACAGATTGAAACGAATGTTTTTTTCATCAATGTAAAGCACATCAGCACACATCGAAAATATATCTTTAAATATACTTACTTATACATCAGCAAACACACAGAGACACATTCACGAATACACACACACACAATATATATATATATATATTATATATATATATATATATATATATATATATATATATATATATATATATACACACAAATAGGAATACATATGTCAATGATTAAAAATATTCAAATGTATGCTCATTTGCACATGCTCAAAATATCAGGAGGTGTAAATTTGGGTATGTGATTGATGTAAAGGGGTTCTGGGCATATCATGTTGAAACACCGGTTCCTGTACGATCACCGAAGTTAAGCAACGCCGAGCCTGGTCAGTACCAAGATGGGTGACCGCTTGCGAAATGCTAAAAGTTCGAATGTACAGGGCTTACGGTCATATCACGATGAAGCACCGGTTCCCGTACGATCACCGAAGTGAAGCAACGACAAGCCTGGACCGCTTACGAATAGCAGGAGCTGTCAGTTTGGATGTACAGGGTTTAAGGCTATATCACGTTGAAACACGGAAGTTAAGCAACAGATGGGTAACCGCTTTGGAATACCAGTTGCCGTAAGTTCGGTTTTACTGTTTAGTGTAAAGGGCTTACATATCACATTGAAATGTCGGTTTATAGGAAAATCGTCGAAAATTGTGTGTTTAAAACCAGTAATCTAGACTCTGCTAACCAGACGCTTCTCTGTAGCTGAATGGTACAGCACTTCAGATCAAATGACAGTTTCCGTATAGGAATAAAAGTTCGATTCCTGTCGGAGAATGCATATTATCTCCCGAAATTTCTTGAACATTCAGATCGGTAAATGTAATTAATACTGTTTAATTAAAAACAGAGCAGTTACTTAAATAAATTAAATAATTATCGGTTTTAATTCAGTTCATTATATTCAATAGTATCTTTATTTATTTTACCCTAGGGGAGTGAAATTTCGAGAAATCTTATTTAAAAAAAAAAAAAATACATACGCATACGTATTTTAGTTGGCGCTCCGAAATTTCAGCCCTTATATAAATATAAATAAATATACTGTTTAATATATTAAGCGTCTACTCAAATACGTGCATCCACTAAAATTAACGTTTAAAGTGATACATACATTATATATATCCTACATACATTATATATATTATACATACATTACATATATTATACTAGGGTTGATTAAAAGAGAAAGTCTATTATACCAATCCACATCTTTGGAAGAACTTGAAGGGTGAATATAAGAAGTTATGTCTTCCGTACCACAAGAGTTCCTGCTGAAATCAGATGACGCGATTACTGGGCGGCTCGAGAAGATGGTAGCGAAATCTGGTGGCCATATAGAATTTTAAATAAAACCTCATGCTGAACCCTTTCCTCTCATAATTCATTTCTTGTAAAAATTATAGCCAATAAATTAAATTATAAGACTTTTAAAATGGGCAGTTATTAATACTTTTCAATCACCCTATAGATATATTGATTACAATACGAATGCATAATTACTTATACGAAGCGGCATATCAGCTCCTTATGGGTCATTTCATGCTGGAATTTAATATTCTTGGGTTCATTAGTAATTTCAAAAAATATACTGATGGTAATATTTTTTCAGAATATGTATTGCTGGTATTTTTACTATAAAAATGTAATTTTATACTATCATATTATTTTGACCGCAGTTTGGGGGTTAAGTATTTGCCCATAATTGGGGCCGTAACAGGGGCTGCCATCTCGGGTCAAAGGGAAGCTGGGAACAGCATCAATTAAGAGATGGTTCTACACTCCTCAAGACCTCCCGATCAGAGGCCTTGGTGACAGATTCAGTTTATCGTCATAACAAAGACGTTCGAAAATTGAAAAAAAAATACTGTAACTATGCTGAGAGTACCTTTATATACAGAAGAATATAAATTTATAAATTGTCGTCTAAATTATGTAAAAAATGAAAATAACACTGGCATCTCATTTTAACAGATATACAGGGTGCGATGGATAAATTATCGTCTAAATGACGCAAAAATGAAAATAACACTGGCATCTCATTTTAACAGATATATTTACCAAAATTACACAAAATATCTTGAAATACTAAAGAGTAAATTTATTCAATAAAATCACCATTGTCTTCAACCACGGCCTCTAGACGAATTCGGAATCTCCTGCAACTCTTCTGGATGGTCTCCTTGTTTAACTTGGTGAATTCTGCCATAATCCTTGCCTTCAGTTCATCTTTGGTGTTAAAAGGAATTTGTTGATGTCTCACACAACTGCGCCCCACACATATTATTTTTGCAACAACCTAATAATAATCAAGGGGGTTGCAGTTTGGGGAGTTAGGTGGCCAGATGTAAGGGGTGATGTGGTCGCAGAAATTGTCTAACAGCCATGACTGGGTTCTCCTGCTTGTTTAGCATGGTGCAGAGTCCTGTTGCCAGACATAGGGTCTTCCAGCACCCACCCTCTTGACCCAGGGCAACACTATATCCTCCAGGCACTTGATGTAGGCCTCCATGTTGAGTCTAAGACCCTCACCAACAAATTTGGCAGTTCTTTTCTTATCAGAACGATCAGAGTGAGTTTTCCGGGCTGCCGTAACTTCGTAATCACCATTAGACTCATCCAACTCTTTTCCGAATCCTCTGCACTGTCCTTAGGTTAACACCCAAACACTCCAAAATGTTCGTATTGCAGCTTCCAGCGTGTATTCCATATCTCTTTTCCTTCTTGTGCCGTGTCCCTTCAAGACGCTGACAATCACGGCTCTCCACAATTTCCTGTCCCTTGTAACTCTTATTTTCTCCCATTCTTCGTTTTTTATGCCCTCCTTCTTCTTTCTGTTTAATATCTTTATCTCTCGCAAGATATATTTACCTTCCTCTCCCACTATCATTCATTCTCTCTCTCTCTCTCTCTCTCTTACCTTTAATCTCTCTCCTTCTCTACGCCCTCTCATGAATGTAAAGTGTGCGTTACATTATCCCTCAGAGCAGACTATGCGAAATTCTCAAATAACCTTTTTCTGTAGCATTTAATCTGCTGTCTACATATATTTCTGAGATAAGGTATTATGTGCATTATTTACTTTATTCGGACTATTGTCATCATCTTTGCCGCCATATTTATTACAACGTCTCGGCCGTTGTAGGCTCCAGCCTTCTTTAGGTGGTTGGAATGTCGTAATGAACCATTTATTTCGCTCACTGGGGTAGACTGTTCTAGTTCCAGGTGTGAGTTCAATACCTGGTTAAGGCAATGAAGAGAGAGGAATTAATAGGAGATAACTGATAACTGACATCCATTGAAAAGCATGGCACGTGGAACTAGAACAGTCTATCCCAGCGAGTGAAATATAGGGTTCAGTTCGACATTCCAACCTCCTGAAGAAGGCCGGAGCATACAACGGCCGAAACGTTGTAATAAATATGGCGACAAAGATGAGGACAATAGTCCGAATAATGTAAATAGTGTTAGTCTGTTAAGTTCCTCTTTCCTGCAAAAGATTCCGTCAAAATTCACAGGCCGGCCCCTATGCCACGACAGAAGATCTTCGACTGGAGTTTGGTTTCTATTCCAAAAAAGAACAAATATTTTACAACGACCCTCGAATAATTCCCTGCGTTGAGCAGTTTGTTCATACTTCACATAAAAATAAGTAACATTCAATTTTTGTCGTACGCAAGTCACTTCCTTTCAAAGAATTTGTATTGCAATTATTTTTAAATAAATAAATAACTACTCTAATTTAATCTGTTTTTTTTTCCTCTTGAATATTAAGATTTTCAAAAGAAAATTCGATAAAAGACAGTTTATGACACAATTTTTTATCGTATAGTTTCTTTTCGTCCTGGTTTGTTTGTTGTTTGTTTGGGTTTTATGGCATATCAACCACTGTGGGTTATTTAATGCCAAATCCACTTTATATGAATTTTAAATGCCTATTTTGTATGGAATAAAAAATGTATAGCTCGCAACGTTATTGTTTCAAAAAACATATAGCTGGCAACGTTATTTTTTACAAAACATGTATAGCTGGCAACACTATTGTTTCAAAAACTTATAGCTGGCGACATTATTTTTCCGAAAACATTATCTGAGACCTTTCTGTTGGATGTAGTTTATCGCCATACCCAGGACGCGGATGTAGTTTACCGTCATACCCAGGACGTGAGTTGGAAAAACTAGGAGTTCATTATTTGGCCATAGCTGGGACCCTAACAGGTGCTACCACCCCGGGTCAAGGTGGACCTGGGAACACCAGCAATTAAGAGGTGGTTCTACGCTCCTCAAAACCTCCTGATCAGAGGCCTTGCTGTTGGATGCAGTTTAACGTCATACCCAGGACGTTTTTCGTCCTGGGTATGACGATAAACTACATCCGGCAGCAAGGCAGCTGATCGGGAGATTGGAGGTTTTGAGGAGCATGGAGCCTCTGCTAATTGCTGCTGTTCCCATGTCCACCCTGAACCGGGTGGTAACATCTGTTAGGGTCCCATCTATGGGCAAATAGTGAATACCCCAACAGTTCATTTTTAAAATAAATAGCAAAATAACAATCAATGCAATGCTAAAAAAAAATATAAAAAGCATTTTTATAGTAAAATTACTAACAATACATTTTATGATCTACAAAATATATGTCTAAAAAAACATACCTTTACTCAAAGTATAAAATTATGTACAAAATATATTCAATTGAACCCATAAAATTACGTTCAAAATATTTAGCTTTTAGCATTAAATAACCCATACAGATGTTGATATGCCGCTAAACAAAATCAAACAACCAACAATACATATTTAAAGCAAAATGACCAACAATACATTTTATCTGTAATTGAAGGCATACAATTGCGTTCAATATATATTCAGTTGAAGCCATAAAATTATGTTCAAAATATTTAGATTTCGGCATTAAATAACCCATAGAGATGTCGATATGCCGCTCAACAAAAACAAACAACCAACAATACATATTTAAAGCAAAATGACCAACAATACATTTTATCTGTATTTGAAGGTATACAATGGCGTTCAAAATATATTTAGTTGAAGCCATAAAATTGTGTTCAAAATATTTAGATTTCGGCATCAAATAATCCATGTAGGTGTTGATATGTTGCTAATCAAAATCAACAATATAATTTCTTTATCACACAATTCAATCATATTCAATTTATTAATTGACAACAGCAACAAAAAATGAATAGGAGAGAATTCAACTAACTTTTAAATAAATGAAATCTTTGCCAATAACATCTTTGAAATGTCGTCAAGAATGCTGAAGATTTTTTTTTTCTCCACACCCGAAGGATCTTCCAGTCCCCTCAGAGACATTGTCGGGCCATTTTTGTCAGCCTCTTGCCATGGCGGTAATAAATATGGTGACCCCAATGGATTATGACACACACACACACACACATACACTCATATCTCAGGCCAAAAATGGAGTACTGCTATCATACGTGGGCAGGAGCTGCCCAGTTTTCACTTTCCACTCACGATAGACTCTAAAAGCGTCTCCGTGTCCTTGTGGGTGATGAATTATTTTGCACCCTACAACCCCTTTCCCACAAGCAAAACGTCACAAGCCTCTCACTGCTCTATGGCTATATCCATGGAAAGTGTTCTGGCGAAGTAGATTCTTTAGTTCGACCAGTTATAACCTTCATGGCTAGGACCCGCCATGCCACGCCCATTGTAGCGAACCACCCTCATTCCCTTCGCTGTTACGACTTATGGTCATATCACGTTGAATTGCCGGTTCTCATAGGATCACCGAAGTTAAGTAACGTCCAGCCTGTTCAGTACCAAGGTGCTGTAAGCTTGGATATGCGGGTGGTGTAATGAATAATGGCTCGGAATTGTTAATCGGAGAGCCGAGTTCCAATTCTAGTTGGGTTCGTTATATTCACTTACGCGCAAATACTCTTGTATTAATCCACTTCTTCTTCCCCACTATGGGTTAATTAGTAAAACTTGTATCACTAAATCATTATCTCAAAAAGAAATTATAATCTAAAAATATTTTCCGGCTTTAAATAAGCTGCAATGGGTTGATAAGCCGTAAAAAAACGAATCAATGAATGAATGAAATACTGATTAGCTACAAAGGCATGTCTTTTTGGCTTATTTACATTCTCCAGAATGTAAATGTATAGAAACTACAGTGGACACAAAATGAGGGATCAGTTTATATACTGATTGTAATATAGAATTGATCCATCACTTTATATCCACATTATAATTTCTTGTAGGCATGTCTTTTAGATTGATTTACATTCTCTGGAATATAAATGTATAGAAACTATTGCGGCCACAAAGTGAGGGATAAATTTATATATTGATTGTAATATTTAACTGATCCCCCACTTTATATCCATATTATAATTTTTGTTTGTTTATCAAATTCTGATTAGGCATGAATCCACCCATCCTCCCCCATCTATGGGTTAATTAGTAAAACTGGTATCAGTAGATCATTATTATCTAAAAAATAATTATAATCTAAAAATATTTTCCGGCTTTAAATAAACTGCAATGAGTTGATAAGACGTAAAAAATGAATCAATCAATCAGTGTGCCTCGAGTGATTTTTTGACCTTGTACAGGGTGACTTTCATTGTAAAATAAAAAGAAAAAAGTATACACAAGGATAGATAACTATGTTTCGTCCTCCAAATAAAGGTTGCAAATTCTTCTGCAGATCTGCTACTGTCCATATATCAATTGTACTGTTCCGGAATGTTTTCACCCATTTCGAAATATTGAAAAAAAAAAACATCCTCAAAGAATTCGTTAGAATTATTCTTTCTATGTGCGAGGTGAGATTCTTAACTGAAAGACGGTATAAATGATTGGAAAAAATACTTTAACGACTGTGGAATAACGGTATATAATTTTATTTATATATCAAGAACAATTTTAAGAGAAAGATCTGTCTATATTTCTGAGATGATGTATTATGTACACTATTCGGACTATTTTCCTCATCTTTGTCGCATTATTTATTACAACGTTTCGGCCTTCTTCAGGTGGTTAGAATGTCGCACTGAACCCTATATTTTACTCGCTGGGGTAAACTGTTCTAGTTCCACGTGTCATGCTTTTCAATGGATGTCATTTATCAGTTATTTCCTGTTAATTCCCCCTCTGAAAGTTCTCCACTGCCTTAACCGGGTATTGAACTCACACTCTTTGAGTCCTATCACTGGATCTAACCAACGCATTTATCCACTGTGCCATGTGTTTTTGGCACCTGATATATATATATATATATATATATATATATATATATATATATATATATATATATATATATATATATATATATATATATATATATATATATATATATATATATATATATATATATATATATATATATATATATATATATATATATATATATATATACACACATATATACATATATCTACATACACATATATATATATATACACAGATATATACATATATCTACATACACATATATATATACAGATATATACACATATATATATATATATACACTGATATATATATATACACATATATATATACAGATATATATATACATACACAGATATATATATATACATACACACATATATATATATATACACACACACATACCTAGACATATATACACATAATATATATATATATATATACACACACACATATATACACATATATACATATATACAAACATATATATACACACACACATATATATACATATATACATATATACCAACATATATATACACACACACATATATATATACATACACACACGCATATATATATACCCAAGTATATGATTGGTGTATATGGAATAAATCCAATAACCAACAATTACTATTCTTAAAAGAGTGCTCAATACAAAGTAGAGCATATATATATATATATATATATATATATATATTCCCCTGGTCCAAATCTTAAAACCAGATACAAAATGAATTTTAAAAAATATAGCTCTGTTAAAGCTGAAAATTTGCACTTGTTTGTTGATAAAATTACATTTTCTAATTAAATGTAAATGTTTCGCAAATATATTTTGATTAAAGTAACAGTGTTTTATATTTTTTAACCCTTTTGTGTCTGCTTATAAGATTTTGACCAGGTGTGTACATTATATATTATATTATAATAATATGTTTAAGTTGATGCAACTACGCATGCGCACGAACTAGAGATGCTGGGAATTTTTTTTTATAAGTCCACATTTATAATTTTACCATTTGTCCATCATTTGAATATTGCTGTCACATCTGGTGCTTCTTCAATGTATTTCGAGATTCTGCACAAATTCCGAAGAATCTGCAATGTTATTGGTCCTTACCTGGCATCTCGGCATTACTCACTTCACCACCGCCGTAATATAGCTTCCCTGTGCCTCTTCAATAAATATTTTCACTGTACTTGCTTTGATGAGCTTTCCTCATTGGTGCCGCGAATCGACGAATTTAAGCGCAGTACTAGATTGGCAGCTAGGTCTCATCATTTTTCAATTTATAATGTTAGATATAACCGTACTTTCTATGCTAAAATGTCTTTCTGGAGCACTTTTCTCTTGTGTAACTCTCTTCAAAAGAAGAATTTGCAATGTCATTGGTCCTGACCCACATTGTGATAATAAATCTACCAAGAATTTTGAAACGTATTTGGACGCAAATTTACTGTGGATATCTAGCGATTAAAGCACTTTCTATAGAGTCTCTCAAGAATTTTAAATTTAAAGATGATTTTTGTAAGTGTGTTTTGGGGGTATAATCTGATTTCATTTAGATTCTTATAGTTTTTGTTTCCATTACTTTTGTTTTTAAATATCCCACATTGTGATAACAGATCTCCCAAGAATGGTGAAACTTTATAAGAACCTGGATGCAAATTTACTGTGGACGATCTAGTAATTAAAGCACTTTCTATACATTTTCGTCTTAGTAAAAGTAGCAGTTTTTAATAAAAATTGTGGTTACTCTCGTTACAGTGGGCAACTAATGTATTTAATGTGCTCTTTTGTGAAAGATCCCTTTCATGACTATATGTTTTTCTTAGCAGACTCGAATACCATTAAACAATTCCTTCTATTCTCCCCGCTCACCCACGATCTTATTTTGTTCTTCATGCCTCAAGCCATTGGCATTTCTTTCTACACTTCAATATCCAATTATCTTTCGAAAGATTGTAGCTGGCAGTGCTTTTTTCGACCCCAGCATGACTCCCGCTGGGGAGCGTACTCCTTGCTGACTCGCAGAACGAGCGATGTAGTATAAAGGATTTTTTATTCACTTTCACACTTACATTAAATGTACGATTTTAGTACTAGCGGTCGTAACACATACTAGCAACAAAAGCTGGGGCGTACTACTCCTGACCGGGAGGGGACCCAAGGCTGATTGGAGGCCACAGGCAGTGCTTTGTGACCCTCTATTTTATCAACATAATCTTTTTTCTATCTACATTTATATGTATATAAATATACATGTATATATATATATATACATATATATATACATTTATATGTTACAAATTAAACTAAGCACAACTGACTATTAAATTATTTTAGCAGATTTTGACGCCATATTTTTCGTCCAAATCGGTGAATTTGTTTTGCTCATGGTAAGTCTCAAAAAGACTCGATATAAAATTCACTACGGTTTTTCTGATCTACATCAAAATCTCCCTCAGGTCACCAGTTTCCAAGTAGGCATTTATGCGGATGACACTACCATTTACCCCTGCCTTAATAGCAAATCATAGTTTAAGTTACTCGAAATCGGAGAGGGCTTTCAACTGTGAGTACTGTCCCACATTAGAATCACTACTATTCCAAGGTATTTAACTCTGTCTCCCCACTAAGATGAGTTTTGACACAAAGTCAGTTTTTAAGGTGGAAAACCAGAGCGCGTACACCCGGGCTAGGAACAAAAATTGCCCGCAGCTCCGGCAACCCTCGCTTGCGCTGGCCTCGTCGCGAGCACCGATACCTCTCTCTCTCTCTCTCTCTCTCATGCAATGAAAGGACGCGGCCTCGAGCAGCTGTTCCCCTGATACCTCTCAGTATAATTTTCCTCATTTGCAACTCTGTCCTTTGACAGAGCCGCCCCTGAGCGCACTCTGCCCAAAGGCAAAGACGCAACTGAGTGATGATAAATAGATGTTTTGCAATCTACTCGAGAGAGCAGTTTACACACTAATCACTATTGTTTCAATACAGGCTTATAGCCTGCAGCAAACACAAAAATGCCGCCCCATAAAAGTTCCGCCCGGGGAGGACCGCCCACTCTAGCTATGCCATTGATACGAAGAGATGTATCTGAAAGGGAATATTGGTAACGCTAAAACACTAACTTTGAAAATAAAATAATTACATCGCAGAGAAATGTTTCCGTTATACGAAGAGACCCATGAAGAAAGATTGTTCAAGAGGTTGGGGTGTTTTAAGTTCAAGTGTAAAGCTATCGTGCTTTTTTTTATACAGTAAGGTTTACCCGTTATAACTAAAGAGCTTTTGTAAATTCTTTAGTTAGTTAAATGTCATACGGGATACACGCTTTAGCGATCATGACTTTTTGGATTCATGACTAACTAGGCCGAGGATTTTCCTATAATAGGTTGCCGGTTTCTTTCTGCCAAGTTTATACTTTTAAATAAACTGCAAAAGTTCTATGGGGTCTTCTTTCCAGGTATCTATTCCGTCTTTAATAGTAGCAACAGCATTAAAATGCCGAAGTCTTTTTCTCTCAATGGCGAACTCCTCTTTATCAATGTGAACATGTTGACATTCATATTTATCATCCAAAAGATTCAAGTGTAAAGTTAGCTTGCTTTTTTTTTTATACAGTAAGGTTTTCCCATTATAGCTAAAGTGCTTTTGTAAATTCTTTAGTTAAATGTCATACGTGATACACGTTTAGCGATTATGTTTCTTTCGATTCATGACTATTTAGGCAGAGGATTTTCCTGTAATAGGTTGCGGGTTTGCCATTTCTTTCTGCGGCAGACTGGTTGCCAGCCCAGGCTATAGGATACAGTCTGTCCTGCTATTTAACCCATATACTGGGGTCGGAAGAAGAGATGGATTACTAAGGCCATATACTGGGTCCTACGTTATTTTTGATCTTCATCAATGATCTCCCTGTCATCAGTTTCCAAATAGATATTTATGCAGACGATACTACCATTTACTCGGACAAACAATATGGCTTCCGTTTCGCCTGGTCTGTTGCTGATGTGCTAACGGCCATCACTGAATATGTATATCAAGCTCTTGATAATAACGGTGAAGCTCGAACTGAGGGTCGAGATATCTCGAAAGCGTTTGACATGGTTTGGCAAACTGGTCTTCTGTGCAAACCCCGGCATTACGGTATTACAGGATGATGGTTTCATTTAATCCAATCGTTCCTATCAAATCGTGAAATGAAGGTCGTTTTGAAATAACCTCGCTTCCAGATCCTTTCACACGAACGCGAAGGCCTGCACTGCTTCTAATCTTCCTCAATGATCTTTCTGATGTCATCAGTTCCCAGGAAGGCAATTATGCAGATGAAACTACCATTTATTTCTGTCTCAATAGCAAATCCAACAGATCCGACAAAGTAAATATGGCAGCTGCTCTTGAAAAGGACCTCCAATCAGTGGTTAACTGGGGCAAGAAATGGCTTGTAAATTTTAATACCTCCAAACAAAACTGCTTTCCATTTAACCACTACAGAGAATCTTTTTTTTTTTTTTTTTTTTTTTTTACTTGTCATAAGCATGGTTTGGTTTGGTTTGGTTTGTTTTACAGCATAGCAACCTCAATGGGCTATTTAATGCCGACAAGATTTTTTATTGTTGGGAATATTTTTGTTCAAAAATGTATTGCTAGTAATATTTTTTCCAAAAAATGTATTTCTGGTAATATTTTTTCCCAAAAATGTATTGCTGGTAATATTTTTTTCCAAAAATTTATTGCTGGTAATAAAACCTGTTTTTACGCTTTCATAATGTTTTGACGCCAGTTTGAGGGTTAACTATTTCACCATAGCTGGGGCCCTAACAGGTGTCTACCTCGGATCAGGGTGGACATGAGAACACCAGCAATTAAGAGGTGGTTTCACGTTCCTCAAAACCTCCTGATCAGAGGCCTTGCTGTTGGATGTAGTTTATCGTCATACCCAGGACACGAATGTAGTTTATCGTCATACCCAGGACGGTATAAGCATAGCTGACGCTAGACTCCCGGAGAGCAGCACACTACGCCTTCTTGGCTTCACATTTTCCATGAAGTGGAGTGACTACATCGAATCAATAGTTGCATCTACTGCAAGGAAATTTGGTTCACTCTGTTGTACCAGAAGACTTTTCTAGTCAAAATCCATCTTGCACATTTACAAATCTACCATTCGTCTGTACATTGAATACTGTTGCCATATCTGGTCTGGTGTTCCTGCTATTTATCTCGAAGTTCTTGACAAAATCCAAAAAAGGATCTGCAATGTAATCGATCCTGACTTGGCATCTCGATTTCAGTCATTTTCTCACCGACGTGACGTGGCTTCCATCTGTCTTTTCTACAAATATTTTTATGGCAACTAATCTGACGAGCTTTTTTCCTGGTGCCCGACTAAATGAATTTAAGCGTGCTACTAGATTGGCAGCTAGGTCCCACCCGTTTACTGTTGAAATAGCTAAATGCAACCGCCTCTTCTACTGCAACAGTTTATTTTCTCGAACCTCCCGCCTGTGGAACTCCCGTTTTCTTGGTTCCTTGATAACTTCAAAAGTGTAAATGCAACATCAATCGCCATCTTCTGTCTTGCTGAACTCCGTTCATCTTTTGTTCTTTCCTCAATCCTCTCTTTTCCCAGTCTTCTTTATCACTTCCTGTAAGCCCTGCATACTAATCGCATTATCACCTTGCTTGGGGTGAAATGATTAAAAAAAAAAATTGACCGCGTCACCTATCATCCTTATTTCAACCCTGCATCTCAAAACCAATGTGTCGTTCTGTTTGCTTGCTTATCTACACATCTGGAGAACTGTTGCGCGCTCCAGGTTTTTATGATTGACGTTTGCCCCTCTAAGATTTTGTCTTGTTTCTACCTATTAACTTGTGTGGCTAAGTTGGATCTGATAGGAGATAAGCTCCCACCGGAATTGCTCCCCAAGTCATAGAAGCACGCAAGCCATTTCATCACGTCAAGGTACTTGCCTTATTTCGCTGCTTATAAGACCCCTATTACGTTAGACGCCCCTTCCCAATCTTGAATTAAGAAATCAGAAAAAAAGTTTTTTTTTTCCCCCTTGTACTTCATAGCCCTCCACACTATCATCAATTTTATTCACTGAATAGCATATTTTAGCATCGTAACCTGACAACTGATAAAACAGAGCCGTTGGGAATCGACTCGTTGCTGCCTGCGCAATTCTATACAGTGATAATCTTGGAGCGCCTATTGATGCATCGTTGTCAGTGACAATTAGCAAAAATAGATGCTTCAGTCCGTTGGCGGGCTAATGTATTTGCTGAGCAATATTTGATACCGCTAAGTTAATTATGATTACTTAATCAAGCGAAAATATCCAGCATGTGTTAACGAAATCGTAGTATACAGTAGTCTTATTCTTAAGGTGTCTACCATAAGTGATGCTGTTCTGTGACCAGTAGTTTAAGACAGAACGAAGGAAGGAAAAGAAGGAAGGAAGGAAGTTACTTGAGCATGTGCTGCATTTTTCGTCCTATTTAGATATTTAAATTGTTGTACTTGTTTGATTTTGTATTTGTCTATATTTCTGAGATGAGGTATTATGTACACTATTTACATTATTGTCCTCATCTTTGTTGCCATATTTATCACAATGTTTCGGTCATTGTACGCTCCAGGCTTCTTCAGGTGTTTAATATCTTCAATACAATATGGGAACCAGTAATAAGGAGTGCCCGAGAAAAGCGATAATAACAAAAAGCAATATGAGATCTGGTAAAAACATGCAATGATAACAGCAAAAAATTACAATATGAGCACTGGTAAAAAATAGTTGCTGAAGACATTAGGTTTATAATACCCAGAAATTCTTACACAGATGTCCTCAAGGATACAGTGGATAAAGGCGTTAGTTAGATCCAGTGACAGGACCCAAAGAGTGTGAGTTCAATACCTGGTTAAGGCATTGGAGAACTTGGAGAGGGGAATTAACAGGAGATAACTGATAACTGGCATCCATTAGACATGTCACGTGGAACTAGGACATTCTACCCCAGTGAGCGAAATAAAGGGTTCAGTTCGACATTCCAACCACCTGAAGAAGGCCGGAGCGTACAATGGCCGAAACGATGTGATAAATATGGCAACAAAGATGAGGACAATAGTCCTAATAATGTAAATAGTGTTGTTTGATTTTGATATCTTCAATTTGTAATTGGCATGTTGAGCTCTTCTTTTGCAAACAGCCATGCATTTAGTTTTCTTGCAATTGATGTTTAGTCCTTTCTTCTGGCTTTCCTTCACTACCATCCGTCGGGTTTTTTTGAAGTTTCCTTTCCGTGTCTGCTATCAACACTGTCATCTGCATATCTTATGTCGTTAAAATTGTGGCCGCTAATAATGAATCCTGGCCGGACATCTAGTTCTCTCAGAATCGCCTAGCTGTATAGGTTGAATAAGTCCGGTGAGAAGACACATCATTGTCTTACATTTCTTTCTACTTTTGTATATCTGCTGAACTCATTTTCTATCTGTGTCTTAGCAAAATTAACTGAAGTATTGTAACTTTAATCTTTAATTTTTTTTTTTTTTTGCATTGACAGGAGTTACTCTCGGTTGTAAGCAACTGTACAAGATTTCATAATTTGAACTGGTAAAACAGAGCCGTTGGGAGCGGCTCCGAGCGCAACTCTATATAGTAAAGATCTTGGAGCACATATTGATGCGTCGTTGTCACTGGCGTTGGCGAGCTAATGTATTTGCTCAGTAATATTTGATACCTTTAACTAAGATTATCTAATCAAGCGAAAATACCCAGCATTTCTTAATAAAATCGTAGTAGTCTTATCCTTAAAGTTTCTACCATAAGTAATGCTGTTTTGTGACCAGTAGCTTAAGACAGAAATAAGGAGGGTGTTACTTGAACATGTCCTCTGTTAAAACACTTCCCAGATATTTAAATATTTGTACTTGTTTGAGTTGGGTGTCTCTGGTTTCTAATTTTCATGTTGGGTTCTTCCTTTTACTAACAACCATGCATTCTGCCTGCTTGTAGTTGATGTTTAGTCCTTTCTTTTCGTTTTTTCTTCACTGCAGGAGTTTTTGTAGTTTCCTTTCCATGTTTGCTATCAACTCGGTCATCTTATGTCGTTAAAATTGTGTCTACCAATTATGAATCCTGGCAGGACATCAAGTTCTCTCAGAATCGCCTCGCTGTATAGGTAGAATAAGTCTGGCGAGAAGACACATCCTTGTCTTACACTCCTTTCTATCTGCAGAACTCATTTTCTATCTGTATCGTATCAACATTAACTAAAGTATCGTAACTTTTGGGGGTCTATGAGAGGGCGTGTTTCACTCGGTTATAAACAATTGTACAAGGCGCCTCTTGCTTCGATGATTTCGCAATTTGATCTGGTGAAACAGAGCCGTCGGAAGCCGACTCGCTGCTGCTTGCACAAACTCTCCGGGCGCATATTGATGCGTCGTTATCAGTGGTGATAAACAAAAAATAGACGTTTCATTAATTTAATAAATAAGGAAAGATGTTACTTAAACAGGTGTTACTTCAGCAAGAATTTAAATTCCTGTCAATTTCCCAGTATCCTAACTGCATAAATAGCTTCTCTCAAAACAGTGTTAATTTAATTTTGAAACATTGGACTTTTTTTACTTTCACGAGCTCGGAAATCGAATGTAACGGAGGAGCTAATGCTCACCCTACACCCCAAACTTATAACTCCTGTCACCGACCTTCAATTTATAGGACACAGAGTGTTTTTCGGAGATATTTTATAGGAAAAAAGACGTGTCTTTTAAGCAGCAAACTACAGCAAGTATACAGTGGACACATACCGTAATTTAGCTGAAAGTTTGATTTAATATCTTAGAAAGCAAGGGAGAATACTTTCATACCTGTATAATGATATTACAAGTTTAAAAAGAAAACTAAATCAAAGCAACATTCCTTCCTTAGGATCCATGGAGGATACACGCTTGCACAATAAAGTTTCTTCTTCATTAATGATTAACTTAACAGAAGTCACCCGTTAATTTCTGCAGTAGATTGGCTGCCAACCAAGGCTATAGGACCCAACTACTCCGCTATTTAACCCACAGCTGAGGGAGAAGAAATGGAGTCATACCTTTCCCAAGTTTATTTGCGCTAGTGAATTTAAAAAACTCGACTGGAATTCGAACTCGATTCTTCGATTTTCCATTCGGAGCCGTTATTCATTACACCTACCACACATTCAAGCTTACAGCACCTGGTATTCCAATACAGTTGATATTTCTACGGGATATAATGAAGAAAGAGGGCTTGGAAAATGTGATACTCACAGGACAGATTGAAGGCAAGAGACGCAGAAAAAAACTGCGCATGACATGCATAGTGAATTTGAGTAAATGGATGGCATTACAAGGTTTAAGAGAAATAACAAAAAGACAAAAATTAAGAGCTACAAGAGACAGGAAATTGTGGAGAGCCATGATCGTCTACGTCCTGAAGGGACGCGGCACATAGAAGAAGAAGAAAAATGAGCTTAAGTAAATGGATGGCGGAGTAAAGATTAGGAGAAATAACAAAAAGACAAAATTTATTAAGAGCTATAAGAGACAGGAAATTGTGGAGAGCCATGATCACCAACGTCCTGAAGAGACACAGTATATACAGGAATGAATTTGAGTAAATGGATGGTGGAACAAGATTTAGGATAAATAAAAAGACAAAATTTATTAAAAGCTATAAACAATAGGAAATTGTGGAGAGCCATGATCACCTACGTCCTGAAGGGCCACGGCACATAAAAGAAGAATGAACTTGAGTAAATAGATGGCGGAACAAGGTTTAGGAGAGATAAGAAAAAGATAAAATGCATTAAGAGTTACAAAGGATAGGAAATTGTGGAGAGCCATGATCACCTCTGTCTTGAGGAAACACAACCCATAAAGAAAAAGATTCCTAGGGTGAGCAACTTTTTTCTACTATTGGGAAGGAGAAATTATACAATCCTCATCATTATCATCAATTATGGATTTTACAAGTATACAAATCCGTTTAACGAGTTTTCAATGACTTCTGTGTATATTGCCGTGGAGACGTATTTAGCAAGCTTGTTTCACAGGCTATTACTTCCATAAAGAGTTGAAGTGCTGTACAAAACCAAATGGTATGGTAAGAAGACTATGTAGCACCAATTGTCCGGATACATTGGAGGTTGAACAATTCTCACACAGTGTTGGTGTTGGTGGAGAGCAATGTTTGAGTTTTTATGAAGGATCTTCCAGTAGGGGTACCCCTCACTGACATCGTTGCTCCATTTTTTGTCCACCAGCCTCTTCTTTTTTTGCCCAGGACAGCACTTAATATGATGACAGGGAAAAAACTGTTGGCCCTTAAAAACACATTCTACCATTTCTACTTTCTCTTCTTGACGCTGGATATGAGGTCTACCAACGAACCTGTTCCTTGCTCGACAGGGGTCTCACACTGTACACAGATTATGGTGATTCTGTAGCATCTCATTTCCTTGGTAGTTTTTGGTGGCTGAGACAGTGATAAATTGGTATTGATCAAGGTCAGTGTCAGGGTGATGGTACCTGTGTTCCAGGATGCTCATGGTGTCAATTTAATTTTTGCTTTGTGCAAAATAGAAACACTTGAAAGTGCTGTAAACAATAGGAACAATAGAGTTTGTTGTTCCTGCATCTCGTTTTTCACAATTACCTTGTTTCAAAGAGTTGAGAGGTGATTGGTCAGGGCTTGAATTGGGAACTGGGTAAGCAGGGACTGGAACCCTGGTGCAGTTAGTGGATGTCATGATAGTTCTTTCAGTAAGTGATACAAAATGTGGGATGCTAACCCTGCATCCAAGTATTTTTATCTAGACACCATCTCTAGAAAGACTGCCACCCAAGCCTAAAAAGTTCTTTCAAACAAGATGTGAATTATCCCGCACCAGGCACCAACTTGAAATTTGAATTTTCGCAAACTGTCTTAGAGACTCCAGCTCCAAATTTGTCCTCAGGGTTTACTTTCTCATGATTGGGCATGGCTGCAAGGCAGCAGAGGTTTAAAATCAGTTTTCCTTCTCTTAGACGAACTACCCTCCTGGGCTGACATATTTCATTTACATGAAGTGTATAAGTGTATATTGGTATGAGAGAGAAGTATACCAACTCTGCTGACTGTGGAACCTTGGGAGTTTTTGGTGGCTGAGACGGTGATAAATTGGTATTGATCAAGGTTGTTAGAATTAGGTCTATGTCAGGGTGATGGTACCTGTGCTCTTGTATGCTCATGATGTCAATTTTATTTTGCTTTATGCAAAATAGAAGCTCTTGTTTTCTGCTGGTCTTTGACAAAGTTCATGAAACGAAAGTGCTGTAAACAATAGGACTTTTGCATTTCATATACCTTGATGTAGAGTTCTTGTTTGTTGTTCCTGCATCTCACTTTTCGCAATTACCTCACGACTAAGAGTTGACAGGTGTCTAGTCATCCAATTCATGAGAAAACAAGGTTTTGAATTAGGAACAGAGTAAGCAGGGGCTGGAACCCTGGTACAGTTAGTGGATGTCATGATAGTTCTTTCGGTAGCTGATACAAAAATTTGGAATGCCAACCCTAAATCTGGGTGTTTTTGACAAGACACCATCTCTAGAAAGACTGCCACTCAAGGCTAACATCTTCTTTCAAGCCATGAATGAATTATTCTGCACCAGACACCAACTTGGAACTTGAATTTCCACAGACTGTCTTAGAGACTCCAGATCTGAATTTATCACCAGAGTTTACTCCCAAAGCCTTTCTCATGACTGGGTATGGCCACAAGGCAGTTGTGGTTTAAAATTAGAGTTTTCCTTCTCTTAGATGACCTATCCTCCCCAACTGATGTATTTCATCTACTCGAAGTCTATAAATAAACTCATAAACAAATATTTATTTAACACTGGTTTGGTTTGGTCTGGTTTGGTTTGGTTTGGCTTGGTTTGTTTTACAGCATATCAACTTCAATGGGTCATTTAATGCTGACAAGATTTTTATTGCTGGTAATATTTTTTTCTTTCAAAAATATATTGCTGGTAATATTTTTTCCTTCAAAAATGTATTACTGGCAATAATTTTTTTCCTTCAAAAATATATTGCTGGTAATATTTTTTTCCTTTTAAAAATGTATTGCTGGTAATATTTTTTTCCTTCAAAAATGTATTACTGGTAATAATTTTTTTCCTTCAAAAATATATTGCTGGTAATATTTTTTTCCTTTTAAAAATGTATTGCTGGTAATATTTTTTTCCTTTTAAAAATGTATTGCTGGTAATATTTTTTTCCTTCAAAAATGTATTGCTGGTAATAATTTTTTTCCTTCAAAAATGTATTGCTGGTAATAATTTTTTTCCTTCAAAAATGTATTGCTGGTAATATTTTTTTCCTTAAAAAATATATTGCTGGTAATATATTTTTTCCTTCAAAAATGTATTGCTGGTAATATTTTTTTCCTTCAAAAATGTATTGCTGGTAATAATTTTTTTCCTTCAAAAATATATTGCTGGTAATATATTTTTTCCTTCAAAAATATATTGCTGGTAATATATTTTTTCCTTCAAAAATATATTGCTGGTAATATTTTTTTCCTTCAAAAATATATTGCTGGTAATATATTTTTTCCTTCAAAAATGTATTGCTGGTAATATATTATTTTTTTCAAAAATTTATTGCTGGTAATAATGAATTGCTGGTAATAATTTTTCCCACCAAAAATTCATTGTTGCTTTGTTTGTTTTAAACAATGAGTTATTTATCTGGGGATGGCAATGAATGATGGAACAGTATGAAAAGGGTTTGTTAATGGAGTTTCAACTAGCCACAGGAAGATTGAAGAATGATGATGATGCAAAAAAGAAAGAGAGAAAGTAAAAGATATGAGTTTGCTGGACACTGCCACTGAGCGGACAGAGAAATCATCTCCTTACTCCTATGGCATCCTTCTGGAAGTGCCTTCTCATGAAAATTGATTTTCCCAGACACCAGGACTTGGGACTCAGGGTAGGACATTGGTATATGGAGATGGCAATGCAGGACCGAATAGTGTGGAAAGGGATTGTTAATGGAGTTCCAACCAGCTACAGGGAAATCAAGAATGATAATGATGATCTCATTTCCAATCCACACTTTCCAGATGACAGAACACAAAAATATTTACAGTTCCTTTCTCATGGAGTCAGTGTTGTATGCTTTTTCTACTCTATTGCTTCTCAAAACCTCTTGATCAGAGGCCTTGCTGCCGGATGTAGTCTATCATTATACCCAGGATACAAATCATCTTTGAAATAATACAGAAATGTCTACGTTACAAATCAAATAAATTTTTATCTTTTTTTATATGTGATATAATGGAATATGCATACACCTGTGTTCCCCCTTCACTGGAATATGAATACAGACGGATGTGTAGGTACGACAGAGTTTAAGTCTATGCCGATGCCCATTGGACTACGCAATTGGCTATCCTATTGGTCTACACCTATTACCTGCGACTATGACGAGTACCAGTAATTTACTGCTACCGTGTACTACGTGGTTACAGTAGCCAAAACCCACTTAGCTACTTCGATCAAATATATCCCTTTCCAGGACATATCAGTAGGTCTACATGGAAATTATAAAATCCTTAATGAAGAAAAAAAATTATCTTTTATACTTAGTTTTTTTTATCACCCTGCAAAAAATACAATTGGTAAAAATTCAGGTGAGCCAAGGTACCCCCTCACGGCTGTTATGGCCCTGCAAATTCGTCCAGGGATTGTAGTAATTTTATACACAAAGGTAGATTGTTCTAGTTCCACATGACATGCCTAAAGGGTTCAGTTCAAAATTCCTGAAGAAAGCCGGAGCGTACAATAGCTGAAATGTTGTGAATATAGCAATGAAATTGAGGACAACAGTATGAACAATGTAAATAATGTAATTATAATACCTCATCTCAGAAATAAAGAGAGGTAAGTTTATAATATCTGCCTCACAAACTGAAATTATGAAATGGTTTCGTAATTTTGGTCTGATGAGGCAAATATATCTTATCTGCTGAAATAAATTTATTACCAAATTCTTTGATGATCTGTTAAGTTTTTTCCTTTGATGTATATCATATTGCTCTGTATACAATACATTGAGCTCTCTTCATGGATATATCTTTTTTATATTAAAAAAAACCTGCTTGGATTATCCTTTACAATTACAGATTTGATGTTATTATTATAATATATATATAAAAATATATAATATATATATATATAAAATGTATATATAATATATATATATATATATATATATATATATATATATATAATATATTTCTGTAGTTCACTGCTAGCAGCAGGCAGAAATATTACTTATCCCGATGATGACCATTTTGTCCGAAACTAGTCGAGGAATCTAAATGAAATAATAATAAAAGAACGAAAGAATATAAATCTACAACCCAGTATGTCTGAAGATTTTAATTTTTTAATATTTTTTTATTGTTCAAAAAATAAATATAATGTATATATATATAATGAAGTGAACATTGAAGTCAGCACTTAGAGGCAACAGTCTGTTTCATGCTAGACGCAATCATCAGGCTGCGTGACCTGACAATTGTATCTAGCATGAAACAGACTGTCGCCTCTAAGTGTTGACTTCAATGTTCACTTTTCTATTTACACACACTATCTCTGATATTGAGCACTTTATCCCATAAATATAGTACACCTTAAGACTATAGTTCATCATCATATAATATATATATATATACAATATAATATATATATATATATATATATATATATATATATATATGGGTATGATAAAAAAACTCATGCATCCATAAAACCAAACACCTGCTCAAAACATGTTGATCCCAATTAAAATAGATTTCAAATTAGATTTTATGAATATAATATTGAACACCTATTAATATTCATAGAATCCATCATTAATTTAATTTTTCTTTATATATCTATGTACATATATATAATTCCATATTATCAAACTCAATTAATTTATGATGTGTGTACATGTAATTTCTCCTCTGTTAGAATAAGACTAGGTCCCAAATGCATTAGGTATATAGTCTAATACCATTAGCACAAAACTTAAGGTTATGTTTAGCAATTTCAACAGTAAAATGAAGAGACCTAACTCCCAATCTAGTACTTCATTTAAATTCTTGAAGTTGAGGTACCAAGAGGTAACCTCATCAGATCAATTACCAAAATAATATTTATAGAAAGGGCAGAGAGAAACCATATAATGTCAGTGGTAAATGGACTGAGCCAGACATGCCAGATCATGACTGATAACATCACAGATTCTTCTTTGGAGTCGGTCAAGAATCTTGAGATGTATAGCAGAAGCACCAAACTAGATATGGTACAATATTCAATGCACAGAAAAATAATAGACTTATAATGGTGCAAGAGATATTCTGGTGGGAAAAATATCCAGCAGGGTATATTAAACCGACTTTGCTGGCAATGTTCTCTATAACAATGTTCTAGTTGATTCATATTCTATTGAAGTCGTTATCTATCTGCCTAGTTCAGTCTGTTCACATCTATCTCAGTCTGGACATATCTTTAAACCTATCTCCCTGCCTGTTGAGTTATATCTATCTACCTATATCACTTTGTTCATATCTATCTCAGTCTGTTTACATCTATCTCTCTAAGTCTGTTCATAATTATCTATCTATCTACCTCAGTCTATTCACATCTATCTACCTACCTCAGTCTATTCACATCTTTCTACCTACCTCAGTCTATTTTACATCTTTCTATCTACCTCAGTCTATTTTACATCTATCTATCTACCTCAGTCTATTCACATCTATCTATCTACCTCAGTCTATTCACATCTATCTATCTACCTCAGTCTATTCACATCTATCTATCTACCTCAGTCTATTCACATCTATCTATCTACCTCAGTCTATTCACATCTTTCTATCTACCTCAGTCTATTCACATCTATCTATCTACCTCAGTCTATTCACATCTTTCTATCTACCTCAGTCTATTCACATCTATCTATCTACCTCAGTCTATTCACATCTATCTATCTCAGCATATTCATAATTATCTATCTCACTCTGTTCATATCTGTCTCTTAATCTCATTCTCTTCATATATGTCTATCTCAGTCTCTTCATATCTATCTATATTTCCATCGCATAAATATCTCGTTACACAGCAAAATCACTAAACCAGATGTGGCCGCAATATTCAATGCAACAGGAGACTTATAAATGTGCAAGATTGATTCTATTGAGAAATAAAAAGAAAAAACTTTCTTACCAGGTCAAAATAAGGCTGAATTGCATTTGGCAATTAATAAGAAAACCCATAGAAATAAAATAATACACAAAGGTTTCTAAAGCAACCATTGCGTTTTGTTTTTTGCGCATAGAAAAATGCTGATGACAGTCTGCTGATAAGTCAATTACACGAAAAGATCCACACGTCTCGAGCTAATCAAGCTTTTATACTTCTCTACATGACTTAATTTTGAATACGTGGTCTACCTTGTGGCTGACGGAGTTGTGTCTTTGCTTCTTGTATTCATATTAAAAATTATGATTTCTAATAATAATTTTCAAGGAAAGCAGAACCTCCCCACCAAGAAAGCCCACCTTCTTTCTATCACATCATTCCTGACCACTGACAATCCCTTACTTCCTGATTTTCAATACATTTTTATAGTAAAATCATTAGCAATGCATTTCCATCATACATATAATAGCCCTATTCTATCAGTAATGCTTGCATTCATTCCTGACCTCTGACAATCCCTTTCTTCCCGATTTTCAATGCATTTTTATAGTAAAATGATTAGCAATGCATTTCCATTATACATATAATAGCCCTATTCTATCAGTAATGCTTGCATTCATTCCTGACCTCTGAAAATCCCTTTCTTCCTGATTTTCAATGCCTTTTTATAGTAAATTCATTGGCAATGCATGTACATTATACATATAATAGCCCTATTCTATCAGTAATGCTTGCATTCATTCCTGACCACTGACAATCCCTTTCTTCCTGATTTTCAATGCATTTTTATAGTAAAATCATTGGCAATGCCTTTATATTATAGATACAATAGCACTATTCCATCTGTAATACTCGCGGTATATCAGTGGGCTGCAGTAATGTTTTCATTGATGTAAATATATATGTGCAGGAGGGAGAGGGAAATATAGAATGCAATAGTCAATTATAATTAAGTACCGAAGGGGAACTCTGATAGTTAGATAAATAGAGACAGTTATTTACGGCTTTCAAACATTTAATGGGATTTCTTTGTGTATCAAATTCCACAGCTGTTTCTTCTGAAGCAAGAGATGAAAAAACTGAGCATCAAATTGCATTATATTAAAACAACGATAAGCAAAACTTTTCTGAATGGGGGTAACATACACTTGAAAATAACAGGTCTATTCAAAGCTGATGATTTTGTCACAATAAATGCAAAAAGTTTACCCAAATCAGATTCAGCCCAAAACTGGTCACTTTGTTCAAAAGATTGCCACATAGGCACTTCCTAAACTGAAGTAAAACAGCATTCAATTTCAGATTGTTGCCACAATCTATTTCCACTAGTAGTATTAGTAGTAGTAATATTATCTGCAATTTTCATTACATCAAGCATTGTCAAGCATTCTTCATTTTTCACTAGGATTTCTTTCATCTTCATTTCAATTGCTTTATTTCCACTAGTAGTATTAGTAGTAGTAATATTATCTGCAATTTTCATTAGATCAAGCATTGTCAAGCATTCTTCATTTTCCACTAGGATTTCTTTCATCTTCATTTCAATTGCTTTATTTCCACTAGTAGTATTAGTAGTAGTAATATTATCTGCAATTTTCATTAGATCAAGCATTGTCAAGCAGTCTTCATTTTTCACTAGGATTTCTTTCATCTTCATTTCAATTGCTTTATTTCCACTAGTAGTATTAGTAGTAGTAATATTATCAGCAAATTTTCATTAGATCAAGCATTGTCAAGCATTCTTCATTTTCCACTAGGATTTCTTTCAGCTTCATTTCAATTGCTTTATTTCCACTAGTAGTATTAGTAGTAGTAATATTATCTGCAATTTTCATTAGATCAAGCATTGTCAAGCAGTCTTCATTTTTCACTAGGATTTCTTTCAGCTTCATTTCAATTGCTTTATTTCCACTAGTAGTATTAGTAGTAGTAATATTATCAGCAAATTTTCATTAGATCAAGCATTGTCAAGCATTCTTCATTTTCCACTAGGATTTCTTTCAGCTTCATTTCAATTGCTTTATTTCCACTAGTAGTATTAGTAGTAGTAATATTATCAGCAAATTTTCATTAGATCAAGCATTGTCAAGCATTCTTCATTTTTCAATAGGAATTCTTTTATCTTCATTTCAATTGCTTTATTTCCACTAGTAGTATTAGTAGTAGTAATATTATCAGCAAATTTTCATTAGATCAAGCATTGTCAAGCATTCTTCATTTTTCAATAGGAATTCTTTTATCTTCATTTCAATTGCTTTATTTCCACTAGTAGTATTAGTAGTAGTAATATTATCAGCAAAATTTCCACTAGTAGTAGTAATATTATCAGCAAATTTTCATTAGATCAAGCATTGTCAAGCATTCTTCATTTTTCACTAGGATTTCTTTCATCTTCATTTCAATTGCTTTATTTCCACTAGTAGTATTAGTAGTAGTAATATTATCAGCAAATTTTCATTAGATCAAGCATTGTCAAGCATTCTTCATTTTTCACTAGGATTTCTTTCAGATTCATTTCAATTGCTTTATTTCCACTAGTAGTATTAGTAGTAGTAATATTATCTGCAATTTTCATTAGATCAAGCATTGTCAAGCATTCTTCATTTTTCACTAGGATTTCTTTCATCTTCATTTCAATTGCTTTATTTCCACTAGTAGTATTAGTAGTAGTAATATTATCAGCAAATTTTCATTAGATCAAGCATTGTCAAGCATTCTTCATTTTTCACTAGGATTTCTTTCATCTTCATTTCAATTGCTTTATTTCCACTAGTAGTATTAGTAGCAGTAATATTATCTGCAATTTTCATTAGATCAAGCATTGTCAAGCATTCTTCATTTTTCACTAGGATTTCTTTCATCTTTATTTCAATTGCTTTATTTCCACTAGTAGTATTAGTAGTAGTAATATTATCTGCAATTTTCATTAGATCAAGCATTGTCAAGCATTCTTCATTTTTTACTAGGATTTCTTTCATCTTCATTTCAATTGCTTTATTTCCACTAGTAGTATTAGTAGTAGTCATATTATCTGCAATTTTCATTAGATCAAGCATTGTCAAGCATTCTTCATTTTTCACTAGGATTTCTTTCATCTTCATTTCAATTGCTCTCTTTGCACAAGTATTTAATTCTGGAATGACAGTGGCACACACAGTTAGTATCAGTTTCTCTACTCTTGCAATGTCCTCTCAGACCAGCTCATTCTCTATTGCTCTATGAATCGTCTCCCTGTGGAGATATTTACTCACCTTAGTAAGGGGTGCCATGTCACAGCCAACCCTTGTTAATCATAGCTCTGTAGCTGACATTGTCTGAAAATATTTATTGTTATCTCGAACAAGGCCACAGAAAAGGATCTATTTGCTCCACAATCTTAAAAATGGGATGCAAGACATTATTAAATTTTCTCTCTGAAATATATATATATACACACATGCCAGGTGTAACAGCATGTCCAAATCATGTAACAGTCAAATTTTCCAATTTTTAGATTAAGCTTTGAATCTTTGTATATTAGAAATGATTAAAGGTATCTTACTGGAATTCTTCAAGGTTTTTATAGTACTGTTGGATACTACTTTGAACAAGAAGAAGTATGTATTTAGGTGAAGATGAAATGATGATCCCTTTTCCTGTTGTGACTTCCTGATCCAGTTTTCCTCTCTACTGTCCCCTCTTTTTAAAACTTATTCAGCATTCAGCAGATGGGTCTTGAATGGACTTTGAAGATGAAAGACAGAATATGAATGTTGGTACCATTACTGAAGATCTGAATGATCTTTTTCCTCTCACCTTTGGTCAGTTTGGAATGAACTCAAGAATGAAAGAATAAAAGAACTCAAGGAAAAAAAGGGAACTTCAGAATAAAAATTAATGAAACCAAAAAAAGATTAAATACAAAATGAAATGAATAAAGGAACACAAAAGGAAGCAATACATGAATAAATGTATAAGAATAAAAGAACACAAGAATGAAAGAATAAAAGAAGAAAAGAATGAAAGAATAAAGGAACAAAAGAATGAAAGAATAAAGGAACAAAAGAATGAATGAATAAAGGAATAAATAAACGCAAGAATGAAAGAATAAATGAACAGAAGAATAAAGGAATAAAAGATTAAAGGAATAAATGAATGCAAGAATGAAAGAATAAATGAACAAAAGAATGAAAGAATAAAGGAACAAATAAACCCAAGAATGAAAGAATAAATGAACAGAAGAATAAAGGAATAAATGAACACAAGAATAAAAGAATAAATGAACAATAATAAAAAATAACAGATTAAAGCAATAAATGA
Source organism: Acanthosepion lycidas (assembly GCA_963932145.1). NCBI lineage: Eukaryota > Metazoa > Mollusca > Cephalopoda > Sepiida > Sepiidae > Acanthosepion > Acanthosepion lycidas. Next base: position 68,610,596 of record OZ010607.1, on the reverse strand, counting down.
ATGCAAGAATGAAAGAATAAATGAACAGAAGAATAAAAGAATAAATGAACAGAAGAATAAAAGAATAAAGGAACAGAAGAATAAAAGAATAAAGGAACAGAAGAATAAAAGAATAAAGGAACAAATGAACACAAGAATGAAAGAATAAAAAAAGAACACAAGAATAAAAAAGGAACACAAGAATGAAAGAATAAATGAACAAAAGAATAAAAGAATAAATAATCACAAGAATAAACAGAATAAATGATTAGTAGAATAAAAGAATAAATGATCAAAAGAATAAAGGAATAACCAACAAGCCTGATTTTCAATAACATTGGTGAAAATCATAAGAACAATTTCATTCTTCCATCCACAAGGCAAATGATCTTTTTTTTTCCCAAAGAATAATTGAAAAATGAATAAAAATAGCTTTTCTCATTTTTTAAAAATACTCTCCTGCTTTTTTAATGAGATGAATTACAAAACTAATGCAGTTTTAAAAAAAATGTCATCATTTTATAAATGAAAGCTGAAAAATTTAGGGCCAAAAAAGAATGAAAGACTAATATTAAAATTATTTGGTCTGATTTTGGGAGAACATTTTGGCTGTTCCTGGTATAATTCTACATATAACATCTTTACTCAGTCACAATGCTTGTCTTAATTATTTGAAGACGGAGCCTCATTTGGAGTTTCAGTGCCAGGATGGAGCAATTTTCACATGCCCCCCCACTTGGAACACAAAAAAAATGGATGTAAAATCACAGAGCACAACAAACTATCATAAAAATCGCTGTAGTGACCTTAAAGTTAGTAGCAGCAGCAGCTCTAAATAAAACTTACCAGCAGCAGCAGCTCTAAATAAAACTTACCAGCAGCAACAGCAGCTCTAAATAAAACTTTACTAGCAGCAGCAGCAGCAGCTCTAAATAAACCTTACCGGCAGCAGCAGCTCTAAATAAAACTTACCAGCAGCAGCAGCTCTAAATAAAACTTTACTAGCAGCAGCAGCTCTAAATAAAACTTTACTAGCAGCAGCAGCTCTAAATAAAACTACCACCAGCAGCTCTCGATTATAAAACATGTGAATCCTAACAGAACTTCTTTCTTCTGGGTTGCTTCTTTCAAATTGCTGACATGAATTTTCCAAATCTTTTTACTGGAAGGGGTAGGATGTGCAGGTCTGCCACCTTGTTACTTAAGGCTTGCCTTCACTCCCTTCTCATCTATTTTTTTTTTTTGTGATGGGAATTTTATGAAAACAGAGCCATTCTACGGGTTCTCTCCTTCTCACATTATTAGCCAATTACTCATTGAATTTGGGGCCATGAGACTAGACAGTGTTTCGCAAACACTTACTGTTACAGGTTTACTGGCTTCTGATCTACCTTTCGAGTCAAAAGAAAATTTCAACAGGCTACAAGGGCTGTGAAAGCTTCACCCATAAAACACACCAACAAAGTAAGTTCCAACTATAACATATTAATGAACATTTTGTTGTGTAAATAATTTATGTCTAACAAATGAAACTCTTGTTTTAAACTTTACTTTTGTTAATTTTATTTTAATAAATGTTATCTTTGCATTGTAAATCAATTGGTCTGTTATCTTGTGCATCTACTTTTTACATCATCATCATTCCATGTGCCATAAAATGTTCCCATAAGAAGCATTACACATTTAATTATTGAAGTAGTTAATCACCAAACCACCATTGATAGACCCAGATGTGCAAGAAATGCAAGAAGCAATCTGATTGGCTGGTACAAAAACTAGCCAGCTAATCTCAAGGCTTGTATTATTGGGGCAACGGAGCAGTTGAGTTGTCTACTTCGTCATTCGATTTTTTGGCCAATATATCGGCCATGTTGTCTCTCAAATGTTAATACTTCAACAATGACAGCTTACAGTCACATCATGTCGAAACCTTGGTACACATATAATCATCAAAGCCTGGTTAGTAACTAGACGGGTGACTACTTGAGAATACCATGTGCTGTAAGCTTGGATGTGCAGGTGGTGTAATGGATAATGGCTTGGAATTGTTAATCAGAGAACTGAGTTCCAATTCCAATTGAGTCCAGTATATTCACTTACATACAAATCCGCCTTGGAAAAGGCATGAATGTGCCTCTTCTCCCTCCAGCTATGGGTTAATTAGTAAGACATGTATCACTAAATCGTTATTATCTCAAAAAATAATAATAATAAAATTCTTACAATCTAAAAATATTTTCTGACTTTAAATAATCTACAAAGTCGTAGAAAACAAATGAACCAACCAATCACCTAACCATTAAGAATCCCTTTCTTTCTGTTCAATGGAATTCGATATAGAAGTATTTGGCAAACTATTTCACAGACTATTACTTTCATAAGGAGTTAAATCTACAGTGCGGTACAAAATCAAATGGTACGAGGAAAGAAGACTATGTAGCGCCAGTTGTCCAAGCAGGTCTTAAAGGCCAGTATTTGCAATCAATTTTAAAAAAATCCGAGACTGAACAATTCTGTAATGGTGTTGGTGGAGGAGGAACATGCAACCATCTTAGCCACCAAGCATGCTTCATTTTATGAAATATAATCCTGTGCATCATAAGGTAGGCTGTAGAAAGACTGTGTTGCGCCAGTAAAAGAAAGAGGCAGTTTTTTTTTACTAGATTAAACCATGATTAAATATCAATAACATTTTAAGCAGATATTTATTAAACCTAATTCAGTAGAACAAAACGAAGATTGTGATGCGCCAGAATTAAACGGGTAGGAAAGGACTTTTATACCAGATAGGAGAACAGGAGTAGAAGTCTATCCCTTGTTCCCTGTTTAGGATTGGGTTTCCAGTTCCTTCTAAAGTCTTTTCATTTTCTTTCACTCTCAGTAGCCCATTGCGCCTTAGTGGCATTATCGCCTTGTTTAGGGTGAATTGATTAAAAATAAAGATTAAGCCACGATCAAATATAGGTAATATTTAAAAGCAGATATTCAAACCTAACTCAATACGACAAAAGACAAAATGAAAGGGAGAAGAGTGATTGCGTTGCGTCAGAATTCTATTAGGTTGGTGCAAAAATAATGACGTAATAATGTCGTTTTTTCAGTTATTTTTTAACGTCAAAAAAGACATTATTACGTCATTATTTTTGCACCAACCTAATACATGAAAAAAAAAAAACCGTTTATAACAGATTAAGTCATGCTTCAATATCTATCATGTTTATGGCAGATATTTATTAAACCCAATTCAGTATGACAAAAGACTAAGTGATAGGATGAAGGAAGATTGTGATGCGCCAGCGTGAAACGAGTAAGAAAGGCCTTTTGAACCAGATTAAGCTAAGCTTAAATATTGATATCGTTTAAAACAGATATTTAAACCTAACTCGGTACGACAAAAGACTAAATGGAAGGGGAAGGAAGATTGTTTTGCGTCAGAATTCCACACATAAGAAAGGCCTTGTGTAACCGATTAAACAATGATTAAGAAATCATGTTTAAAGCAGAAACCTATTTAGAATAAATTCAAAATTTCCGACTTTCTGTCCACCTAATAATAATCATAATATTATACATACATATATATATATATATATATATATATATATATATATATATATATATGAACTCTTAAGGTTGTTTGTTTCTTTATATATATATATATATTTCTTAATGTATGACGTCATTTGATACGCAATGAGCAGTTATGAATGTACGAGATTCATGGAAGATTGAAGTTTATAAGCATATATATATATATATATATATATATATATATATATATATATATATATATATATATATATATGGTGGGCTATAACCGTACATGCAACACACCAATCTGACACTAGGTGGCATGCCACTATCCTTTACCGTCGGTAGCCCGCTGTCGAGCCGCTGGTGTGTTCTTCTCGGCATGTTACCCCTTGGTATTGAATGGATATTAATCAAAGTGAACGAAGATGCAAACTATGATTTTATTTACTGAAGGCAATTGACAAGGAAGTCTATGGAGAGGATAATCGGCAAAACCTACGTTACTGGGGTAATGAGAACCCTAACTGGTTGACCCCGACAAAGATGCAAAGTGCCAGTAACTTGATGGTGTGGGTCGGGATATGGGGGGGGGGGTGACAGAATTATTGGACCAATTTTTGTCAGTGAAAATCTTAATGCAGAAAGGTATCTTAACATGTTGCAAGAAGAAATTCTCTCATCCCTGGAACACTGAAAGTGGGGGGGGAGCACTTGGGGGCCGAGTTTTTTCTGCGGAGGAGGGGGGTGCAAATTCAAGCAGCGTCTTTATTTTCATACTAAACCACTATCTTATACACAACTTAGAAATGAGTTTTAGTATAAGTATGTCACTTCACTAAATTAGACGGAATAACTTTTCATTCATAGTAGTGGACTTCTAATCTATTCTTGCCCTTTTTTCCGCTCTCAAGCTGTTGGACCACAAGTGAGATTAACTTCAAAACAAAATCAAAGGGTTAATACTAACGTCAATACTAGAAGAACAGTGTAATTTGTCTGCTCTGATTTTTTTCCGCTACAAAACTTAGAAAAGGGGGGGGGGCAACCGAGGGACGAGCCAAAATTCAGGGGGGTGGGCACTGACCTCCCCCTCCCCGTAGAATCGCCACTGGTGACTACCCAGTTTACTACCTGCAAGATGGAGATCATCAAGTGCGCCGGTATTTGGATCAGCAGTTTCCGGATGCTTGGATTGGTCGGTGTGGTTCTGTGATCTCCCCTCTTGATTTCTATCTTTGGGCGGGGGCACTTGAAGGCCATGGTGTATCAGGTGAAGATACGAGACATAAATCATCTCAAGGAACGTATCACCAACGCCATTAGAAGCATAACTTCAACTGTTCTAATGCTTGTTCATCAACAGAGGGAAACACGTATTAATATGTTTTTGAAACAATATTAATCCTATAGAGTACATTCAGTCAGTCATGTGCCATGCGTGATACACGCTTAGGCAATCATGTATCTTTCGATACATGACTAACGAAGCAGATTTTTTCGCGTAGTAGGTTGCCATTTCTTTCTGCGGTAGACCAGTTTCCATCCAAGGCTACAGAACCCGGTCTGCTATTTACCCATAGCTAGAGGAGGAGAAGATTCATACCTTCCCCAAGGGTATTAGCAAGGAACTGAATGTAATGGATTTGACTGGAATTCGAACTCAGCACTCCGATTCCTCTCTCTCTCTCTCATATATATATATATATATATATATATATATATATATATATATATATATATATATATATAGCTATCTATTACTCCACCGTGCCTCTAGAGCAGATTATATAAATAAAAACGGATGTCCAACATAAAATATTTATTTATTTTTCTATATATGGAAACTTATGGCCCACCCTGTAGATATACGAGATTTTGGTGAGAGGGAAATAAAAGAACAATTTAAAATCTAGCCCCAATGTGTATTTACAATATGAAAACAAAACTATTTACAAAAAAAACATACAAAATAATGTTAATAATACAAAAAAAAAAAACACAATCCAAGGAGGAGAGCTCATTAGAACAACTGCCGTGAAAAAATTTAAAGAAAAGACGGTGGGAGAGTGACTGAAGTCGAGATGCCAGGTCAGGACCAGTAACATAACTGAACAGTAAAGATGTTTATTTTTTCTATGTATGGAAACTTATGGCCCACCCTATAGATATGCGCGATTTTGCAACAAATCAGGTGTTATTGATATCAAAACTAACCTCTCCCCGTCCACACAGATCTTCACCAAGCAATATCATCTTTTTTTTTCTTCTTTTTTTTTTCTTTTTTTTTTTTTTCTTAATAATTTCACCCCAGTCAAGGCGGGAATGCCACTAGTACACAGAGAGTTTAAAAGAGTGAAAGTGAGAGATAAGACTGGGTATAAGGGGGGGGATAAAAGATGAAAAATAGAAGATTGACGTTGCATTTAGATTTTTAGAGATTATAGTTATCAGAGAAACGAGTAAACGGAAGGGGGTTCCACAGTCGTAAAGTGCGAGAAAAGAAACTATTGGAGTAGAAGTGGCGGTTATATTTAACTATTACGTTGGTGTAAAAATAATGTCGTTTTCTCACATAGTAACATATGTGAGAAAACGACATTATTTTTTGCACCGACCTAATACATTTTCCTAGCAGTTATTCTAATGAGCCTCTTCCCCTTTGATATCACAACCGTATAAATTTATGACTCCTAATATATTAACAAAATAATGTCGTTTTCTCACATAGTAACATATGTGAGAAAACGACATTATTTTTGCACCGACCTAATACATTTTCCTAGCAGTTATTCTAATGAGCCTCTTCCCCTTTGATATCACAACCGTATAAATTTATGACTCCTAATATATTAACAAAATAATGTCGTTTTCTCACATAGTAACATATGTGAGAAAACGACATTATTTTTTGCACCGACCTAATACATTTTCCTAGCAGTTATTCTAATGAGCCTCTTCCCCTTTGATATCACAACCGTATAAATTTATGACTCCTAATATATTAACAAAATAATGTCGTTTTCTCACATAGTAACATATGTGAGAAAACGACATTATTTTTGCACCGACCTAATACATTTTCCTAGCAGTTATTCTAATGAGCCTCTTCCCCTTTGGTATCACAACCGTATAAATTTATGACTCCTAATATATTAACAAAATAATGTCGTTTTCTCACATAGTAACATATGTGAGAAAACGACATTATTTTTTGCACCGACCTAATACATTTTCCTAGCAGTTATTCTAATGAGCCTCTTCCCCTTTGGTATCTCAACCGTATAAATTTATGACTCCTAATATATTAACAAAATAATGTCGTTTTCTCACATAGTAACATATGTGAGAAAACGACATTATTTTTGCACCGACCTAATACATTTTCCTAGCAGTTATTCTAATGAGCCTCTTCCCCTTTGATATCACAACCGTATAAATTTATGACTCCTAATATATTAACAAAATAATGTCGTTTTATCACATAGTAACATATGTGAGAAAACGACATTATTTTTGCACCGACCTAATACATTTTCCTAGCAGTTATTCTAATGAGCCTCTTCCCCTTTGGTATCACAACCGTATAAATTTATGACTCCTAATATATTAACAAAATAATGTCGTTTTCTCACATAGTAACATATGTGAGAAAACGACATTATTTTTTGCACCGACCTAATACATTTTCCTAGCAGTTATTCTAATGAGCCTCTTCCCCTTTGATATCACAACCGTATAAATTTATGACTCCTAATATATTAACAAAATAATGTCGTTTTCTCACATAGTATCATATGTGAGAAAAAGACATTATTTTTGCACCGACCTAATACATTTTCCTAGCAGTTATTCTAATGAGCCTCTTCCCCTTTGGTATCACAACCGTATAAATTTATGACTCCTAATATATTAACAAAATAATGTCGTTTTCTCACATAGTAACATATGTGAGAAAACGACATTATTTTTTGCACCGACCTAATACATTTTCCTAGCAGTTATTCTAATGAGCCTCTTCCCCTTTGGTATCTCAACCGTATAAATTTATGACTCCTAATATATTAACAAAATAATGTCGTTTTCTCACATAGTAACATATGTGAGAAAACGACATTATTTTTGCACCGACCTAATACATTTTCCTAGCAGTTATTCTAATGAGCCTCTTCCCCTTTGATATCACAACCGTATAAATTTATGACTCCTAATATATTAACAAAATAATGTCGTTTTATCACATAGTAACATATGTGAGAAAACGACATTATTTTTGCACCGACCTAATACATTTTCCTAGCAGTTATTCTAATGAGCCTCTTCCCCTTTGGTATCACAACCGTATAAATTTATGACTCCTAATATATTAACAAAATAATGTCGTTTTCTCACATAGTAACATATGTGAGAAAACGACATTATTTTTTGCACCGACCTAATACATTTTCCTAGCAGTTATTCTAATGAGCCTCTTCCCCTTTGATATCACAACCGTATAAATTTATGACTCCTAATATATTAACAAAATAATGTCGTTTTCTCACATAGTAACATATGTGAGAAAACGACATTATTTTTGCACCGACCTAATACATTTTCCTAGCAGTTATTCTAATGAGCCTCTTCCCCTTTGGTATCACAACCGTATAAATTTATGACTCCTAATATATTAACAAAATAATGTCGTTTTCTCACATAGTAACATATGTGAGAAAACGACATTATTTTTTGCACCGACCTAATACATTTTCCTAGCAGTTATTCTAATGAGCCTCTTCCCCTTTGGTATCTCAACCGTATAAATTTATGACTCCTAATATATTAACAAAATAATGTCGTTTTCTCACATAGTAACATATGTGAGAAAACGACATTATTTTTGCACCGACCTAATACATTTTCCTAGCAGTTATTCTAATGAGCCTCTTCCCCTTTGATATCACAACCGTATAAATTTATGACTCCTAATATATTAACAAAAGAATGTCGTTTTATCACATAGTAACATATGTGAGAAAACGACATTATTTTTGCACCAACCTAATATTTCAACAGTAAAAGGGCGGGACCTTGATATCAGTCTAGTCTTTGTTCTTTTCTTTTCTTTTTATGTGCCGTGTCCTTTCATGATGTAGGCGATCATGGCTCTCCACCTCCCAGTATTCCTTGCAGGTCTCAACAAGTTCCTTCCCTCTGCTTCCTCCCCCAGACCCCGTTCTGTCATCCACTTGCTTAAGGCCGCCAGGTATGTCACGCGTTGTTTTCCCTTGTCTCTCTTTCCATTTATTTTATCATCAGATATTACAGACGCTTCAACACACATAGAGCCAACCTGTGGTTGATACTGCAACTATGCTGAGCAGACCTTAGTAGCAGTTTCTGGGAGATAGCATGTTAGCTAGCGTGATCAACAATTTGAACAAGGCCAGCACGCTCAAACCCTCGGTCACGATGACTTGTGACTTCATGCTAGCACAGCTATCGACGACCTCCAAGGGTTCCGTCTACCCAGTTTAACTAACAGGGCTTGGGTCAACCTGTGATATGGTTTTCAGGCACTTTCCAAAAGGTATTGCCCCCTCTAGACCGATAACATCAATGGTTTCGACGAGGACCACATCACTATGGATTAACAGTATTTTAATGCATATATTATGTTTCTAGTGACGGATGTCACCATTAATCGCATTAATATTTCTGATTGATTCTATGTGTGATTATTTCTTTGTATATATATATATATATATATATATATATATATATATATATATATATACATACAGTGTAACCCGGATATAAGAGACCCGGATATAAGGGAGATTTTCTCTGGTCCCAAATTAGAGCCATACTTACCTAAACAAAATAGACCAAACTCGGATATAAGAGAAACCCGGATATAAGAGACTTTTCTCCGGTCCCGACAACTCTCTTATATCTGAGTTATACTGTATATATAAAGATAGAAAACAGAGATTGTGTGTGTATATATATTTTATATATGTTCTGTGCTTATTGGAAAGCGCTCAATATCAGTGATAGAGCTAACATATTTAGTTGAATGGATATGACTTTGTAACCCCGGGTTTCACGTATATGCGATCCTCAGACAAACGTTTGTCTGAGGTTCGCATATACGTGAAACCCGGGGTCACAAACTCATATCCATTCAACTAATATATATATATATATATATATATATAAGGCAGGGTGTGTTTGTGTGTGTGTGTGTGTGTGTGTGTGTAACGAATGTATGGCCGCAATTTTCGACAGATTTGCACCAAAATTTACATGTACATGCTCCAAGTTAGTGGGAAGGCCAAGACCGACGTTGAATTTCCCAACTCCCATCGATAGTGGAAATAATCGACTTTTTCATGCTTCTACGGCAGTTTTCGTATAGTTTGCGGCCATTTTCTACTGGCTGCCACGAAAAGGCATGAAGATTCTATTGACCAGCGTGAAAGCCAACAGCTGACTGACACGAATGTTAACTAGCATGCTAGCATGCAAAAAAAAAAAAAAAAAATCGATAGCTGCATTCGTCACAAATGGGAAAAATTTGAATCTGCATGGCACTTTACTCCAATTGGCTCATTCGCTTGCTTAAACTCAATGTTGATTCTGATTCCGCAGAACTGGGTTGGGTGTTAAAAAGTATTTGTTGTTAACATTCTTTTTTCATTCGGTTTTTCCAGTTACGAGTCCTTTTTTAAAGCTGATCGTTTTGTGTTCATTTTGTTTAGTTCTTTTTTCGTAACAGATTTAATGTTTAGTATAGAAAAGGGCAATCCTTTAAAGGCAAGGAAGGGCAAAAGTATGAGTCGTACGATTTTTGCATCATCACGCGCAACGCCGGGCCATGCTGCTAGTATATATATATATATATATATATATATATATATATATATATATATATATATAGAGAGAGAGAGAGAGAGAGAGAGAGGAAGAAAGAAAAGGAGCAGACTGAGATTTTATATATAAGTGAACACTTGATGAGGAAAGAGAGCTTAGAAAATTTGACACTCAAAGGACATATTGAAAGCGAGAGGAACAGAGGAAAACAGCGTATAACCTGCCTAGCGAGCTTGGTGTAAATAAATGTATGCCAGCACAAGTATTAGAAGAGATAGCGGAAAGACAACATTTACTAAGAGCTTCCAACAACAGGAAATTGTGGAGAACCATGATCGCCCACGTCTTGAAAGAGACACGGCACATAGAAAAAGAAGAAGAAGAAGAAGTAAATGGTTGGCAGAAAAGGGATTTGAAGAGATAGTAAAAATACAACGGTTGCTAAGAACTACAAAGGACAGGAAATTGTGGAGAGCCATGATCGCCGACGTGCCAAAGGGACACGGTACATGGAAGAAGCATCTACGAGGTTAGTCACCTAACCATTTTTGGTTTTTTACTCATCTCGAAATGATTCAACTGGTAATGCGAGGAAGAACAGTTTCCGAAGAAAAATGAAAAAATTGAAAACCAGCAGAGCTGGTGTAAGTGCCCCTACTCTACTACATCTCAATTTCCATTAGGCAGTATTCATAAAATAAAATTTTATTGTAACCTAATTATTTACAATGAATCATATGCAATGTAGGTGAACAATTCAAATAGAAAAATTGAAAATAAATACAATGTATCTAAATACAAATTTGAGAGTTGCCATAATAGATTATTCCAGGCGGTGTAATCGTTAGCAAGCTTGTCTTGCTAGAACAATTACGACTGAGTAGCGAGTTCGATCCTCACTAAGTACCCCATACTTTCGGCCTTGTGCCACATCTAAGCTACGCTTGGAAAATAACTTATTCCATAAATCAGCGATGTTTTACGGCAGTTTTTAAACACCAACTTGAATTTTTTTTTTTTTTCCAAAGAAAAAAATGTTGAATAATTTTAATGGATAAGAAAAGTGAATTTTATAGAGTGAGTGTCCGAGTTTTTTAGACTGAACATGAGCAAAATATATTCCCGAATTTGGAGAAAAAAAAGAAAAAAAAGATCCCAGAATGACGTCAAAATCCGCGAAAATTGTTCATCCTTTTTTATTAATAGTCAGTCAGCGCTTAGTTTAATTGGTAATGGATATAATAAACGTAGGTAGGGAAAAAGAAAAAAAAAAAAAAAAAAAGCAAATGTCGATAAGATAGCAAGGGTCACAAAACACTGCCCGGTCAGGAGTAGTACGATGCGTACTACTCCTGACCGGGCCCTGAAAAACCACTATCGTCGAAGACGCGGACAAAATTGTTAGACGAGCGTTTTAACAACTTCTACCACTATTCTGAACACAAGAATTTTCGGTGTGAAGTAAAAAATAAAACAAAAAAAAAATTTCCCATTGATACAAACACTTCAAAGAGTTTTTTAACTAAAAAAGAAAAAAAAAAAAAAAATGGAAGTCCTAAGCAAGTTAACACATCCGGCTGAGCTGTTTTTAGCAACGTGAGGATACTTTTTTTTTTCATTTTTTTTTACCTTGGAGTTTTTTTTTTTTTAGTAATTCTTACGAATCTGCAGGCGGGAATGATTCTTACCTTGTAATGGTGTTTGAGTTTATCCATTGATTTTTTAGAAGTCCGCTATCTCCGTTTTCATGTCTGGTGGGGTCAGGCGAATCTCTTGTCCATCCCTTCTTCCAAACTTGCCACGTTATTTGCCTTATTTTCGACAAAAATAATTCGCAACTATTGTTGCTAAAAGTTTGCTTTGACGAGTAGGCAAAGCAAACATTCGTCCTTTCCTCTCTATGTATTTCTTTCACTCTGTTTTTTCTCCCTCTCTATCTATCTCTCTCTATATATTAATCTCGACATTTCACTCACAACCCCCGTTCTTATCTCTGGTACTAGACAATATCCTCCCTCACGTTGACTACTCGTAGAACTATAAGCGAAACTTTTTATGCAAACACCAGGGTACGTATTCTCGCTTGTCCAGTAAAGACGTTGTTTCGCGGTCTAGTCGGAACGCTAAACACTTGTTTTAAGTTCGTGTAAGAAGTGATCGCCTGTGTCCTGAAGAAAAACGGCGTATAGTGCTTTAATAAGCCTGGCTTACATGTGGCACAAGGCCAAAAAAGTATTGGGCACACAGTGAGGATCGAACTTCACTATTCAGTCGTAATTGATCTGGTGAGCCCAGCTTGCTAACCATTATCCCAGTCGAAGTATCCAAAAGTTATTTTCCAAGCGTAGCTATAATGTGGCACAAGGCCGAATTTATGGAGCACCCAGTGATGATCGAACTCACTACTCAATCGTAATAGATCGAGCGAGACAAGCTTGCTAACCCTTACACCAAATGCCCAAAAATGATTTTATTTTTATAAGCGAAGTGTAGATATGGCACAAGGCCGAATTTATGGAGCTCCTACTGAGTGTCGAACTCATTACTCAGTCGTAATTGATTTAACGAGACAAACTTTCTAGCCATTACACCACATCGAAGTGCCCAAAAATGATTTTCTCAGTGTACTGTTACTGTGTAGTTTAATTGTGGCACAAGGCTGAAAGTATGGAGTGACCAGCGAGGATCGAACTCATCAGTCAGTTGTAAGTGATCTAGCGAGACAAGCTTACTGACCATTACACCAAGAAGCCGAAGCGCACAGAGACACGGCATATAGCAGAAGAAAGGTTTAAAATCCTTGACCATCTATGCCGAAAGAACAGTAACGTTGAAAAATTCACCTTTTTCCTATTTGAATTTCTTGAGGAATCCTAATTTTTAATTTAATCTTAGAATTAAAACTCCTTGCAAGTTCTGTGACTAAAAAAAAATCCATGCAAGTTCGCATGTCGTATCGTTAAATATTTGAGCTTAACAACTTTAACAAAATATTGCAATACAATTATAAATACAAAAATTGAAAGTAAGAAGTTACAAATAAAAAGATTCAAAATTGATAAAATTTTCCATTTGACTGAAGCAGATGTTAAACTCGTGGGAGAGTTATCTTCTGTTGTAGGTATTATTTCTACTACTACTACTACTACTATGCATCTTCGTTCTCCTCCTCCTTTTGTTGCCGTGACTTGACTGAAGCAGACGTTAAATTCGTTGGAGAGTTATCTTCCTTTTTTTTCTTCTTTTTCTTCTTCTTTTTTTCTTCTTCTTATTATTATTTTATATACTAATGTTTACTCAATACAAGCCTCAAGTGTCACTCAAGGTAGAGAGTTGCTGTGTGGCATTGTATTAGCGTAAGAAATGAAGTTCATGGGTATATACTGGAAATATAACGGTTAACGCTAGGCCTGAAGAGGTCAAGATTATAGTGATTGGGAAACATCCTTCAGGGTGTCTGTTCCACAAAGCAGCAGTACTTGAGAAGAAGCTGTCCAAATGGAACTCAGTTTTTACTATAGCAACACGAAAGGAAAAGATAACGGTTAATCCTAGACTTGAAATGGTCAAGATTGTAGTGATTGGGAAAATACCCCGCTGGGAGACTGTTTCATAAAGCGACAGTACTTTGGAAGAAGCTGTCCAAATGGAACTTACTTCTTAGTATAGCAACACGAAAGGAAAAGATAACGGTTAATCCTAGACTTGAAATGGTCAAGATCGTAGTGATTGGGAAAACATCCTGTTGGGAGTCTGTTCCACAAAGCAGCAGTTCTTGGAAAGAAGCTGTCTAAATGGAACTTACTTCTTACTAATAGAATACGATGGGAATGAGGATGATTCGTCTTTGTGTACGCAGCATGACAGGTTCCAGTTGCAACAGTCAGGGTTGGTGGAATCAAGCAATGTTGCCCGTCAGAACACATGCTATAGAAATAGCGATACAACTGTGAGAAGCTCGCAACGTTTCGTCTGTGGGAAAGTTGTCGTGTGAGAAATATTTCATCACCCACAAGGTCGCGTAGAAGCTTTTTGAACTCAAGACAAACAATTGACAGCTCCAGCCCAGATATGACAGCATTTTTTTTTTTTTTTTTTTTAATCTGATCGGGTTCTTTTAAGCATGAAGTACAGCGGGGGTGGGGGAGTCAGGTACTTACTGGAGCGGTACAATGAATTATTATTATTGTTGCTACTACTACTACTACTACTACTACTACTATTATTATTTGTGCATGTTATGTTTCCTGCTTTGTATCCTGTAGAGTCGGGTCCAAACTATGGTCCTTAGGCCCTATAGGAGTATTGTCATTTAACTGATAGCATTTTTCTTAGTATATGGGATGTTCCTAGTAGGGTGAACTTCTGGGCAACTTGTTAATCTTACCTGGGACACTTTTAGTAAAATTGTTCATTCTTTTTCTCACGAGGCCCAGTTGTCCGATTACTATTGGTACGACAGTCTCAGTCTTCATTCCCCACATCCTGTTAATCTCGATCTCCAGGTCCCTGTATTTGGACAATTTCTCAATAATTTTCATGGAGGTGTTTCTCTCAGATGGAACTTCTATGTCACTATGCATACACTTCCCGAATTTCTTGTCTTTTATGATAATATCAGGTCTGTCGGCTATTATTTCCCTGTCAGCTTGAATTGGCATATCCCAGAGGATAGTTACATCTTTATTTTGGGTACCTGTCTGGTTGGTGCTCATACAATTCATTATTATTACCATCACAACCTTTCATTTCTGCTCTATACTCATATTGCATCATCGCCGATCTGACTCCGAGCTACCACCAGTCAGGTGAACGGATGTCCCCACGGGATGGCACCGTACCTTAAAAAGGATGCAGGTAAAATGATCGGCTCCCTGTACCGCTCCAGTAAGTACCTGACACCTCGTGCTATCCTCTACCTTTACAAGAGCCAGATCAGGTCGAAAATGAAGTACTGTTGTCATATTTGGGCGGGAGTTGCCTAGCACGCACTCTCCAGCCTAGAAAGCGGATTCGAGCCCTTGAGGATGACGAGTTATTCTCCACCCTCCATTTCTCTCCCTCAGGCGGGATGTAGCAAGTCTTTCGATGCTCTATCGCTACTTCCATGAAAAGTGCCCGGGCGAACTATATTCCCAGGTCTAACTTTCACGGCTAGGACCCGCCATGCCACTTACATTGTAGCAAACTACCCACATCACCCCCCCCCCGTATTCCATCGGTGAGAAGTAAGTTCCACTCGAACAGCTTCTTCCAGTGAACCATTGCTCTGTGGGACAGACTTTCAAGAGGATGTTTCCTCGGTCACTACAATCTTAATCTGTTCAAGGCTATGGGTAACTCTTATCTTTCCCCACATATCCACATAAATTGTGCTTCTTACGATGTAACCCTCTACCTCGAGTGGCTCAGGGCCTTGTACAAGGTGAACCTTACTGTTAAAAAAAAAATCCTCTATTTAAACTTCAAAACTGCTTGTTTTTTTTGGGGGGTGGGGAGGGTTAAATCAAGTTCAATGAAATAAAATAAAAGTTCTTCAAAATAAAATAAAAATGCTACCCAAGAATAAAAAATGTTTCGCACATCAATTTTACATAAATACATTGTGAGTTGCCACTGAGTGCTCCATACTTTCGGCCTTGTGCCATATCTAAGCTATGCTCAGAAAATCATTTAGGACACTTCGAAGTGGTGTAATGGTTAGCAAGCTTGTCTGGCTGTATCAATTACAACTGAATAGTGAGTTCGATTCTCACTGAGTGCCCTATACTATCCGAACTGCCCCCTAAAGTAAACTCTACCTCAAGTGGCTCCCAGGCTTTGTAAAGGGTGAACTTTACTGTAAAAAAAATTCCTTCCGGGTCCCAACCAGAGACTTTCGGTCAGAAATGACATTTCCGACTGTATAGTTTTGGGGAAAAAAACAAATTAAATAAATATAAATAAAACACAAGATCACACCTTCGTAAGGTGTGATCTGTACTTGTGAGAACATTTTTTCTTTGTATTTCTTTAAAGTATGGTTTACATGGGATCCCGTGAATGAGTCGATAGGAACCTTTTCCAATCAAACCGAGGGCACCAACTACAACTGGAATTATTGATGTACACGTGTACCACATTTCCACTTCAAGGTCTTTGTATACTATTTACAGGTCAGTTATCAGTTATCTTCTGTTAATTCCCCTCTTCAAGTTCTCCACTGCCTTAACCGGGTATTGAACTCACACTCTTTAGGTCCTGTCACTGGATCTAACCAATGCCTTTATCCACTGCACCATGTGTCCTCGAGTTCAATACTTGATTAAGGCGGTGGAGAACTTGGAGAGGGGAATTAACAGGAGATAACTGATTACTGACATCCATTAGACATGGCGCGTGGAACTATCCCAGCGAGCGAAATAAAGGGTTCAGTTTAACATTCCAACCACCTGAAGAAGGCCGGAGCGTACAATGGCCGAAAGGTTGTGATAAATATGGCTACAAAGATGAGGATGATAGTCTGAACAATGTAAATAGTGTACGTAATACCTCATCTCAGAAATATAGACAGATACTGAAGAGTGATAAATATGGCTACAAAGATGAGGATGATAGTCCGAACAATGTAAATAGTGTACGTAATACCTCATCTCAGAAATATAGACAGATACTGAAGAGTGATAAATATGGCTACAAAGATGAGGATGATAGTCCGAACAATGTAAATAGTGTACGTAATACCTCATCTCAGAAATATAGACAGATACTGAAGAGTGATAAATATGGCTACAAAGATGAGGATGATAGTCCGAACAATGTAAATAGTGTACGTAATACCTCATCTCAGAAATAAAGACAGATACTGAAGAGTGATAAATATGGCTACAAAGATGAGGATGATAGTCCGAACAATGTAAATAGTGTACGTAATACCTCATCTCAGAAATATAGACAGATACTGAAGAGTGATAAATATGGCTACAAAGATGAGGATGATAGTCCGAACAATGTAAATAGTGTACGTAATACCTCGTCTCAGAAATATAGACAGATACTGAAGAGTGATAAATATGGCTACAAAGATGAGGATGATAGGCCGAACAATGTAAATAGTGTACGTAATACCTCATCTCAGAAATATAGACAAATACTGAAGATCCTTGTATTTTGATAGTATTTTTTCAAGATTTTCTGAGATACATTACCGTCTGCAGGAATTTCCATCTCAATAAGAAAGCACGTTCTGTTTTTGTTGTTTTTGATCATATTTGGCCGATTACCCTTATTTATTCTTTTTTTTTTCTTTTTCTTTCTGAAAACTCAGTGTCTCTGATAAATCGTTTTCTCCTGTCTTTCTTGGCAATCTAAACGGAGTGGTCCATTATTTATCTGGAGTAATGGCAGGATGTCATGCACGCGTTAACTAACTTAATAACCTACCAAAACTGAACAGAAGGCTGCACAAGCAAAGGATAACGGAACAGTAAGTGGGGGTGGGAATACGATGAAACGTTTTAATGAGAGCATCTCTTTTTACTTTTGTTTTTTTTTTTTTAAACTAAAATGTTCACTCAGTACAAGATTCAAAATCCTTGAAACTGACTTTTCCTCGACTCGCCTGGATATTCGAAATATCAGCGTCGGATTTAACGACCGTTTCTCTTGCACAGGGGGAAATTTTTTTTTTTTAATAAGATTTCTCGAATATTCAGGCCAATAAACAAAAATTAAATGCTGTTTAAAACAAAAAAAAAAAGAAACGGAATATCTACCCAGATACCTTCAAAGTTATAAAAATACATCAGGGTAATAAATAAAAAAGACCATTAGATCTTCTAAATGGTGCGATGGATAAATTGTCGCCTAAATGACGCAAAAATGAAAATAAGACTGACATGTCATTTTAACAGATATACAATGTGCGATGGATAAACTGTCGTCTAAATGACGCCAAAATGAAAAAAAAAGGCTGGCATCTCATTTTAACAGATATACAGGGTGCAATGGATAAATTGTCGTCTAAAAGACGCAAAATTGAAAATAACATTGACATCTCATTTTTAAGACATACAGGGTGCGATGGATAATTTGTCATCTAAACGACGCAAAATTGAAAATAACGCTGACATCTCATTTTAACAGATATATAATGTGCGATGGGGGCACCTCGACGTGGTGTAATGGTTAGAAAGCTTGTCTTGCTAGATCAATTACGACTGAGTAGTGAGTTCGATCCTCACTGGGTGCCCCATACTTTCGGCCTTGTGCAACATCTAAGCCGGGCTTAGAAAGTCACTATAATGTGCGATGGATAAATTGTCGTCTCAATGGCGCAAAAATGAAAATAACCTCATTTTAACAGGTGTACAGTGTGCGCTGGATAAATTGTCGTCCAAAAGACGCAAAATTGAAAATAACTCTGACATCTCATTGTAACAGATATACAGTGTGCGATTGATAAATTGTCGTCTAAATGAAAATAACACTGGCATCTCATTTTGACAGATATACAGGGCGCGATGGATAAATTGTCGTCCTAATGACGCAAAAATGAAAATAACACTGACATCTCATTTTAATAGGTATATTTACCAAATTTACACAAAAATATCTTCAAATACTAAAGAGTAAATTTATTCAATAAAATCACCATTGGCTTCAATCACAGTCTCCAGACGACTTTGGAATCTCTTTAATTTCTTCTAGACGGTCTCCTTAAAGTTGGTGAATGCTGCCATAATCCTTGCCTTAAGTTTATCTTTGGTATCACAAAGAGTTTTGCTGGTTTCCCACTCGACTGCACCCCACAGATAATAATCAAGGAGTTTGCAGTCTTGGGTGTTAGGTGGCTATATATTAGGTTGGTGCGAAAATAATGACGCAATAATGTCGTTTTTTGACGTTAAAAATACGTCAAAAAACGACATTATTACGTCATTATTTTTGCACCAACCTAATATAAGGGGTGATGTGGTAGCAGAAATTGTCTGACAAACATGACTGGGTCCTCCTGCTTGTGTGGCATGGTGAAAATCCTGTTGCCAGATAATAGGGTTTTCTATCAGCCACCTTCTTGAACAAGGGCAGCACTACCTCCTCAAGGTACTTGATGTAGGCCTCCGTGTTGAGTCTGAGGCCCTAACCAACAAATTCGGGAGTTTTTTCTTTCTTATCAGAACGATCAGAGTGAGTATTCCGAGCTGTTGCACCTTTGTAATCACCATTAAACTCATTCAACTCTTTCCGAATCCTCTGCGCTAACACCCAAACACTCCAAAATGTTCGTATTGGAGGTCTCGGCGCGAATGCCAAGCAGCACGGCATGATGTTTCCAAATTTCTGGCGGAGTGAATTGCATCATGGTGCTCTTTGTCACATAGATGGTGTCCAACTGATCCTACTATACTGCGCAGTCGACAAAATCAAAAACAAACAACGCGCATGCGCGAAATTAAAAATATATAACGGCGACAATTTACCCATCGCACAATATATCTATCTATCTATTATTTTGGTGCAAAAATAATGTCGTTTTCTCACATAGTAACATATGTGATAAAACGACATTATTTTTGCACCAACCTTCCCGCGCAGCTGTCTGGAGCCTATTTGAAAACCCCAAAATCTATAAAAAAAAAAGAATCGCCCGGCTTAATTCAAGTCAGTCAGACATTGAGTTTCGAGAGATGCCAGCAGACGCTACCTGTGCCAACTCCCTGACTCAGTAACACTACCAGCCTCTCATCAACTCAACACAGCTCGCACTACTATTGCAGCGTGAAGAAACTTAACTTACAATTTACTAAAAAAGTGACATTATCTCTACGAAATAGTAATTGTACATTTAATCAACTTTAGCATATCAGTCAAAGGCACACAACTCTTCCTAACTCGAATCAACACTTACAATCGTCACACACATACACACTATTACTTGAACTCACACAATTGACGTTTTACCTTGCAGAAATCAAACTGTTTTAATTTCACAAACAAACTTAAACCATCAACATTCATTCACCAAATCTCTACATGGACACTCTTTGCAATCTTATCTCACTTGCCACGTTTAACAAACAACCTATCATCACTTTGTGTATGCCAAATATATATATATATATATAAATTCATGTTATTGTTGAAATCTATAACTACGTTGTTTTTCCTTGATTTCTTCAAGTTGTATTGTCTTCATATGTTCGTTTAATTTATTTGTTGTGGATGAATGCATAATATACACACACTTTTAAGGCCTTCACACAATTTCACCTTCTGGCACATCTTACTTAGCATAAATTCCGCAACACTAGTAACTGTGGGACTCTAAATCAACTGAAGATTTGCTTTCACCTAAGAATTGTTTCATCTAAGCTGATGCGATTCATCTGAAAAATTTCTGGCCATTTGCGCTGGAAAGTATTTGAAAGCACTTGGATACGTGAAGCGCTATGATATTTAACTGTCTTATGATTTAAACCTCCCCCCCCCAAAAAAAAATAGTACCCACACTTCTGTCTGTGATTCTATTCTCCAAAGCAACAAAAAACGACCGATTTTTTAAAAGCTTAAACACAAGCGATGAAAAATGAATTGCTTACGACAATGTCGAGCGAAAAATGTTGCGGAGAAAGCGAAATGAGCCGCCGTTAACCACCCTAAAACAAGGTCATTCTTTTAACAATTACGTCCCCTCAGGACGTAGGCCAATTGTAAAAATAAAGCCAAAGAGCCACTCGAGGTAAACCGTTACAGAGTAAGAGACACAGTTTATAGGGATATGCGGGGAAAATAACAGATCAGTTAAGAATTGTAAAAATCGGGGAAACGTCCACTTGGAAGCCGGTTCCACACAGTTGAAATTCGTGGGAAGAAACTGTTCGGTTGGAACTTCACACCAAGGAATACGAAGGGAATGAGGGTAGTTCACTACAATGGGCGTGGCATGGCGGGTCTCAACCGTGAAAGGTTAAAACAAATAGAACAGAGGAATGTAGCTCGTCTGAACATTTGCCCTGGAAATACCGAGTAATAAGAGTAGAGAGAGGCTTAGCTGTAAAGGTCTGAACTGGTGGAACTAAGGAATGGAGCTCATCTGAACATTCGCCATGGAAATAGCGATAGAGTAGAGAAAGGCTTAGCTGTAAAGGTCTGAACGGGTCGAACTAAGGAATGTAGTTCATCTGAACATTTGCCATGGAAATAGCGATAGAGTAGAGAGAGGCTTAGCTGTAAAGGTCTGAACTGGTGAAACTAAGGAATGTAGCGGGTCTGAACATTTGCCATGGAAATAGCGATAGATTAGCGAGAGGCTTGGCTGTGAAGGTCTGAACTGGTGGAACTAAGTAATGGAGCTGATCTGAACATTCACCATGGAAATAGCGATAGAGTAGAGAGAGGCTTAGCTGTAAAGGTCTGAACTGGTGGAACTAAGTAATGGAGCTGATCTGAACATTCACCATGGAAATAGCGATAGAGTAGAGACCCAAAGAAGGTAAAATTGTATATCTTGCGGGATTGGAAAGGAATTGGTTATTACGTGCTACTTCGGCAAAATCAAATTTCTTTATATCATCTCAGGACGTAGACGATCATGGCTCTCCACAACCTCCTTTACCTTTTAGCTCTTAATAACTTTTGTCTTTGTCTTATTTCTCCTAAACTTTGTTCCGCCATCCTTTTACTCAAGTATGTTATACGTTGCCCTTCTTGCCTTCAAATCTGTCCTGTGAGTATCTAATTTCCCAAGCACTCTTTTCTCGTTATGTGCCCTAGAAATGTCCGCTGTCTCTTGATATTAAGTATGTTTCCTTTTTTTCCATTTTCTTCAAAACCTCGTCGTTGCTCACATGGTTTTGTTTTTTTTTTTTTTTGGTTGTGGAGAGCCATGATCGTTTATATCCTGAGGGGACACGGCACAAAGAAGATAAAAGGCTTGCTAATTAACCCATATTTGGGAGGAGAAGAGGTGGGTTAATACCCTTCCCAAGTCTATTTGAATATAACGAACCTGACTGAAATTGGAACACGGCTCTCAGATTAACAATTCCAAGCAGTTATCCATTACACCACCTGCACATTCAAGTTTACAGCACCTTGTATTCCCAAGTAGTTACCCTTCTAGGTACTCACCAGGCTTGACGTTGCTTAACTTGACGGGAACCGGTGCTTTCAATGTGATGTGGCCGTAAGTCGATTTATAATAAAATCTGCAATATCATAGTAATTTTGGAGTGTATCAGTTTATTACTTAATAATAATAGAAAACTGATTCTCAACTTTAAACCTTAAAAGGTGTAATAATCGTAAGAGGGTTCAATTTTATATTTAATAACAATAGAAAACCAATCCCCCATTTTACGTTCAGTAGAAATTTTGTATTAATATCTAACATAAATATTAGGTTGGGGCAAAAATAATGACGTAATAATGTCGTTTTTTGACGTTAAAAATACGTCATAAAACGACATTATTACGTCATTATTTTTGCACCAACCTAATATATCTTGACAGTTTTATCAACATCGATTAATTCATACCAATTTTATTGTGAAAACTGACTTAACATTATAAAATCAGACATTGTATAGTAATTGTAAGGGGGATCAGTTTATTACTTAATGACAATACCAAATCGATCCCCTATTTTATGTCCAGTAGTATCTTATACACATTTTTAATTTAAACGTATTTTGAGAAAGTTACCAACATCGGTTGGTTACTAGGAATTTTCCTGTGAAAACATTGGCTTGTCTGACATAATGCTGGATTATTTAAAGAACATCAGACCAGGAAAAAAGTATTTGGGTATATGCAACTTTATCTGAAACGGTACATTCAGTGGGGGCAAGTAAAAATGATAAACAGAATGTTGATCTAGGAATTCTAGTCAATTCAGATATCTATCTATCTATCTATCTATTTCGGTTTATATCTATCTATCTAACTATTTATCTCTCTCAGCTAATTCATTATCTATCTATCTATCTATCTCAATCTGTTCATATCGATCTAGCTCAATCTGTTCATATCTATCTATCTGTCTATCTATTCATATCTATATATCTCAATCTGTTCATATCTGTCTGTCTATCTATCTATTCATATCTATATATCTCAATCTATTCATATCTATCTATGTCAACCTTCTCATATCTATCTATCTATCTATCTATCTATCTATCTATCTATCTATCTATCTATCTATCTATCTATCTATCTCAGCTTATTCACATGTTCGTCTGTTTATATGGCAAGGTGTCCTAATTTTAAACAATTCTAATCCTCTATAATCTTCTCTATTAATATAAATGATAAATTTCTATTAAAACGTTATTCTCATAAATATAATAGGTTGGAAGATCTCTGAAATAGTAAACAGGCCAGTTTCTATTCACCTCCAACAGATATTACCTATTTAAATACAGATAAATGTAGGTAGATGTTTCGGGGATAAAATATATATCTGAGAATCGCTAATAAGTACAGTGTAACCCGGATACAAGAGAAACCCGGATACAAGAGAAACCCGGATACAAGAGAAACCCGGATACAAGAGAAACCCGGATACAAGAGAAACCCGGATACAAGATAGATTTTCTCTGGTCCCAAATTATTCCCATACTTACCCAAACAAACTAGACCAAACCCGGTTATAAGAGACTTCGTCTCCGGTCCCGACAACTCTCTTATATCCAGGTTACACTGTACCGCCAAAAATGCCATCCCCTGTTTTAAAGAAATTACAAAAAAGTCTGAAAATTATCCGATATTAATGAAATTTTCATCGGATTAGTGAGTGGTTTCTATAACGAATATGTTATTTTATTAGAAAACTTTGTAGAAATATTTTTGGAGTGGCCCACCTCATCTCGATTATTAATATTTTTAATGCGCGAAATTTGAAAATATATATTTCTACAGGCGTTTTACAGGTAAAGAAACAATTCTATTTTAAAGTAAAAATAATCACAGGTCGAACAATAGAACGATACAACTTTTTTAATGAACCTTTATTCAAAGGTTCACAAAGATTGGAAACTAGACTGACATATTTAATATCAAATAGCATTTATTCATCCAACGATACAGAATTGAACGTATAAAACATTTACTTTTTAAAAAAAAAAACATTTGCAGCGATTGGACATACCGTAGACACCTTTACAGGTGTACAAATGTGGGTATAATAATTTGTTAGAGTGTGTAGTGTGCACGTCGGGTAACTATTTATGTTGATGACGAGTTTATAATATAACAATAAGTTTGATTTAAATTGACGTACAATGTGCACCAAAGGATAGGACAAAGTTGGTCCCTTTAACTCGGAATATTTGTGCCTGAGTTCATATTATGAATGAAATTGGATAAAACATTTGCATACAGTTCAATATCATGTACAAGTAGAATATAGGTCTGTGTTACTGTTATGTTTGCAAAGAGTTCAGAAAAGTTCTTGAAAAGTTATTTACCTTTTACTGTAATGTTTCTACGGTCGTTCATATATAGATTTTCACTTAATAAATAGTAGATATAATTTACTTTAAGTAAGTAATATCTAAGAAATACTGTCCACAGAATTGGTAGAGTTAAAATATTAGCGAGTCAGCGTTGAGGTGTTTTTTGTGGCGGCAAAGTTTGGTTTGGAACGACGTGGAGTAAGTTAGCAATTCTCTGTGGCACTGTTGCTGACTTTCTAAAGTTGGTAATTGTCTTTAACGTCTGGTCAGCAATGACTAAGACGGGAGTCGGTGAAGGTTACATCTTGAAACTTGGTAATTACTACTCGAAAAGGTTCACACGTGTTCGGTTTATATAATCGCTGAGTGGCTCACAGCATATGAGCGGGAAAAAAGATTGATCGCGTGCAGGCGGTTTGATTGGTCGGAACTGACCAATCAGCAAGCCAGATTGGAGGTGATTGACCAATGAATACTTGTTATATTGTCTGAAAGTAGAATTTGGCTTACCAGATAGGAAGAGTGGATTTCCTACAAAGAGGTAAGGCTGGTTAAGTTGTGGGAGATCCACAAATGTAATGAAAATTCTAATAACAGTTACACGACAAGAAGAAAAAGAAAATCGACATCAATATGAAATTCAAATATATCTCTAAATATTAGGTTGGTGCAAAAATAATGACGTAATAATGTCGTTTTTTGACGTATTTTTTAACGACATTATTACGTCATTATTTTTGCTCCAACCTAATAACTAGACTCGTTTATTAAGTTGTTATGTATTCTTCGTTTAAGATTCCGTGTGGTTGTTTGTCAGAGGCCACCTCATCACATCTCGACTCGTTGATAGTCAGTAGTCAAAGAGACTGAGATTTTTAATTGTCCGCCAAGGTGAAAAACGAGACCTGCGTGTGATTGGCTCGACTATTGACCAATCAGAAGACTTGTTACATGCCAATTAAAGAAATGCAGTTAAAGTGACCCTGGGCTTGGCCAATACAATTAGCCATTACAGACGCATCAAACATTTGCTTTTATTCAGCAATTTGACTCATAAAACATTTGCTTTTTATTTAAAGATTTACAATGATTTAACACATAAAACATTGTCTGTTATTCAGCGATTTACAAGTATTTGAATCATAAAACATTTGCTTTTTATTTAACGTTTTACAATGATTGGGCACATAAAACATTGTTCTTCAGCGGTTTACAAGTATTTGACTCATAAAACATTTGCTTTTTATTTAACGTTTTACGATGATTGCGCACATTAAACATTGTTAAACATTGTTAATTATTCAGTGATTTACAAGTATTTGACTCATGAAACATTTGCTTTTTATTTAACGTTTTACAATTATTGGGCACATAAAACATTGTCTGTTATTCAGCGATTTACAAGTATTTGACTCAAAATATTTGCTTTTCATTTAACGTTTTACATGATTGGACACATAAAACATTGTTATTCAGCGATTTACAAGTATTTGACTCGTAAAACATTTGCTTTTTATATAACTATTTACAAGGATTGGACACATAAAATATTTGCATTTATTCAACTGTTTACAAGGATTAGAAACATCAATCATTTGATGTCCAACGATTCACAAGAATTGAACAATACAAATATCCTTTATTTAACGATCTACTACGACATGGTAACACTTATCAGGTGTATCTACTTAGAAACTTTTAGTTCGAAAATTATCTAAGCACTTTGCAAAAGTAGGCAAACGATTCTTTATTAAATGACTATCAAGCTTAAAGTTGTGGTTTAGTTTGGTTTGTTGTACGATATATCAAACTCAATGGGTTATTTGATGCCGACAAGAGTTTTTATTGCTGGTAATATTCTTTTTCCAAAAATGTAACGTCAGTAATATTTTTTTTAAATGTATTACTGGTTATATATATATATATATATATATATATATATATATATATATATATATATATATATATATATTATAAATTAATTGATTTAAAATATGTTTTTTTCGCTACACACTTCTAACCATGTTTCAAAAATAGAAGCGTCGATTTTTGAAACATGATTAGAACTGTGTAGCGAAAAAGAAATATTTTAAATCAATTAATTTATAATATTAATGCTCTGTAAATTTCCATTGAGCACCATTTTGCAAAAATAAAAATATCTATAAGAACACCGGATTATATATATCTTACTGTTCTTTCTTTCTTTCTTTCTATATATATATATATATATATATATATATATATATATATATTTTAAATGTATTGCTGATAATTTTTTTTTCGAAGATATATTGCTGGTAATAACTTTTCCAAAAAAGAATTGCTGGTGTTAAAACCTATTTTTACACTATCATAGTGTTTTGACACCATTTGGAGGGTTAAATATTTGCCCATAGTTGGGACCCTGACAGGTGCTACCAACCCGGGTCAAGGTGGACCTGGGAACACCAGCAATTAAGAGGCGGTTCCACGCTTCACAAGACCTCTTGATCAGAGGCCTTTCTGCCGGATGTAGTTTATCGTCATTACCTGGACGGCAAATTTAAAGATATTTTATTATGAAAATGAAATGCTTAACAAAGAGTATAGAATTTTACTCATTCATTTATTGAATTTATCTTCTCATATACTAAGATTCTCGAACTGAAAAATCGTGGAAAATATTAATTTCTATTTTCCTGTCAGTTTTCCTCTTTAACGATCCAAAAATATATCAGATATGTTTAAGAGCCTTCATTTTTTTTTAGAGTCGATTTTGTCTCTCTCTTTTTTACCTTATGGTTGCGGTTGCCAATATTTTTTCCTCTGGGCCGTATTTTTGGTAAATAGCAGGACAGACTGGGTTCTATAGCCTTGGATGGCAGCTGGTCTAGGAGAAGGAAAAACTCTGAATTCAAACCTGCGGAGGGTCGTTTGGGGACCTTGTGGTCGTAGTGCACCAGGTCTCTGTAATCGGCCCTTCAAAAAGTGTGGATCGTCCTGCACGAAACCTTCACCAATAAAATCTTATGGGCTATACATGCGGGTTGGGGACCGCTTGTGAATTCCAAATTCCCATGAAACTCCAATATTGGAGCCAGCTGACCCCACCCCGGGTGAATGTCGTTACAGGGACAGATAGGTATTTTGGGGATGAAAATTTGCTCGTGCCTCATCAAATTTTATGTGATAAAAAAGTACATTTAAAAATTTAAAAAAAGCATAAAGAGGGTTAAAGGGAGATAACTTCAGATTCGAAGTCAGAACATTATCATTGATAACTCTCTCCTCCAATTTGCGGATCTTAGTTACTATATTCTTAATACTTGATATAAAATATAACAATGATAAGATTGGTCAATAATTATTTAAAACTATTTATACTGGGACTCATGCATGCAATTACAAGTAATCCATAATATTTTAAATTTTGAAATCATATTTATTTTTTGGCATATGAATTTTTTTGAAACTTTTTCTAAATTATTCTCTTTCAATCATTCCGTCTCAACGGCTTTCCTCTTCTGCCTCACCTGCTATCTTCTTCCGTCCTACCTATGACGCGCTCCACACCATTTGGGAACTATTGCCTTATAGAAATATCACAAAATGTGTTGTTCTTACCCAACTAATCGAACGTGAATATTGCCAGAATGAAATCTGTTTAATTAACCCATTTCTCAAAATATGGAGGCATAATGAGTTGGTGGCCAGGATTTTGAAAGCTGATTTTCAAGGACGGACGTTTTTTCTACGCCTGGCCCACACTGAACTTTATCTGGGGTTATGCTCAGTTTAATTATATTAAGTTGAGTCAGTTAACGAGTGGCACACCAACACTAATTGGGTCATGGAAAGGGAACTTAAATCATTTATGACAATGATACGATGAATTAGTCGATAGGTAGATACGGGTCCAGCTTTTCCAAGATTCAGAAAGGTAGACATAGGTCCGGTTTACACGGTAGGGACCTCCAGAAAAAAAATAAATAAAGAAAAAAGAAAAAAGAAAATACTATATCTAAAGTTTAAAATGAATTTCTCAAAATGAAAAATCTTTCTTGAAGCTTTTATATTATTTTTTATTTCATGCTAATAGATTAAATTTAATATTTCCCATAAGTATTGCAAAAATTAATTTAAAACTAATTTAAATTGACTGGAAAGGTATTTTTTTAAATTTCTTTTTCTAAAATGGCTGATTATCGCGCTTTTTCAGTCGTCTTTCATTGCAATGTAATTGTCTTTATTAAAATATTTTCCAAAAATAAAATATACTTTTCTGAAATATTATTTGAGGAATATTAGCTGATGTAAAGTATAATTAATATTTGGAGGTGAATTAACAGAAAAGATCTTAGGATTTAAGGTTAGATAGATAGATAGATAGATAGATAGATAGATAGATAGATAGATAGATAGATAGATAGATAGATACGAACAGACTGAGATAGATACGAACAGACTGAGATAGATAGATAGATAGATAGATAGATAGATAGATAGATAGATAGATAGATAGATAGATTGTCCTATGTCAATAAAGAGGATGCTGATGAAACTTGTTTCAAGAAAAATCAAACGAGAAAGGAAACAAAAAATGTAGGAAATACAATTAGAAATAGGAACAAACATGTTTGGATAGATAGATAGATAGATAGATATATATTAGTAGACTGGGATAGATATTAGGTTGGTGCAGAAATAATGTCTTTTTCCCACATATGTTACTATGTGAGAAAACGACATTATTTTTGCACCAACCTAATATCTATCTATCTATCTATCTATCTATCTATCTATCTATCTGAGTATTTCATTTTCTATCTATCTGAGTCTGTTCATTATCTATCTATCTGAGTCTGTTCATTATCTATCTATCTATCTATTAGGTTGGTGCAAAAATAATGAAGTAATAATGTCGTTTTTTGACGTTAAAAATACGTCAAAAAACGACATATTACGTCATTATTTTTGCACCAACCTAATATTTCAGTCTGGCCATATCTATCTATGTTTTATATCCATTTAAGTCTATTCATATCGATAGATATTAGATAGATAGATAGATAGATAGATAGATAGATAGATAGATAGATAGATATTAGCAGTCTGAGATAGATAGATAGATATTAGCAGTCTGAGATAGATAGATAGATAGATAGATAGATAGATATTAGCAGACTGAGATAGATAGATAGATATTAGCAGACTGAGATAGATAGATAGATAGATAGAAGCAGACTGAGATAGATATAGATAGATAGATATTAGCAGACTGAGATAGATAGATAGATATATAGATAGATAGATATTAGCAGACTGAGATAGATAGATAGATAGATAGATATTAGCAGACTGAGATAGATAGATAGATAGATATTAGCAGACTGAGATAGATAGATAGATAGATAGATAGATAGATAGATAGATAGATAGATAGATAGGTATTAGCAGACTGAGATAGATAGATATTAGGTTGGTGCGAAAATAATTATGTAATAATGTCGTTTTTTGACGTATTTTTTAACGTCAAAAAACGACATTATTACGTCATTATTTTTGCACCAACCTAATAGATAGATAGAATTTACACCAGAATTTTAGAAATACCCCTTAAGAAGAAGGAAAAAAGAAATACTAAAACGGCTTTTCGCACACAGGACATATTTATTTTATCTCTTTATGTGCCCGTAACTTCTACAAGGGGAGCGTTAGAAACGGAGCTGGAACCATTACGCTACAATTCATGGTCCACATTTCATCCGCTTGACCTGCTGACCTTTAGCTATTCAGTCCCTAAAGTCCCGATGATCTGTCTGATTTTGTATTTGTTTTTATCTCTCTCTCTCTCTGTCTCTCTCGTCTTCCTGTCAGCAGTAAACAGAAACACCGGAAGTGGCCAATAGACGAAATGATGGAGAGAAAGACAGATAAGGCTAAAGTGAAATGACGTGATGAAGAAAGAAGATGTAAGCCGATAAGAGGCAGGAAGGCAGTGAAAAAGATGGCTGATGACACTTGTTTCAAGAAAAAATAAAATGAGAAAGGAAATAACAAAAATAATGTAGGAAATAAAATTGGAACATGGAACAAACACGTTTAGATAGATAGTTATTAACAGATTGAGATAGATAGATAGATATAAACAGACTCATATATATATATATATATATAGATATATACATAGAGAGATATAAACAGACTCAGATATATATATATATATATATATATATATATATATATATAGAGAGAGAGAGAGAGAGAGAGAGAGAGAGAAAGAAAGATAGATATAAACAGACTTAGATAGATATTAGGTTGGTGCAAAAATAATTATGTAATAATGTCGTATTTTGACGTATTTTTTAACGTCAAAAAACGACATTATTACGTCATTATTTTTGCACCAACCTAATAGATATAAACAGAGATATATAGATATAAACAGACTCAGATAGAGAGAGAGAGAGAGAGCGAGACAGAGAGAGACAGATATAAACAGATTCAGATATATATATAGAGATAGATAGATAGATAGATAGATAGATAGATAGATAGATAGATATAAGCAGACTCAGATATACACACACACATATATATATATAGAGAGAGAGAGATAGATAGATAGATAGATAGATAGATAGATAGATAGATAGATAGATATAAACAGATATAGATAGATAGATAGATATAAACAGACTCAGATATACATATATATATATATATATATATATATATAGATAGATAGATAGATAGATAGATAGATATAAACAGATATAGATAGATAGATAGATAGATATAAACAGATATAGATAGATAGATAGATAGATAGATAGATAGATAGATAGATAGATAGATAGATATAAACCGACTCAGATATAAATAGACTCAGATATATATATATATATATATATAGATAGATAGATAGATAGATAGACATAGATAGATAGATAGATAGATAGATAGATAGATAGATAGATAGATAGATATTGTGAGTTTCAACTGGTATGGCATTTTTATTCGTTTAGCCAGTTGAACATCAGCATAACATTCAAGCGGAAGTTCATGTAATTAGTGGAAAGTCAATTATTTAACTTTTCTCGCTAATAAAAATGTTATTTCTTACCAAATCTAAGTTATTATCTCAAACGCAAAAACTTAGCAGGAATTGCAAATCACAATAGGCGCAAAATTGCAAATAAAACTCAAGCACTGTGTACAATTTTAAAAGGAAAACACATTCATTATACAATTATGAATCAAATACAAATACAGTTTGCACGAAATTTTCCTTTTGAGCGCCTATTAAGGCACGAAAACAATTTCTGATAAAAAGATTACCATCGAAAAAATGGAAAAGAATTACATTTTGTGAGAAGACAATGATTTTGAAAAAGACTAAAAAAGAAAACAATTGAAGAAGGCAATAATAAAACAATGGCGTAACCACTTTTGAGAAAAAACGAAAACACCTACTTTTACTCGCTCCCTGAGACATTAAGCAATTTTTGAAAAAATTTTTTT
The DNA here is from genome assembly GCA_963932145.1 of Acanthosepion lycidas. Classification (NCBI taxonomy): domain Eukaryota; kingdom Metazoa; phylum Mollusca; class Cephalopoda; order Sepiida; family Sepiidae; genus Acanthosepion; species Acanthosepion lycidas. The sequence goes on along the minus strand of OZ010607.1, from coordinate 68,578,287 downwards.
TAAATCACACTGTTCATGCCTGTGAAAAGTTCTTTAAATTCTTTTTCGTTCTAGGCTGTCCAACCTCAGGAGAATTTTCACTTGAACTTCAAAATTCTTTAGTCTCTCTGCAGTTGGCTTGTAACTGGTTCCATCTCAATACTAAAAGACTTCTTACTCCTTGATTTGCTGTCAACAGTTTTTCTCCTCGCATTTACTGACATGAGCTCTATATATTTGGAAAAATATAATCCCAATGTCCACTATCCTCATTTCCGTAAACTGGAAGTTCATCCTTCACAAATTTTGGCGGGTTTTAACCGCTGAGCCGAAAAAGATATACAATTGTAACAATACAAGTTGTCGCCATTTTATGTTTTTAATTTCGCGCATGCGCGTTCATTGTTTTTGCTTTTGTCAACTGCACAGTATAGTCTGTGAGACAAAGAACACCATAACGCAATTTACTCCGATAGAATTTTGGAAACGGCATGCTGTACTGCTTGGCATTCGCGCTGGAAGAACCAATACGAACATTTCAAAGTGTCTGGGTGTCAATTTGAGCTCAGTGCAGAGGATTCGGAAAGAGTTGAATGAGTTTAATGGTGATTACAAAGGTACTGCAGCTCGGAAAACTCACTCTGATCGTTCTGATAAGAAAAGAATTCTCGAATTTGTTGGTGGAGGCTTCAGACTCAACACGGGGGCCTACATCAAGTACCTTGGGGAGCTAGTGCTTCGCTGTGACAAGAAGGTGGCTGCTGGAAGACACAAGCAGGAAAACCCAGTCATGGCTGTCAGAGAATTTCTGCAACCACATCACTCCTTATATGTATCTAACTCACCAGCCTGCAAACCACTTGAATATTATGTGTGACGCCCAGTTGAACGAGAGACCAAAAAAAAAAACTCCTTGTAACACCAAAGATGAACTGAAGGTAAAGGATTATGGCAGCATTCACCAACTTAAATAAGGAGACCGTCCAGAAGAGATTCAAGAGATTCGGAAGACGTCTGAAGGCTGTGGTTGAAGCCAATGGCGATTTTATTAAATAAATTTACTCTTTAGTCTTTCAAGGTGTTTTTGTGTAATTTTGGTAAATATATCTGTTAAAATGAGACGTCAGTGTTATTTTCATTTTGGCGTCATTTAGACGACAATTTATCCATCGCACATTGTATATCTGTTGAAATGAGATGCCAGTATTATTTTCATTTTGGCGTCATTTAGGCGGCAATTTATCCATCGCACCCTGTATATCTGTTAAAATGAGACGTCAGCGTCATTTTCAATATTGCGTCATTTAGGCGACAATTTATCCATTGCACCCTGTATATCTGTTATTAGGTTGTTGCAAAAATAATGACGTAATAATGTCGTTTTTTGACTTTAAAAATACGCCAAAAAACGTCATTTTTAAAGTAGTAAAAATAGAATTTTTATAGATGACCCCCACCCCGCCACATCGGTGAAGAAAAAGCTACGGGGAATCCATATTGATGTTTTAGTTTATCGAGACGAAATGAACAAATAGAAAAGTTTTCGTGGGACACCGAGGACTTCATCAGACTAAAGTGATGTTTATGTGGGTGCGACTACACATACGGGCGAAGGAGAGGGTCCCCTGAGAATTTTAAATTCAAATTTTTCTTCTTATATATATATATATATATATATATATATATATATACGTTTTGGATATATAATCTAGCTGAGTTTATTTAATTTCTTTATCGTTTTGTTTTTATCAATTTTCGTATTCCTATATTGTGATAAGAGATCTGCCAACAAAAGTAAAACGCTATAAGAAACTCAAATTTACTGTGGATGATCTAGCGATTAAAGCACTTTCTATACATTTTCATCTTAGTAAACTTCTTTCGCTTTTAATTAGAGTTGCACTTTTTTTAAATCAAAATTATGGTCAGGAACTAGTGTAGGTGCCTTGGGGAGGTAGTGCTTCCCTATGATAAGACAATGGCTGCTAGAAGATAATGTTGTCTCTGTACCATTACACATAAGCAGGAGAACCCAGTCATGGCTGTCTCCAAAGAAATGCGAATGAATTTTTAAAAATAAAGAATTTAGAATCTTATTTTAGTTTTAATTTCGAGCTAAAAGATTGCCAATAAGCAAAAAACATTGCCGTATTTAAAAGCAAAACAAATTTTAATTGACATTTTAAATTAATTTTTCGCCAAAAAAATCGCTGATGTTAGCGCCATTTTTAAGCATCTGTTATCACAATGTCATTCTTTTTATAAAAAATCTTTTAAAAATAAAATATACTTTTCTGAAACTTTATTTGGAGAAGATTAACTGATTTAAAGTTTAATTAATCTGATTCGAAACAAATATTTACTTTTAGTTTAAAATGAATGCATTTTGTAATACAGATGTAGGTGTTTATTTTAGGTGTTGACAGCTTGACTGATAGAAGTTTATCTAATTTTTTTTTCTATGGTGGACATAGTTGTAAAAATTACTTGAGGAATATAACGTGAGCGCCTTTTCTATATAATTTTTAACTCCCAAGTAATCTTTAGAAATTAGAAAAAAATTCTCCCTAATCTAATGTTTTACTGAATTTTATCTACTTTAACTTTAAATTGACTATAGTTATCGCACTTATTTTGTGATAATGCTGCTATATCGTCTATATTTACAAAAAAAAAAAAAATTGGCACGTTTATTCATACAAACACACACAAATTAAAAGTTCTTTTTAAAATATTAGTGGTTGTTGAATTGTAGTAAGGTTTTCCATTTATGATTAGTAAATATAGTTTTTACTTAATAACAAGATCACCTTACATATACAAATTAATTCAGAAATTTAAAAGATTTAAAACTATAAATTATTCATCAATTTTGTTTTCCTTAAAACAACAGTCAATAATATATTTTATTCATAAAAGCAATTAAAAAATTTTCTAATTAAATAATGTCTTCGTTTTATTGCATCATTTATTTTACAATTCAGGGCAGATTTTCGGTAACCGGAGACCCTGTTTTACAAAAGTAATTGATTTAAATTCTCCAAGGGTTTATACGTACAACTAATAAGCAGTATATGAATTAATTTCTCGAAATTTCATAAAATTGAATAAGTCTGTGTGGGCGGGTAACATATGTAAAAGGTGTTTTTAGATTTTCTAAAAAAGAAACATTTAATAATTTCATTCGTTGGTGAATAAGTCCTGAAAGTTTCATTAAAATCCGACAATGAATAAATTTTTGCAAGAATTTCCAAATCAATGTGTTTTTACCATCAAAAAAGGCGCTAAAATATTCTATACTAATCTTTGATCGCCACGCTGACGTAAGGAAATCAAGATTTATAACCAAATGCTCTGTAACACACACATACATCAACACTCGAGTTAAAAAAAAAGCAACAATAAAAAGATGGAATAAAACTAGCAATATAGTAACAGTAATAATGAAGAGTGTATAGAGCCAAAGGGTTGGCATAAAAAGCAACAATAATAAGATGGAATAAAACTAGCAATAAGATAATACTAATAATGAAGAGTGTATAGAGCCAGAATTCGTTTTCAGAGGCTGCAAAGAAAATGTCTAACAACAATATCATCTTTACACTGCATGTTTGAATGGATTTCTAAAGGAAACTGCCATAAGTACCGCATATTTCCGCCTATAAGTCGACCTTTAGATTAGACGAGGTAAAATAATTACAGCCTATTTTCCTGGATTTATCCTATACCTGTAGTATAAGACGACGGCTTATTGATTATATAAAGATGATGTTATTGGAAAGGTTGTTCCTTAGAAATTCAAAATAAACAAAACTGATTCTATATCATTATTTTCCAACACACGTCACCTAAAAAGGAAACCATTTTTTGTTTACGTTTCATTACGTGATCTCTAGCCAATTCTTCTTCTTTTTCTTTTTTTCTTATATCTAAATAGTTATAAACAGCCTGGTGCACTAATGGCCATTTACTTATACTTCATCGACAATCACAAAACACCGTACAAAATATCATTACGATATTGTACTAGAATAGTAGATTCCATTGCTGTGAACGCAATCATAACTCGATGTTTACATTTTCTCTGCTGACCTTGCATAGATACAAGTTGATTTCATTGATATGGAATTATTCTTCGAATAGGCAATTTATTATCAAGTTATTCCAGTAACATATAAGGTAGAAATAGTTTTATCATCGTGGTTAGCCTTACCGACAAACATCACTCGTAATTTAAGGATTCTTTTTTAGAAATTGAAACTGAATTGTTGTTCTTTACGGCAGTGAATGTTGAGCGATTTCCTAAAAGATGAAGAAGAGACTCGAGGCGACGGAGATGTGGTTCTACAGAAGGATGCTAAGGATATCATAGACCGGGTGTGTGAGCAACGATGAGGTCTTAGAGAGGATGCAAACAAGGAAGAGGCTTATACTTAACATCAGCTGGGACACATAATGAGGAAAGAGGCCCCGGAGAATCTGATACTCATGGGAGGGAAAGAGAGACAAGGGAAATCAACGCATCACATACTTGGCGGGATTAAGCAAGTGGATGACAGAACGTGGTCTGGGGGAGGTGGCAGAGGGACGAGACTTATTGAGAGCTGCAAGGGATAGAAAGAGGTGGAGAGCCATGATCGCCTACGTCCTGAAAGGACACGGCACATAGAAAGAAAAAGAAATATAGGACGCCCCCAATTTTAAAGGGTGATTTGGGGAATTTAAAGGTCGTCTTATATGCGGAAATATACGGTATATATATATATATATATATATATATATATATATATATATATATATATGTGTGTGTGTGTGTGTGTGTGTGTGTGTCTGTGTGTGTGTGTGTATGACGAGATTCAGGAGCACCCAGGGAGGATCGAACTCACTATTCAGTCGTTACTGATTGAGAGAAACAAACTTGCTAACCATTACAACACGTTGAAGTGCAAAAAGTGCAGATAGGTGCATCTGCACGCCCACGCAAACACAAGCACGTGCACACGAATACACAGAAATAGAATTTTTTTTTTTGTTTTACTTTCATTATCTGTTTATTTGATAATCTGAATCTTTTCATACGTTATTGGTTATCGCTCCAAGGCTGAGGTTAGCCTTATTGACAACCATCATTCAGAATTTAAGGTTTCTTTTTTAGAATTGTTGTATAAGACGACCCCCAATTTTTAACGGTTATTTTTGAGAATTAAAGGTCGTCTTATACACGGAAATATACGCTACTTTGATTTAACCTCTGAACTAATCATGTCTGAATATTTTATAAGTATTTACAACTGCGTGAATGAAAGATTAATTGTTTCGAATACTCATAATTTCACTGCTCATATTGCTAGATACAAGTTCTATGCTAAGAGTTTCTTCTCTTGCACTTTTCATCTAGGTCTTGGTAGCAAGATCTCACCATTTTCAGTCAAAATGTCTAGACGCAACCGTAAGTTATATGCTAATAATTTCTTCTCTCGCACTTCACGCTTGCGAAACTCTTTTTTTTTTTTTTTGGCTTCCTACCAACTTCTTTATGTGCCGTGTCTCCTCAGGACGTAGTCGATAATGGCTCTCCACGATCTCCTGTCACTTGCAGCTCTAAATAATTTATGTCTTTTCGTTATTTCTAAATCATGTTCCGCCATTCATTTTCTCAAGCTCAAGTGTTGTTTTCCTCTGTCCCTCTTGGTCTCATTCTACCCTGTGAGTATCAGATTTTCCAAGCCCTCCTTCCTCATTATGTGCCCCAGAAATTTCAACTGTCTCTTCCTGATGTTAAGTTTCCTTTTGTTTTCATTTTCTCTAACACCTCGTCGTTGATCATATGTTCGAATCATTGTATCCTCAGCGACCTCCTGTAGAACCACATTTCTGTTGCTTGAAGTCTCGTCTCCATCTCTGAGGAAATTGTCCAGAACTCACTGCTATACAGGAGGACAGATATCATGTAAAGGTTCAGTAATCTTTTCCTACTAAAATCTTCAAATATTCAAATACAACGCCAATGTTCATCATCTGTCTCTTTAAAATCCGTTCTTTTATTGTCCTTTCTTCTCAAATTAGTTTTCAGTTTCTTTCCCTCTCAGTAACTCCCCCCCTTGCGTCATAGCGGCTTTATTGCCTTGCATAGAGTGGAATTATTTGTTTAAGTCAAGTCAGCTAATGTTACAAATGTCATAAATTTGGCCCCTGTCAAGGCTGACAATTGGTGTGTTAGCTAATTACTAACTTAGGAGAGAATGTTTTTGTCAAGTTTTCGGTTTTTCTCTGTTAATTTATGCAAGACAACTTTAAAATTTCTCAAATTCCTCAAGCCATGGCACTGGATTCAGCGTTCTTCACTTCCCTAGAAAAAATTTTAACTTTCAGATGAACGCAGCAATTCTGTCTTTGAAAATGATGAACACTACAATATTTGTCTTGAAAAAAAAACAACGCCCTAATGATGACATTGCGCTAATATCGAAAGTACTCGAAATAAAATAATATGTATCAACACACTAATTTTCTCTCTTTCTTTAATAATGAGACCAAAAAGCCTGTCCGTGAATATGAAAGATCCAATTGAAAATAAGTAGACAAAACTTCTCTAAATTATTCAATGAAACATGCCTCAGTATATGTATGCGTGTGTGTGTTTGTAAAAATTCAGATATAAATGTGGTGATATCTGTAGCAACAATATAAATAAAAGAAAAGAAAAATGCTATACTTATTAAAACAGAAAATAACATTTCCTGAACGTGAAATTATCGATTCTTGCCAAGCTGTTAACTTACGTACAGGATTTTATTTTTTTCTTCAAATATCACTTTTTTTTAAAAAAGAAATACTCCTTTCTCAAGCCAAGAAACATAACAATTTTAAAAATTAAAAGAAAAAGATTGTCAGAAGTCCTTTAAATATTTAAAATAATTAAACAAAATAAAATACGAAGAAAAATAATAATTACATTAAAAAAATAAATAAATACATTTGAGTTGCTTGTTTTTCATTGGTCAAGTAAATCTCATGCCTTTGGCATTCCATGTCTTTTGTGTGTGTGTGTGTGTGTGTGTGTGTGTATGTGTGGGGGGTTCTAGTGGGTATTTTTGTGTTTATCTGGTAGTGTCTGTGGGGTCAGTTTCTGAATATGGTAGTTAGTGGGAGGAAGATATCACACATACACACACACACATATATTCACCACATCACACACTTTTAAATATGTATTATATATATATATGTGTGTGTGTGTGTGTGTTACTCCAAGTGTTACTACAGTGGTTACTTCGCATTTGAAATAGACGCCCCATTCTTATTCATTAAACAGAGTGCATTACGTCTATTGGCCTGCGCATTCGAGAAATCCTTCCCCTGGCAAGGATCGTACCTGCGCCCACCCACTTTTAATGCAAAGTCCTACTAATGAAATTATGCCGCCGACAGAAACCGAACCTGTAACCCTTTTTTTTCCATCAGTGAAGATTTGAACTACCTATTCAACCCTTTACCTGTCCAGGACATTTTTCGTGTGTACTATCCAAACGTCCCTGTATATTTTCAGATATATAACTATTTCAAGGCGACTTTGGCAAATAGAATGTGCTGATATATTCAATGTTTCACATCATAAAAACATACAAATCATAAGTTATTTAAAATACATTCTGTGAATCACATGTGATGCAAAGGTTTTCATTATGTGAAACACTATATATCAGCAGATTCTATTTGCTAAATAAGCAGAGTTGCCTTGCATTTGTTATAAATCTGAAAACAGGCAAATGTCCTGTGGTCATATATGCTGCACAAAATAATAGATTAGGCCTTTCGTCGGACGTCCTGCTTAATAGATACACAAGGCAGGCAAAGGGTTAAGACGAACAGAATAGGAAATTTCAAACGAATAGGATATTAATATGGAGATTAGAAACAACTGACCCCAATAAATATTACCACCGTAATTCTTCTGATGAGATTTCATTATTGGTAACCTCGACTTCACGAATTTAAGTGTATCTTGGAAATGCTCTAACAGAGGACGGAAGGTGTGATACCGAAATCCGAAGATGCATTGGGATAGCCAGAGATGAATTCTAGAAACTAGAAGTCTTTCCTTTGAGAAACTTTTGCAACAAATGCCAAAAATTTGTGGTGGAGTGATTAAGGATAAAGGAGGATATTTTGACGAGAGCAAAATTTAATCATAAAATGATTTTTTTTCTTTTGGTCATAATAAAATTTCTATTAAAAAATCATTTTTCGCTTTTTCTTAACAATGTATAGTAGTTTTCTCTTATTTAAATTACAAAACAACTACTTTTGGGTCAAATTTTAAAATGACCAGGATTGCCTCAGATTGTTGGACTGTTGTACATATATATATATATATATATATATATATATATATATATATATATATATATATATATATATATATATTATAAGTTAATAGACTTAAAATATGGTTTTTCGCTACACAGTTCTAACCATGTTTCAAAAATGGAAGCTAAAAGCTCCTAATTTAATTTTGTACTTAAATTAAAGACATCATAAAAAAAATAAAAAAAATATTTAAATATAAAATTTTAAAAATAGTAATACAAACATATTTAATATAGAAAAATAATTTTACTTATTGATAGTAATTCAAATTCAAGTTGATGTAGAGATGGTGGCGTAGTGTTGTCGGTTTTTGACGTATTTTTTAACGCCAAGGAGCGGCGTTATTGCGTCATTATTTTCTGCCCCGGCCTAATACATTTACTTCAATTAAAAAAAAAAAAATAATGAAAATATTTTAAAGTTGTAATTAAAATTATAGTTAATTAAAATGAATTCTAACCTAAAATTCCTTTTAATTCGTAATTAAATAAATAACTAAAGTTTACTTAATCAGAGAAATGGAAATTTTACTTGAATAATATTCAAGAATAAAATTTTTAAAAAACTTGATGTGATAATAATTCTACAAACTGTAAGGGATTCTAATTACATTTAATTGTTCTTGATAGAAATATAGTATATTAAAAATTAAAAGTAAAAATATTTCAAATCGTTGTTAAAAAAAAGTATTAATCTGACGTAGACACCTCCCAAAAATCTTTAAATATTGAACGAAAAAAATGCCGTTAGAATTTTAGCCGTTAATAAAAAAAATCCAGACGACACGCTTTTAACGGATGTTAGATTTCATTGAAAAATACATCCCTACCCACTACCAAAACGTAACAATAACTGATACATTAAAATATAAACATATTGAACATACTGACACCCCTAGTCTAGCAAAATAGATTTATCTGTAACCTTGGAAACGTGAATTTTGTTTTAGCTGTGTATTTAAAACCCTGTAATTTTTAAAGTTACTCCAAAATTCGCTTGAGGATGAAATGGAAGTGATGTCTTTAATTTAAGTACAAAATTAAATTAGGGGCTTTTAGCTTCCATTTTTGAAACATGGTTGGAACTGTGTAGCGAAAAACCATATTTTAAGTCTATTAACTTATAATATTAATGCTCTGTAAATTTACATTGAGCACTATTTTGTAAAAATAAAAATATCTATAAGAACACCGGATTATATATCTTACTGTTCTTTCTTTTTATTAATATACATATATATATATATATATATATATATATATATATATATATATATATATATATATATATATGAGATAAAAATATAGTTTTAAGATATGCTAAATATATAGATTAAAGTGGTCAATATCTGGAGAGAGCCTATCTAAATATAAGTGTATAGCGACAGATCTGTTTCATGCTTAAACGCAATCTTCAGGCCATTGGATGAGTCCACTTTTATAATACATACATATATAACTGCTTAAATAAGCTAGACGCATTATGTGTATTTATTTTAGTTTTAATCCTTTCAAATCTACGAATTGATTTCTTGGTGGCTGTAGAAAATTGATCGAGAAAAATTCCAAAATTTTGTTTCAAACAAGTTTTATTTTCTCAATTTAACCAAACATGCTTGAATTAAAATATTCTGCCTAAACACACACACACACACACACACATATATATATATATATATATATATATATATATATATATGTGTGTGTGTGTGTGTGTGTGTGTGTGTGTGTTTGTCGGTGTGTGCGTGTCTGTGTGTAAACAGTAAATTTTCAAAGGGAAAACTTCACTCAGATATGTTGATTAATTTCCTAGTTTTTTTTTTATCTGCTCTCTGGTCAAATATGAACGTTTTCCAATTACAAATATGGCCTCTCGACACACTTCGAGAGGCCATATATGTAATTGGAAAACGTAACTATTATAGCCGCAAATTCGGGACCTTCACATTTTATAAATTATGTTGTAATTCCTTATGGGTTGAGTAAGTGTGCAAACATTGAAACCAATTTGATTGTACATCAGTTTATTATTCAGATTTATTTAATCTGAAGATATTTAAGCCAGTTTAAGATTTAAAGAATTCTGTCCTTATTTGATTTTCGTTTCATTTTTTTTTTTTTTTTTGAAAAACTTAACCCTTTGCCTGTCCTGGACATTTTTGTGTGTACTATTTAAACGTTCATGCTTGTTTTCTGATTTTACAAGGCAACTTTGGCAAATAGAATGTGCTGATAGTGTTTCACATAATAAAAAACAGTTCATCACATGTGATTCACAGATCGTACAAATCATAAGTTATTTACACTACGCTATGTGCATCACGTAATGCAAAGGTTATAATCATTTCAATAAAGTGGAAAAACTAGAAGTCTTTCATTTGAGGCCTTACATTATCAGTCAAACGTCCTGTGGCCAAATATTAGGTTGGTGCAAAAATAATGACGTAATAATGTCGTTTTTTGACGTTAAAAAATACGTCAAAAAACGACATTATTACGTCATTATTTTTGCACCAACCTAATATGATGAACAAAATATTAGATTAGGCCTTTCCTCAGACGTCCTGCTCAGGATTAAACTCTTTTCTTAAGCGTCTTTAGTTTGAACACTCTTTTAAATTCATAGCTCGTATGTGCCACATATAATACACAGACGTGTAAATCACATGTCCTATGCATCACATATGACACGCAGGACGGGCAAAGGGTTAAGACGAATAGAATAGCAAACTGTAAACGAATTGGATATTAAGATGATACAAAACAAAAGCATTAACCCCCTGCCTGACCATCCTTTTCATCAGATTTATAACTACTACAACACAACTCAGATTATTTGGCAAATAGAATCTGCTGATATATAGTGTTTCATATAATAAAAACCAATTCATCACATGTGATTCATAGATTATACAAATCATAAGTTATTTACACTACGCTTTGTGCATTTCGTAATGCAAAGGTTATAATCATTTCAATAAAGTGGAAAAATAGATGTCTTTCATTTGAGACCTTACATTATCAGTCAAACGTTGTGTGGTCAAATATGATGGACAAAATATTAGATTAGGCCTTTCCTCAGATGTCCTGCTCAATAAATACACAGGACAGGGAAAAGGGTTAAGATGAACAGAATAGAAAATTTCAAACGAATAGGATATTAATATGGAGATTAGAAACGACTGACCCCAATAAATATTACCACCGTAATTCTTCTGATGAGATTTCATTATTGTTAACCTCGACTTCACGAATTTAAGTATATCTTGGAAATGCTCTAACAGAGGATGGAAGGTGTGACACCGAAATCCGAAGACGTATAGGGATAGCCAGAGATGCATTCCAAAAACTAGAAGTCTTTTATTTGAGACCTTACATTATCAGTCAAACGTCGTGTGATCAAATATGATGAACAAAATATTAGATTAGGCCTTTACTAAGACATCCTGCTCAAGATTAGACTCTTTTCTTAAGCGTCCTTAGTTTGACCACTCTTTTAAATTCAAGGCTCGTGTGCACCACATTTTTAAGCATTTCATCCCAAGCAAAGCAGGAGTGAGACTAGCACGCAAGGAGTTACAGAGAGTGGGAGCAAGATTAAAAAGGCGTGATAGAGGAAAGGATGAAGAGAAGGACGGGGAATAAGATTAAGGCATCTGAAGATGTCGATTGACATTGCATTTGAATATTTGGAGATTATAGCTACCAGGGAAGCAATTAAGTGGAAGGGAGTTCCACAGACGGGAAGTGCGACGCATGAAGCTATTGGAGTAGATGAGACTATATTTAGTCACCCCCACGTGGGTATCATGTGGCACAAGGTCGGTTTAACGTGGGATCTCCGAGCCCGTGGGCTCGGCCAAAAATATGCCCATTGAACCCGTATAAACGGGTTCAGGGTTGGTTTACCTCCCCGAAAGAGAATCCGCCCTTCGGCGTAGCCTCCTTCGGCGTAGCCTCCTTCGGCGTAGCCTCCTTCGGGTTCCTCCCGCCCGAAGGCAGAGAGTTCAACCGATCAGCCGGTCGACCGAAATCGACTTGAACTGCTGACTGAGTAGAAGAGACGGCTACATTTAACCGTTTCGACAGTGAAAGGGTGGGACCGAGATGCCGACCTAGCGGCACGTTTAAATTCATGCAATTTGGGAACCAGCAAAAGTAGATCGTCAGAGCAGTTACCGTGAAAGTATTTGTAGAAAAGACAGAGGGAAGCAACGGCACGTCTGCGAGAAAGTGACTGTAGACGAGATGCCAGATCAGGACCTATCACAATGCATATCCGTCTCTGGATTTTGTCTAAGACCTTGAGACGAACAGCGGGGGCTCCAGACATATGATGCACGGACGTGGAAATTACATGTCCGCTGCATCGCATGTGATACACAGGACAGTCAAAAGGTTAAGGAAAGTCGTTGAACCTTCTGGTACCTTCAGTTTCTCATTATAAATTTATTCATTCCTAAATGTTCGCACAAATAAAAAACAAACAGAAATTTCTTTAATTCCTCAATGTTCTTTGACTTCATATTTTTTTCGTAATACGTACATATTGGTAGGTGTAGAAATAGACAAATGGACGTAGCGGGTTGCTTTTTTCTTACTTCCCGATGTCCCTGTACCAGACTTGTGCTAGTTTTGTATCTGCTTGCATCAAATATATTTTCGTATTTATTACGATTCGTTGTCGCTTTTCTACCTGACATTAATCTGACCCCATAGCAAAGAAGTCAACATCTGGAAACTAATCGAGAGAAAAGGCTAAACGATAGCCACGCTGGCTGGTCAGGCCAGACCAAAATGATGTCAGCCGACAGACTTTGAGGCATATGGCAGAAATCAAGAACCACAAAGAAAGTCAAAAGCCCGTCAGACGGATGTCGGCCATTTCAACTCGATGGATTTCAGCTGCTCTCATTCAACCGGAAGAATACGCTTATGTTGTATGTATCTACGCATGCGCATGCAAGTGGTTTTTGTTTGCGCGTCTTTGCCCGTGAGGGCATAAGTGCTTAATACAGAGCGGGTTTGTAGCTCATATATACGTTTGAGTATAACTGTAGGTGTGTACTTCCGTTTGCCCTGTCTGACTGCAATTCTATGCGTGCGTATGCGGCATTTGTCTTTGTGTTAGGATGAGAATAGATCAATAAATCCGTAGCCTGATATTCAGTTATTAATTGAATTTTGATTTGAATGTTTCACTTTATAATGTCGGATCAAAATAATTACTATTCACCAATAAATTAAGTGCATTAACACTGGAGGAAATTACGAGATAAAATCTTGTTTTTGTATAAAACAAACAGTCTTTCAGAAGGTTACGTGTTCGGATCGAGTCGTGGTCATTACTGTAACGAGAGAGAGAGAGAGAGAGAGAGCCAGGAAGAACAATTTATTCTCTTATTTTATTTTCCCCCATTATGGGCATTATAATAATATAGTAATTCACGGACGGAACGGAATGGCTAAAAGAAAAAAAATGACAAATATAGTTTATCCTCAGAGAGACTTTTATAATACTAAAGCATACACAAAACTATATATACATATATACACAAGTCCCACGCGGAGAATAATATATGACATATATCTACAGCGCAAAGCAGAGTGTAATGCGAAATAAAAAGGAAGGGTGTTACATATAATATGGAGATACTCCCCTATCTGGAGAAGCCACATTTAAGACACCAGATGCAAATGAACCGGATTCATCTATGTCCCAGGACATATTCCACGAAAAGGAAACCGTGAGTGTTGGGTTTTTTCAAATTCAGAACTGTGAGCTGGAGTTTCATTCTATATTTGGGAAAGATATATTCCCAAAGGGAAACGCCACCGTGGTCTTGCAAGCTGCAGGAGAGGCAGATTTAACCTCTGCCCGGGCCACGGGTAACCGAGCTAAAGGAAACAACATTACGGTTTAGCTAATGTAAACAAACTGAATTTTGACTGCCGCTATGGTCACTGTATGGAGTGACGACACTAAATGGCTGTCATGTGACCGACGTCACATATTCACCAAAGGGAGATAAGCATCTTTTGCATCAATACATTTGAAATACATATTTAATAACGTACCTTCTTACATGTGCGCATATTACAAAATCTGTGGGTTATGAATGCTTAGTGCTTGTGCACGTGTATTTTGCTAAATACATTATATTTATTAAATGTAATTAATTAATTAATTAATGTATTTATATTCATTATATGCAACTAATTATCAAATTTAATCCCAAACATCCTATTTTATTTAAAAAGAAAACTACTTAGAATTATTTAAATTAAAAACATTTGAAGATTTTAATTGACTGAATCGTTTTCTACGGCTTATCAACGTCCTGAGTAAGACGATAGACTACATCCAGCAGCAAGGCCTTGAAGTAGGAGGTTTTACATGAGCATGGAACCACATCTTAATTGCTGGTGTTCCCACGTTCACTCTGACCCGGGGTGGTAGCACCTGTCAGGGTCCCAAATATGGGCAAATAGTTAATACCCAAAAGGTATCAAGATCAACGAATCAGAAGATGTCGATTGACTTTACATTTAAAGTTTTGAAGATTATAGTTAGCAGGGAAGCAAGTAAGGGGAAGGGAGTTCCACTGTCGGGAAGTACAAGAGAAGAAGCTGTTGGAATAGAAGAGGCGGTTACATTTAACTGTTTCGACAGTGAAAGAGTGGGACCTAGATGCCAAGCTAGTAGCACGCTTAAATTCATGCAGTCGGGGCACCAGTGAAAGTAGTGAAAATCCACAAAGCTGATTTGTGATTGGAAATAAATTGTTGATCTATTTTCGTAATTCTAATTAGACAAATCAGGGCTTTGTTAGGGCCAGGCTTCAGAGCTTTTTGCCAAACAAGGACGATTTGAACAGGTCATGTTGTGTATTTGGTAGAATTTCAAGGTGCGTTGCACATCGAGCTTCTGCCAGAAGGTCTTGCTGCGAACGCTGACCTTTGTGCTGCATAAATGCACCGAGTATATGATGCTATGAAAACCCGCTACCCGTCATTGGTCAATCGAAGACGCGCTCTTCCACAGTATGACAGCACACACTGCCAATATGGCCAAACGCAGGCTTGAGGAACTTGAGGGGTTGGAAGTGCTGCCTCAACTTTCCTACCGTTCAGATCTTACACCATCAGATTACTATCTCTTCCCGGCAATGGCTCATTTCCTGCGGGTAATGCTGATGAGTTTGAAAACGGATGCAGGGAGGTTTTGCCTCCAAACCAGCCAAGCGTGAAATTGTGCCTCTGGTACAAAATATAATGTATTGGGATGTATTTTGATGAATAAACATTTTTCGTATGTAATTTCTTTGAACTATTAATTAAAGCTTGAGTCCTGGGTGTGACGATAAACTACGTCTGGCAGCAAGGACTTTGATGTGAAGTATTGAAGGATAATGTCGATGAAACACACCTGTTGTATTTAACGAAACAAGGTAAGGAATTTATTTACAAATTTACACATTTGAAGTTGTCAGTAGCTTGTTTTAGGGAAAGAAATCAAACATTTAAAGTTCGTAGTTTCGAAGAATTATCAAGAAGAGAAAATGTTCATATTAAATCATCGGACACAAAGTAATATTCCAAAATGTTTAAAACAATTTGCGAGAGTTCGTTTTTCACATAAAAGTTATACGGTTGTATTCAACATGAATGAAAAGATATATTTTAAGGTTTGGTTTGGTTTGGTTTGGTTTGGTTTGATTTGGTTTACGGCATATCAACCTCAATGGGTTATTTAATGCCGACAAAATTTTTAATGCTGGTAATATTTTTCCTTCAAAAATGTATTGCTGGTAATATTTTTTTTCAAAAAATATTGCTGGTAATATTTTTTTCAAAAATGTATTGCTGGTAATATTCTTTTTTTTAAAAAAACATTGTTGGTAATAATTTTAAAAAAAATTATTGCTGGTAATAATTTTTTACAAATATTTCTGATATTAAAACTATTTTTACACTTTCATAGGGTTTTTATCCCAGTTTAGGTGTTAACTATTTGCCCATAGCTGGGACCCTAACAGGTGCTACCACCCCGGGTTAGGGTGGACCTGAGAACATCAGCAATTAAGAGGTGGTTCCATGCTCCTCAAAACCACCTGATCAGAGGCCTTGCTGCTGGATGTAATTTATTGTCTTACCCTGGACGCGGATGTAGTTTATCGTCTCACCCAGGGCGATATTTTAAGGTCCTTAGCTTTGGAGTTAGAGTTCTTTGAAATTGCCCTGTTCTCATTAGAGGCTGATAATGTATCAGCGTGTAATTTGACACTGGCATTACTCAGACGCGTGAAACTCTCTCTCTCTCTCTCTTTCTTTTTCTTTCTCACTCTCTCTCTCTCTCCAACTTGTGACATCGGCTCATTAATTTTTTCCCATTTTGTAAGGCGCTCCCTTTTCCATTGGTCAGAATACATTTCCACGTCAGTCAGTCAGTTATGTGCCATGCGGGATACATGCTTAGACGATCATGTATCTTTCGATACATGACTAACGAGGCAGATTTTTTCGCCTAGTAGGTTTCCATTTCTTTCTGCGGTTGTCATTCGGTCTGTCCTGCTATTTACCCATAGCTGGTTGGAGTGGGGAGAAAAGGGTTCATACTTTTCCCAAGGAAATGCAATGGATCCGACCGGAATTCGAACTCGGCTCTCCGATTCCATTTCCAAGCCGCTATCCATTACTCCCATTTTCCCATTTGCCTTGGTCTTTTCTTCATCCCGGAGCCAAAATAAATTGACCCGAGGTATGATAGTCTCGATCTGATAAAGCTATTTAAGAACATGACTTAAATTTTTTGGCTAATATTTTTAGATTTGTAGCAACGTGTGGTATTGTAGGAAACAAGTAAGAATTCTAATTCTCTCTGAATAATCACGGTAAAGGTTGAATGTCCCGGATGAAGGCACATCTTTGTTTTACACACCATTTCTATTTTCCTATAATTACTGAATTCATTTTCTATGCGGCGATTTGCTCCCAGCATACCGTAATTTCCCATGTATAATACGCATTGATCCATAATACGCACCCCTAAAATTGTGCTGAAAGTATGGTAAGATGCTTCTACTTACGCATAATACGCACCCCTTGTTTGGTAATCAAACCCTATAAATTGTACGTCTCCAATTTCATTACGGCCAGCGTTTCCTAATCTTATTCAAGTTGTAACTGAAGATATTTATCAAAATTTCCGATCATCACGATTCCAAAAGGAAACGGAAATACCTATATTGTTCCTACTGCGCAGACTCATTAACCCGTTTTTGTTCGATAAAAATGTGCAATCTACCGGATCTGTATGTAATTTTTCACAAAAAATGGTTTTAAACCTAAAATAATATTATTCTAATTTAGTTTTATGATAATTCTTATTTTATTTTACATTTGTAAGATTTTTTAGGTATTAGGTTGGTGCAAAAATAATGTCGTTTTCTCACATATGTTACTATGTGAAAAAACGACATTATTTTTGCACCAACCTAATATATATGATTCTATTTGACATCCTTATGGGGTCACAATCGCCGAATGTTAGTGTCAAATTGTCGTATGTTTGTGGTGAGCTGTCATTTCAACTGAAATCGACCTATAAAACGGAAATTATTTAAACTTTTTTTTGTAGCTGGGCATAATACGCAAAAATGCGTATTATACATGGAGAATTACGGTAAGTCATTGATTATTCTAAAATTCATCCCCAATATAGTAACCTTACGTATCAATTCCTTGTGTCATACTCTATCAATGGTAAGGGTAATATAAGCCGTTTTCCTACAAGGAAACATTTGACATTCTTTTACATTATACAAATAATAGATTGTTAGAATTGTAGGCGGAGGTCGGGAGGAAATCATAACGATTTAGTTATACAAGTCTTACTAATTAAACCATAACTGTGGAGGAGAGGTGAATCCATACCTTTCTCAAGGGTATTTACGCGTAAGTGAATACAACAAACCCAACGGGAATTAGAACTCGAACCTCCGATTAACAAGCCATTATCCGTTAGACCACCCTCACATCCAAGCTTGCAGATCCTGGTATTTCCAATTGATCATCCCATCTAGGTACTGACCAGGCTCAACGTTGCTTTAGCCATTTTTAACCATTGATCTGAGAAATTTCTTTGATATGACTGACAGTTTAGATATTTCTATACGGGTTTGGCGACAGGCATGGCAGCCATATGAACGTCTCGATCTAATGAGTCTATTTAAGTATGTTTTATCTAAAAAAAAATAGACTAAAAATAAGATGAATGTAAATACTAGTCCCAATTAATCGTCCATTGCGAGACATCTACAACAACATTCCTGTCAGCATTCACAATATAAAAATATACTAATCGACAACACATCTCTCCTACACCATGAAAACAACAAATTTAGATTACAGATACTAGAAGCAATTTATATTAAAAAATTAAAGGTGCCACTGAACAGAATCAACTATGAATACTGCAGTAATGTTCTGAAATGCCTGTAAAGGAACATTTTTTTCAATCTTTAATGCGCGTATGACCATGACATTATAACATAGGGAGAAAAAAAATCCATAATGGATAATTTTTTTCACGTTGAACGCTCAGCACATTGTCAACCGTTTTGAATTTAAAAGCATAATGAAAAACTTACGGTAATGGATAATGTCGGAGTTAGCTCTTCTTTAGCTCCTTAACCCTGTCACCAGGGGTCTCTCTTCCCTGGCTATAAATAGTCGTTGAACCTTCGCCTCTTCCTCTTTTTCCTCAGGCTTTCAGCCTTACCACTTCGCAGATGTGAACGCTCACAGATACAGCGTTTCCCAAATGCTGGGAACACGCTAATAACAATACACGTACGTACGAACACTCATCACAATACACACACACATAATATTCACCACACACACTCTGTCCATGTAACTTGTAACCTTTCTTGTTATTAATACATATATTTGTTTACATATATTTATCGGTTTTGTGTTTGTTTTTCTTTGCCTTCTTTGGACTTAATTAAAGTCCAACTTTCTCATGTAGCTGGACCGGCTAGCAGGAAATTTTAACCCACGTGTACTCTTCTATTCAACATCGCCGACATGGTCCTTTACAATAACACCGCATAAATTTGTATAAATACTTATATTAATGAACAATATATAGTTTTATATTATTTGCACCCCTGAAGATGATCTTGGAAAAAGATCGAAAGTACTTGGGAAATTAAAATAAAACTGCTATAGCATATTTCTCTCATCCTTTAACATCAATACATGGAAGGTTGTTCGTGAGTATGAACGGATTTTGTTAAAAATAAGCAGACATAATATCTGTAATTTATTCAATCAGACATGCCTAAAAGAGAATTTACTGCCTAAATACACAAATTTTAAATTAATTAACATATATATATAGATGTTTTCAATATTTACTAAGTTTGGTCCAAAACTCAATCAGAGTTCATTGCTTTACATTTCCGTCGTTAACTGGGACAACAGATGGCTTGTTAATTTTGGCGCCTCCAAAATTAAATTTCTCTCCATTAATCATCTGAGAGAGCCCTCTCTGCCTTCCATCAGCATGGCTAATGCTAACCTCCAGGAAAGTGAACCGTTTGGCCTTTTTAGGCTAACGTTCTCAGCTGACATGAAGTGGAAAGTCTATATTGAAATCCATTGCTAGGTCAAGTGCTAAGAAAGATGGTTCACTGTGTCGTGCGAGACAATTTTTTCTCTCCAAAATCTATCTTGCATATCTATAAGTCTACCATTTGTCCATACCTAGAATATTGCTGCCACATATGGTCCGGTGACCCTGCTATTTACCATGAGCTCCTTGATAAAATCCAAAGAAGAATCAGCAATATTATTGGTCCTGATCTGGTGTCTCGGCTTCAGTCACTTTCCCACCATAACGAGGCCTCACCAATTTACTGTTGAGTTAGCCGTAAGTTCTATGCTAACAGTTTCTTTTCTCGTACTTCTCATTTGTGGAACTGCCTTTCATGCTTTCCAGCCAATTTTAAACTGAAAAAATTTAAATGCAATGTCAATTGCTATCTCCTGTCTCCTGATTACTCTTTTCTCTTCCCGCTCATTATTAATGTTTCTGTTCCTAATTCTTCCACCCCTTGTGTCTTAGTGGCTTTACTGTCTTGTTTGAATGACAAAAAAAAAACGAAAAAAAAAACGTTAAAAATGAAGTATTTGTTGTCCTTGAAAATCAACATTCCTAGGTTTTAACTAAGCTTGAACACCGACCACTGGGAAATACCTAACTAGCTCATCCATAAAAGATGCCCTTAAAAATATTTACTAATGTTAACACAAAATGCGTCTGGTATGGGCGTAAACGAGTTCCTGAGTCGCCAACCTCTCAAGTGAGGAAAGCCTCACTTTTCTTTGAATTTATATATATATATATATATATATATATATATATATATATATATAGATAGATAGATAGATAGATAGATAGATAGATATTAGTAATAAATATACACATACATATGCAATCATAAATCTAAAATATATAAATATATATATATATACATACATACACATATATATATATATATATATATATATATATGTCTAAAAAATAATTCCAATTCCTAATATTCCATGGAATATTAGTGTTTAAGCTTTTTTATTATATTTTATTTTATTACATATATATATATATATATATATATATATATATATATATATATATATATATATATATACAAATAAATAGGAAGAATAGTCAGATCAATAATCCACAGTTCTTTAGCATATTTTTTCTTTAAGTGCTTTTAAATATTATATTATTTCGCTTTCAAAATCATTTTTTCTGAAATTATTGAATATCGCTTGAAAATGGAACAATAATTTTACTTCCGAAACATTGAAATTTCTGTGTCGCGATGAAAAAACATTTTTAAATAATAATATTTTAATATTTTTGAACGTTGCTAATCTTCTTTGAGGACTTTTATGTCGTTTTGTTTGTTCATCTCAAGGTCACTTTTATAACCAGATTCTTGTAAACAGGTCAAATATGTTTCTCCTTGAATTCTTCACCGCAAGAGAACACGCTTCGATATGAAACCTCAATACAATCTTCTATCGAATGATTGCATAAAGAACAGTGTGGACAATAAATGCTTTGTCACAAAAGGTATTCGCACGCGATCTTGACGGTAAGGTGAGGCGTGAGGGGAGAAATTAACGCCCCAAACTTTGTATAAAAGTTAATTCTATTGTCATTATTTTTGAGCTTGGTAAAAGAAAAAAACAGGCGAACATTCTGGCCACTATATAGAACCGGATATATTTATGTCTGAAAAGTTGTTTACACCAGTGGAAATAATAATAATAATTGTAAAAAAAAGTAGCCGTTTCGATACTGGAAACATTCGGCATTTATTGACCGATTATTAAGTGTCACTGTCGATTTAAATTTACAGAGAGAGATCGATAGAATGGTAGTTTTTGGCTTATCGTAAGGAAACGCTCACGAATAACTTCCTAGAAGCTGCAGCTCGTTCAGGCCTTAAAACTTGTGAAAACTTATGGAATCCTTCAGAAAATCCACGTTCTTTTGTATTTCTTATTCAAATTTTCATTAATAAATCTTATTTTGCTCAACAATAAATCTGTAAGGGGTGATGTGATCGGGAGAATTTTTTGTAGCCATGACTGAGTTCTCCTGCTTGTATGGCATATTGCAGAGTCCTGTTGCAAGACGCAGTGTCTTCCAGCAGCAACATCTGAACCCAGACTACCACTACCTCCTCAAGCTACTTGATGTAGTCCTCCGTGTTGAGTCTGAGACACTGTAGGAATAAAAATGGAGCCATATCTACGAACGATAATGAGTATGTCCCCATTCACATAAATACAATAGTAAATACTGTATGTTGGTTTGCAGCTGGAGATTCATTGTGGAATTTACTTGACTCTTTTCTAGCAGTTCTTCTACGCGCCGCTGTTGAATCTTATAGGCGTTGTTCTTGTCCTAAGTATTACCGTTCATTACCAACCTTCGTTTGATTATTCTAATCAGTCTTTTTCAACCTTTTTTAAGCAAAGGCACACCTACGAGTAAATGAAAATATCACGGCACACTTAGCAAAATGTTTAAAGGGTATACAATTAAATATTATGAATTAAAACCATATATTTAAAAAAAGAAAAAATACACACACTAATATGAGCATTTTCTTTTTATACAAATTTCAGAGTAATATACTTTTAAAAAACTGAAAAATTACTAGATCAAATGCTCAGTGCAGCATGTCGGAAACTTCGACAATGTTAATTCATAATTTAATATAATTTTGTAAAAGAGTGAATTAAGCAAAGAATGTTAGATACAGTTATATGAATAAAGGTTTATATTCATTTATTAAAATAAAGAAAAATTTTTAAAAATTAGATTTAAAAAAATGAAAAATACTGTTTTAAAAAATGAATATTAAAACAAAGTATTTAAAATAACATAAAGAATAGTGAAAAGAATTATTTGAAAAAAAAATTATTAAATATTCATTTATTCAAATACTAACGATGTACCATTACTAATTCCACGCAGACATATAAAGGGTGCGTTGGATAAATTGTCGTCTAAATGACGCCAAAATGAAAATAACACTGACATCTCATTTTAACAGATACACAGTGTGCGATGGATAAATTGTCGCCTAAATGACGCCAAAATGAAAATAACACTGACATCTCATTTTGACAGATATAAAGTGTGCGATGGATAAAATGTCGCCTGAATGACGCAAAAATGAAAATAATACTGACATCTCAATTTAACAGATATACAGGGTGCGATGGATAAAATGTCGCCTGAATGACGCAAAAATGAAAATATTTCTGAGATCTCATTTTAATAGATATATTTACTAAAATTACACAAAAATATCTTAAAAATTGTAAAGAATAAATTTATTCAATAAAATCGCCATTGGTTTCAACCACAGCCTCTAGACGATTTCGAAATCTCCTGCCTCTTTTCTGAATATCTTCCTTGCTTCAGTTGGTGAATGCTGCCGTAAAACTCACCTTCAAGTCATCTTTGGTGTTACAAGGAGTTTTTTTGGTCTCTCACTTAACTGCGCCCCACAGATAATAATCAAGGGGGTTGCAGAATGGGGAGTTAGGTGGCCAGATGTGAAGAGTGATGTGATTGCAGAAATTGTCTGGCAGCCATGACTAGGTTCTCCTGCTTGTATGGCATGGTGCAAAGTACTGTTGCCAAGCAATGGGTCTTCCAGCAGCTACACTTTGACCCAGGGTAGCACTACCTTCTCAAGGCACTTTATGTATGGCTCCGTGTTGAGTCTGAGACCATGTGGTAATAAGAATGGAGCCGTAATGTCGACATCACTAGTGATCACGCCAAAGAAGATAACGATTGACACTGCATTGAAATTTTTGAAGATCAAAGTTGAGTGGAAAGTAAGAAGAGTGAAAGAGAATTAGAAGACTTTAGTGAGGGGAAAGGACAATAAAAGAAGAGGAATTAAGAAGACAGAAGATAACGATCGACATTGTATTTCAATTTTTGAAGCTCAAATCTGACTGGGAAGCAAAAAGCCGGAAGATAATTGCACAAGCGAGAAGTGTGAGAAAAGCAACTGTTATCAAAAACCTTACGGTTACATTAAGCCAATTCAACTGTAAAAAGAGAAAACCTTAACGCCAGTCTAATATTGCGTTTAAATCCATAATTTCTAGGTACCATGGAGCAGTGTTCATCGGAACAATTACCATGAATGTATTTAAAGAAAAAGCACAGAGAAGCTACATTACGATGGTGGAAAAGTGCCTGAAACCGGAGTGCCAGGTCAAGACCAATAATATTGCCGATTCTTTAAATTTTATCAGAAATCTCTAAATATGAAGCAAGAGAACCGGACGATATGCGTCAGTCATATTCTTAGCATGAACGAATGGTAGACCTATAAATATGTAAGATAGATTCTGGAGAGAAATATGGTCATTATTAAGGAACGAGCATAATAAAAGAAGAGGAATCAGGAAGACAGTGGGTAACGATTGACATTACATTTAAATTTATGAAGAACAAAGTTGGGTGGAAAAGAAGAATCCGGAAGAAAGTTCCACAAGCAAGAAGTGTGAGAGAAGAAACTGTTAGCATAGAACTTACGGTTACATCTAGCCAATTTAACTGTAAAATGATGAGACCTTCCTGTCAATGTAGTACTGCGCTTAAATCCATGAAGTTTAGGCACCACAGAGAAAACTTCAGCGGAATAATTACCATGAAAGTATTTATAGAAATGGCACAGGGAACTCGGGGCTGTACAAATGTATCCCCAACACAACCTTATATCCTATATTAAATTTATTATATCTGATCCATAAATGTGATTTATTAAATTTATTAATCCTGCATTCTGAATTTGTATGATGGATTTAGGGCAGGGTTTTTCAAACTGTGGGCCCCGATCCATCAGTGGGTCGCGAGATAAACAAAATGGGTCGCAGTAAAAAAGAAAAAAAAACTACGCAAGTGAGAGCAATGTGCTGAATATAAACAACACAAAATGTACACGACACTCAGAAATTATCGCTAGTTTTTCACCGAGATAAGCTCGTATCATATTTTATTTATGGGTTCAAGGAATTTCAGCTGTCTTTTCCTGATTCTGAGTATAAATGTTTTTTTTCTATTGCATTTTCTTTAAGACTTCCTTGTTGCTTACTCTAATTCTCAGCATCCTTCTGTAGAATAACATTTCTGCTGCCTCCAATTTTTTTCCCTCATCCGTGGAGAAATTATCCAACATTCACTGCCACCCAGCACTCTTTCCTTTGCTTCTAACGATTTTTTCTATTTCATCCTTAGCTTTTTGAAGGCTTCTTTTGCTAGTCCAGCGTCTCAGATCTCGTCGCATTTTCCATCACACAACTTTAATTTATCAAAAATATACCAATAAATTAATTAACAATTCTTATCTGTCAATTTTAGTATCTATCTATATTTCTGAGATGAGGTATTATGTACATTATTTACATTATTCGGACTATTGTCCTCATCTTTGTTGCCATATTTATTACAATGTTTCGGCCATTGTACGCTCCGGCCTTCCTCAGGTGGTTGGAATGTCGAACTTATCCCTTTATTTCGCTCACTGGGGTAGACTGTTCTCGTTCCACGTGCCATGTTTAATGGGTGTTATTTATCAGTTATCCCTGTTAATTTCCCTCTGAAAGTTCTCCACTGCCTTAACCGGGTATTGAACTCACACTCTTTGGGTCCTGTCACTGGGTCTAACCAACGCCTTTATCCACTGTGCCATGTGTCCTTGCAACAATTCCAACACTCAAAATGAAAAAATAACCAAAAATCATGATATTCGATGTACTTACAAGGAATATTTTACAATTTAAAAAGAAAAGAAAGAAATTTGTTTTTGGCTTGTTTATCGGGGTGAGCGCGAACGTAGACCCCACACTTAAAAATAGTGATATCTGATAACGGACATCCATTAAACATGTGCGGTAAGTTCGACATTCCAACCACCTGAAGAAGGCCGGAGCGTACAACGACTGAAACGTTGTAATAAATATGGCGACAAAGATGAGGACAATAGTCTGAATAATGTAAATAATATATATATATATATGTAATAATGTCGTTTTTTGACGTATTTTTTAACGTCAAAAAACGACATTATTACGTCATTATTTTTGCACCAACCTAATAGATAGATAGATAGATAGATAGATAGATAGATAGATAGATAGATAGATAGATAATGAACAGACTCAGATAGATAGATAGATAGATAGATAGATAGATAGATAGATAGATAGATAGATAATGAACAGACTCAGATAGATAGATAGATAGATAGATAGATAGATAGATAGATAGATAGATAATGAACAGACTCAGATAGATAGATAGATAGATAGATAGATAGATAGATAGATAGATAGATAGATAGATAGTGAAGCTCCTTTAATAGCATCTCAAATTGAACGTTATTGGTGGATTTTTCCGGCCTCTTAATTTTTCATCAAAAATTATTGTAACGAATTCAATTAAGACAAACGACAACATTTGTTTAATCAGGAAAAAATTCCCAATCACCCAATGCTTCTTTTTTTTTCTTTTTTTTTTCTTTCCTTTTCACTTCATTCTAGTCGTTCGGAAAATGGATTTTTCCTATTTTTGATTTCCTTTTCATTATATATTCTTTCTTCTTTGCGTTTTTCTTTCTTTCACTTTTCTCGCTTTCTTTCTCGTTCTTTTTGTCTTCGCTTTTTTCAGTACTTTCTTTCCTTGCTTATTTTTCCATTTTTCTTTCTTTCTCATTCCTTGCTTCTTTCTTGTTTATCCTCCAGTTTCTTCCTTTCTCATTCTTTTTCCTTTCTTTCCTTCTTTTTTCTTTTTCTTTTTTCTTTCTTTCTTTCTTTCTTTCTTTCTTTCTTTCTTTCTTTCAGTCCTTTTTCTCTTCTCCCAAATTTTAATTCTTTTTATATTCCTTTCTTTCTTTTTTTGCTTTCCTTTTCTTTAGTCTCTTTTCTCCTTTTTTCACATATTTTTCATGATTTTCTTCTTCCTTCCTTTCTTTTTCTCCCTCTTTCACTCTCTATCTTTCCCTAATTCTCTCCTATTTACGCAGGGTGGTCCGAAACTCTTGTCACCCTTTACCACAAAGTAATGAGAACTATAGAAGAGCAATACATTAGTACAAAGCACACCTACTGGATTCAGTTTATTCACTTTCATTGACGCTGTTACACATCATCATTTTCGTGTCAGCCATCTGCAACAGAACATTATATTATGTAGGGGTAACAAGTCTTTCGGACCAACCTGTACTATTAATTTCCTGTTAAACTGAAACTTGGCAATAAGTAATTGCTTTTTCTCAGAATCAGCTGTAATCCCGAATATATTCTCCTAACTACTAACCATATGTGCCAATTAAGAATAAATTTGGAGTACATTGACATATCTAAATTTCTGTATAGCAGTGACAGCGTACACCGTGTATTAAAGGAAAAATGCTGTTCTCCACCATGAAAACACAAGACCGCAAACAGCAAGGATAACACAGGAAATTTTTTTGGAACTCGGTTGGTCTGTTCTACCCCACCTGTCATATTCACGTGGCATTTTTAACTTTTTTACTCAGAAGTTATCGAAGATGACCAGAGATTTGTAGCAGATCTCTCCTATGACTTAGCTCTAACATCTCACTGGCTAGTTACATTTACTGCTTCGAAATCCAAACTAGTTACATTTCATTATCGCTGATCGAACCGTGAACTATCACCAATCAAGATGAATAGATATTCCCTCAGGGAGTATATACACCCTTGTGAAAATTAATTGAAACAAAACGAATAACTCCGTTGTTATTATTATTATTATTATTATTATTATTATTATTATTGGTATTTTTCCAAAGAAACATTACCCAGTGCACAAGTTAGTACTTCGTATGTCCATTCCACGATGTCGTTCCTTGAAGATTGACCACAGATTCTCAATTGGATTTAAATCATGATAGTTTCCCGGACAGTCTATAATACTTTGATTTTCTCACTGGTAAGGCTTGCCAGTGTGTTCGTCCAGCGTTATAATTTTCAAACGCTACCTTGGAGTAACGTCCATCGCAGACAATGGCCGTAGGACAACTAATTGACAGTGGAGACAATAGTGTCTGAGCGTGATAAAACTCTAATGCAATCACGGATGACGCAATATTTTTCAAGGCCAAACAAATTTCATCATACACCCCTAAAATAGATTCATATTACTGCACACCACTGAAAATTACCTAATCTGAGGAAAAAAATAGATATCAATTACACCCTGTCACTCCAGTGGGTCTAAAACTGACCGTAGGTTGAAAGAAAGGAAAATAAAGCGGTTGTTTCAATTAATTTGCACAAGGGTGTACGAGCTCTACTTGAGGTCTGTGTTGAGTTTGTCCTAATAGGTTTGAGTGCCTCTTTGGACTTAAGCTCAACCCAAACCTCAAGTGAAGCTCGTACATACGATCCATCGCGAAAGATGCTGGAAAAATGGTCGGCTCTCTGTACCGCACCAGTATGTACCTGACACCCCGTGCTATCATCTACCTTTATAAGAGCCAAATCAAGCCAAAATGGAGTACGGTTCCCATATATGAACAAGAGCTGACCAGTCTTCACTTTCCCGTTTTGATATCGTCTATAAGCCTCTCCCCGTCCTTGTGGGCAATGAATTATTTTCCACCCTGCAACCCCTTTCCTCACAGACGAAATGTCGTAAGCCTCTCACTGCTCTATCGCTATTTCCATGGAACGTGTTCAAACGAACTACATTTCTGAGTTCCACCAGTTCTAAATGTCGCGGCTAAGACCAGCCATGCTACGCCCATTGTAGCAAATCACCCTCATTCCCTTCGTATTCCATTGGTGAGACCTAAGTTCCACTCGAGCAGCATCTTCCCATGAACCGCTGATGTGTAGGATCGTCTCCCAAGATGTTTTTTCCCGATCACTACAATCTTAACGAGTTTAATCTTAACCGTTTACTTCCCTACTTACCCGCATAAACTGTGCCCCTTACTTTATAATCCTCTACCTTGAGTGGCCCCCGAAGGTCACTGTAAAAAAAAAGGGGGGTTGGCTGATGAGAGACAAGCCATTGTAAAATGTAATTTAATCTTTTAGAATAAATACGACAAACAAAAGCGGAAATTATCTGTGACTCAAACGAAGACATGAACCGGGGGTGCTGAAAATTTTCATGTACTGAGTCGCTTCTTGACATGAGACCAAATTACCAAACTTCAGTTTTTTTTCTTTAAGTTTTATTTATTTATTTATTTATTTATCTGAAGGTCATTGTGGTCAGATCGTGTACTTTTCGGCACCTCCACGTCAGTCTCAAGTCATTTGTGTATGGCTATAAATGTTTAGAGTTTTATTTTCTGCGTGTAGTCTGATTAATCATAAGTCCAACTTCATTCGGCCACTCGTGACAGCCTGTTCATATCTATCTATCTATCTATCTATCTATCTATCTATCTATCTATCTATCTATCTATCTATCTATCTATCTATCTCTGTTCATATCTATCTATTTATTTATCTCTCTCATCCTATTCATATCTATCTATCTATCTATCTATCTATCTATCTATCTATCTATCTATCTCATCCTATTCATATCCATCTATCTATCTATCTATCTATCTATCTATCTATCTATCTCATCCTATTCATATCTATCTATCTATCTATCTATCTATCTCATCCTATTCATATCCATCTATCTATCTATCTATCTATCTATCTATCTCATCCTATTCATATCTATCTATCTATCTATCTATCTCATCCTATTCATATCTATCTATCTATCTATCTATTTATCTCTCTCATCCTATTCATATCTATCTATCTATCTATCTATCTATCTGTCTGTCTGTCTATTTACCTGAACTCTTTCAGTTTTCTCTCTACATCTCTTTCTATTCATATCTATATTTCAATCTCTTAACATTTCAATATGATCTCTCTCTCTCCCTCTCTCTCTCATTCTGTGTTCATCTCCCTCCCTCTCTCTTTCTTTCTCTCTCTCTCTCATTCTCAGTTCATCTCCTCCTCTCTCTTATTCTTAGTCTGTTCATCTCACCCCCCCCTTTCTCTCTCTCTCTCTCATTCCCATTCTGTTTATCTATCACTCTCTCTGAAGAGTCCATCGAAAACGTTTTCTCCTTAAAGCCTGCAGAACGTCACACAAAACAAATCGAAGGGCCGCCTGTGAAGCGACAAGTCATTGCAAATTTGTCATTTTATTTTTATTTTAAGGAATAAAATAGACAAAGAAAAGCGGAAATTATCTGAGTCGCTTCTTGACATAAAACCAAATGACATGTTTTTTTTCTTTCTTTTAAGTTATTTCAGTTTCATTTATTTATTTATCTGAAGGTCATTGTGGTCAGACCGAGTACTTTTCGGCACCTCCATGTCAGTTTCAAGTTATTTGCGTGTATAGATATACATGTTTAGCGTTTTATTTTCCGCGTGTCATCTGATAAATCATAAATCCGCTTTCATTCGACTTTTCGTGACTTTTGTAGGTTAATAAATGGAAATTAACTTTATTTAAGGATAACGTTGATACACGAAAACGAAAATTATTTATGA
This sequence comes from Acanthosepion lycidas, assembly GCA_963932145.1. NCBI lineage: Eukaryota > Metazoa > Mollusca > Cephalopoda > Sepiida > Sepiidae > Acanthosepion > Acanthosepion lycidas. Next base: position 68,547,766 of record OZ010607.1, on the reverse strand, counting down.
CGCCGATGTTCAGAGAACTTAAAATGATTACTTGGTTACTTATTTTAGTGCAACATTTTACTTAAAATTATTGCCTCGTGACCCAAACAATAGCCGATGGATTATTTAAAGAAATTAGCCGTAAATAATCAACAGCACCTTTTTATAGCCATCTGTCACTTATATGATTGTCATCGATGACGTAGAATTCAACTCAAAAGGTAGCGAGGATTTAGGAAATCCCCAGAAACCTTTTTTCGTATCAAAAACCAGCGGAACTTCATTGAAATAGTATCGAAGCGCTGCCAGATAAGCGACAACAGGTTATTGCAAATGAACATGTTGAGAATATTCGATACAGACAAGGAACGAGGAAACTGGTCTGGACGAATCCTATTATTGTTTTTGCACCCCCTCCCTCGTTAGTTCGCACGACCGTTACGTTCTGCCAATACCTCATAAATAATGGTGAACGGACAGTTGCGTACTAGTTTGGTTTGGTTTGGTTTGATTTGTTTTACGGCATATCAACCTCAATGGTTTATTTAATGCCGACAAAATTTTTGTTGCTGGTAATATTTTTTCCTTCAAAAATCTATTTTTGGTAATATTTTCTCTTCAAAATCGCTGGTAATAATGCATTGTCAGTAATAATTTTTTCTGAAAAATTTATTGCTGGTAATTTTTTTACAAAAAGTATTTATGGCATTTTTACACTTTCATAGTGTTTTGAACCCAGTTTGGGGGTTAACTATTTGCCCATAGCTGGGACCCTAACAGGTGCTACCACACCGGGTCAGGGTGGACCTTGGAACACCAGCAATTAAGGGGAGGTTCCACGCTCCTCCAAACCTCCTCATCAGAAGTCTTGTTGTTGGACGTAGTTTATCGTCATACCCAGGACGCGGATGTTGTTTATCGTCATACACTGGACAGCCGTTGTGTACTGGATACTTGCGTCCCGGACAATTGCGTACGTCTGATATTTTTTTGAAGTTAACATTTTTTTAAAGAGTTGTTTAATATAGGAATTTGCACGCTAATACCTTTAATTACTCTAAACAAGCAAAAAAGTAGTTACCATAAATTAAAATTGAGAGAAAAAATTCTTTTTTAAAGCAAGAGAAAATTAAGCTAGCAGTTTCAGTCACTCCAGCAGTGCGTACCACAAACATCGAATAGATTCTGATTTTCATAGATTTTATTTTTATTTGGAACCCATGGCCAAGTTCCGAATATCAAACACTGGTGGGAAAATATTTGTGGACTAGGAAAATTACAGCTACCACTATCATAAAAATACGCCTATGAAACAAAAACGTCCTGGCGATGTATAGAGCGATCTTACAACAGAGTTAATCTGTCATTGCATTTTAAACAAAAATAAAGTTTGTTTTTTTTTATTCCTTTTATTTCTGTTTTTAAAAAATATATATGATTACTACCTACGTTTTTTTTTTGTTTTTTTGTTTTTGTTTTAAAAAAAAAATTAGGTAATTGCCTTTAAAAGCTTCAAAAATTGATCAGAGGTACGTAATCATCTATGGATGCATTTGTTTAGGGACGGAAATGTCCTAGAACCCATAAATAATTGACTATTGCGTTTTGATGCGTGGAAAGAGGAGAAAAGAAAGATAGATAGATAGATAGATAGATAGATAGATAGATAGATAGATAGATGTGTTTTCTCCTACCAGTACCTCATAAATAATAGACTTTTCCGTTTTGAACGTATGGACAGAGAAGGAAAGAAAGAAGGGAAGGTAGAAATGTTTAACGTCTGTTTCAGTAAAATGAAAAAAGTAGTTAATTTCAAATTTCATCAGAAAATTCAAATAGGAAAACCGTGAAATTTTCAGAAGCCTTCCTAATGAATGGATAACAGCAGACACCTTAGAAATTCAAACAGAAGGAAAGCCGGAAATTACAACGACTAGAACGTCGTCATATAGCCAACGAAAACGACACTTCCTCTAAAAAATTCACACAGTTTTAATGGGCCTTTCTGACGTAACAGTATCATATCATTAATAACTCCGACAAAAGAGATTGTTTTCTATAAATATGGCACGCTTTTTCTTCTGCTATAAACACTTATACGTGCCCCAGACACACACAAAAAAAAACTATGAAAAATAAAAAAAAAATAATTCTTGTCATGTAATTTCACACCATCTTGGCAGGCGTAATGAAGCAAAAATATAAAGTTTCGCCACTACATCCGCCGCTGAAAATAGTTCTTGCAATTTCTGGTGAGGTCAAACATTTGGCGAGCCATTTCCAGATTCTAATATTATTACTCAACGTTCGTTAGAAATGGTTGGTTGGATGCTTTGAGAGTGCAAAAGGTGAGAGGCTTAGAAAGTGAAATCGTCGAACCTAGTTCAATTTCCGGTCGATTGTATTTTCGCTCACTTTGCATTAACACGCTCGGGAGAAGTCATGGATCCACCTAACCCCTAGCTATGGGTTAAATAGTAGAGCAAACTGGGTACTTTTGCTTTGAGCTGGCAACCAGTCTAGGAGAAAGAAAACTTCCAATCAAAAACTAACCGGATGGGGGTTGTGTTCCACTGGACTATCTTGACCAAGACACGCCAATGCTGCTATGGGTTACATAGTAAAGCAGACTAGGCTTTTTGTCTTGAGTTGACAACCAGTCTAGGAGAAGGAAAAAGTATGGTTACACTTCCTCGAGTTATGGGTTATACAGCAATGCGATCTGGGCTTGGTAGAGCAATCAACCAAAGTGAAGGACAACTAAGAATTCTAAAGCAGTCTGAAGAGGGATAGGCTCCGTCAGATTATCTTACGCTAGTCACACCCACGTCTGTTACGGTTGCAGTACTACGATCTCCTGACTTCCCAAAATTCTTGGCATGACGATAATCTACATGGTCAATTGATTAGGAGATTAGCTGTTTTGAGGAGCACTGAACCATTTCTAAATTCCTGTTGTTCCCAGGTCTAAAAATCAAATAAAATTAATTACAAATATCAAATATGTACAGGGTATATCAAAAACACTTTTAGAAATTTTGCAACAGGTCCCTCACATTAAAACAAGGACAATGTCCATATAAACATATGTCCGCAAATCTTTCGTTTTTGAGTTAAGTTTTTAAAAAAAGTTTACAGTAGATGGCGCTGTGTTCCCATCTAGACTCGACCCATAGGATCCTGTCTCAGCAATGGGACGATAAATAGCAGAAAAGGTTGGATGACTCGGCTGCCTTTGGTCTGGAAACCTAATCTGATACAGCCGTGCAGCCTCGTGTTCATTACTATTCGTGCGACCGTGTGTAAAAATCCTATCTGGCTTCTTACGATGTGAATATCCTGTTAAACGGAACAATTCTTAGTTAACTCACTACTAAACACATTAAACGTTGAAGATGGACGAGCCACAAATTTACACGAATGACAAATGTAACCTAGTCTACACAGCGCCATCTACCATAAACTTTCTTTAAACTTAATAACTCAAAAACGAAGTATTTGCGGATATATGTTTATATGGACTTTTGTCCTTGTTTTGGTGTGAGGAATCCGACCGCAAAGTTTGTAAAAGTCGTAAACATGACAATAAATATAAGGACAATAGTCAGAAGTTTACAGTAGATGGCGCTGTGTTGCTATTTACACTAGGTTGCATTTGTCATTCGTGTAATTTGTGGCTAGTCTTCGACTGAGAAGTGTTCCGTTTAACAATGGCAGGATTTTCATATCCTCAGCAGGTAGATATGATTTTTAAATACGAACGCGTGAATGGTAATGGACGCGAGGCTGCACAGCTGGATCAGATTGCGTTTCTAGTCATCCAATCTTCGCATTGCTGAGACAGAATCCGTGGCACCACAAATTATGGATCGAGGAAGACTGATTGTACATTAAACAGCGTCTACCGTAAACTTTAAATTTAATAACTCAAAAACGAAGGATTTGCGGACATGTTTATATGGACTTTGTTCCTTGTTTAGTGTGAGGAACCTGCCTCGAAAGTTTATAAAAGTATTTTGATACATAAATATTTCTTGGCAAACAAGGATTCGGGCCCTCTCCCCCCCCCCCGCAAAAAAAAAAAACAAAAAAAACACGGAATTGCTAGAAGAATGATTTTTTTTCCCTTGACACCACTATTATTTTAATTACTTCCACTCCTCGGCAATGTCTATTCTTTTAAAAAGTGATGATTAAAAATGTAAAGCCTAAACTTATGCGTCCTGGGTAAGACGATAAATTACGTCCAGCAGCAAGGCCTCTGATGAGGAGGTTTTGAGGAGCGTTGGACCACCTTTTAATTGCTGGTGTTCCCAAGCCTACCCTGATCCGGGGTGGTAGCACCTGTTAGGGTTCCAACTATGGGTAAATAGTTAACTCCCAAACTGGTGTCAAAATACTATGAAAGTGTAACAATAGGTTTTAATACCAGCAATAAATTTTTGTAAAAAAATTATTACCAGCAATAAATTATATCTGCTCGATCCGTATCCAAATGACACATTATGAAAGGGACAAAGTCCGTCAATTATTTTGAGGCATTTTTTTATGTTTATACGTTCTTTTTATAGATACATAAATCTGTGAGAGAAAATCATGGAGAATTGTAGTTTAAAAACAGTAAAATCGACATCGTTAACCGAAACGCTCCTCTGTGGCTCAATCGGTAAAAGCACGTCAGGCTATATGACGGTTCCGTATAGGATACAGGTTCGATTCCTGTCGGAGAACACATATTTTTTATGAAAATCTCTCGGACATTTAGGCCAGTAAATGTGGTTAATACTGTTTGTTATAAACAGAGCATTTACTTAAATATTTGTATCTATAAAAAGAATGTATAAACATAAAAAAATGTCTCAAAATAATTGTAGGACTTTGTCCATTTCATTATATATATATATATAGATAGATAGATAGATAGAGACAGATAGATAGATATATGTATATGTGTGTGTGTTTGTATATGTTTAAAATCGGATATAGAATCCAGAAAAGGTTTTGAAATGGCTATATATATATATATATATATATATATATATATATGGATCGGAAGGGGTGGACCATTTTATTGGCCTGCACGTTCGCCAGATTTGACTCCATTAGATGTTTTTATGGGGACATGTGAAAACAATTGTGTATGCAACCAAACCTAGTTCATTAGAAGATTTGAATGCTAAAATAACTAATGTGATTTCATTCATTACTGTAAATCAGTTGGCAAATGTTTTCCGTGAACTGCAAAATCGTATTGCCCTTTGTATTGCTAATGATGGGGGACATGTGGAAACTTAAATAAAATTTCAATAAAACCTTAAAAAATATAAATTTACTTCTTTCTAATCCTTTTTACAAATTATTTCTATCGCAAATACAAATAAAGTTATAAATTTTTTAAAGTGCACACGAACTTTATGGACTCGCTGTATTTATATATATATTACATATATATATTAATATATATATATATACACAAAATGGATATATATATATATATATATATATATATATATATATATATATATATATATATATATATATATATATATATATATATATATATATATCCCTACCCCTACAAAAACATAACTAATAACTGATACAACAAAATACAGCGATAATGAACTCGCAAACACCCCTTGTCTGGATGAATGGATTTCTCTGTATCCTTGGAAACGTGAATTATAATTTTTTTGCTGTGCCTTTAAAACCCAGTAATAAATAAGTTAATCCAAAATTCGCTTGGGGATGAAATGGAACTAATGTCTTTAATTTAATTACAAAATTACAAAATTTTACAAAATTTTACCTTCCATTTTTGAAACATGGTTAGAACTGTGTAGCGGAAAAACATATTTTAAATCAATTAATTCATAATATTAATGCTCTGTAAATTTACATTGAGCACTATTTTGTAAAAATAAAAATAAAAATATCTATTAGAACACCGGATTATATATCTTACTGTTCTTTCTTTATATATATATATATATATATATATATATATATATATATATATATATATATATATATATATATGCTGCTTTAGAGCTATTCTGAAAATGAGATTAGGATTTGCTTTTACTTCGATACATAAAAGCTGTGAAAAATTATAAGAATTATAAAGAAAAGATACAGAATAAATATTAACAGCTTTTTAAAAAGTCACTCATTTTTCAGATTAATGAAAAAATACTATCATTTTTTTTATTTAAGAACTGAAGACGATCTTGGATAAGATGAAAGTATTTGGGAAAATAAAAAATTATGTCCAGATTACGAAACCATATATATATATATATTCATCCACAGACTCACTACTTCGCTGTACCACAGATCATCAGTGTTGCTAGAGATCCGATTGCTTCAAGCTGGGGTCAAAACCAGACCGATTTGGCATCAGTCAGAGATTCTACCCTCAAGCTATCGTCGAAAACCAGAGCGGGAGGGAAATTTTAACGTTTTTACTATGCGAAAGACGTTAGTAGCTAGGAGAGCTCGATTCGAGTAGCAGAGCATTGCAGTAGCAGCAGCAGTCACAGTATATCACTCCTGCCTCTCCTAGTGCTCAATCGAATTATTTCGCGAGCATATATATATATATTTGTTTTAAGGTATTGCTTGTGTTTGTATAGTCTACCTATACCTGCGCTACAAATAAACTACAAAATGTTTCTATTTTTACAAAATGAATTATCTTCAACTAAAACAGGAATTTACTTGCTTACTCGTCTTATTTCTTCCGCGTTTTCAGTTAAAAAAAATTATTCGTCGAAGATTTTACTCTGGACTTTCTTTACTCCGTTCAAATGCCATTCTGAATTTTGATTGTCGTCTTAAAAAAGAATTCTAAATCCGTCTTCGTTAATTTTTAGGGTGTTGTAAAAATAGAACAAGGAAATTTAATCAAACAGACATTTCCTTAATTCCAGCTCAAAGAAATAAACGTATCAAACCCAGATTGGGGTTAATCCTCACGTTTGCGTTTGTCTGAAAAACACCGAATCACTTCGTTAAGACACGAATTAAAAATTAAGCCATGTCGTAAAACTTGTTTTCGCACAAGCAAAGTTATAACCAAAATCCTGCCTGGCATTAATTCCTAATCTATATTATAATGACCCGTTTGATGTACAGTGCGGTACCCAGATACAAACAGTTTGCGAAACGAACAAATTGATTAACGACTGGTTTTTCTTAAGAACATTAAAGTCGCTTAACGAGATGCAATTTCGACACCGAACTGCGAGTAGACTACGCATGCGCATAAGTGGCTAGGAGCGTTCTTAATACCTCTTCAGTCGCCATATTGTATTCGTTTCGTGTCGTAAGCTGTGAACTTGTAAAGTTTCGTGGGTGTTTTTATTGAAAGTATAAGGGTCCGAGGCCGAGTGGTTTGACGGTTCGCTTTCTAACTAAGGGAACAGGGTTCAAATCTATTTATTGGAGAAGTGATTTCTTGATAATATCGGCCTGGCACCTTTGAAAAGTGCCTGAAAATCTTGGGTTAACCCTAACTTATGTGGGCATGTGGATTTCCCAATGGAAGAGAAATGTATATTTATTTTGTAAAATTAAAAATTGTGGCACAAGGCCGAAGGGGGGGTGGGGAAATGCTGGTCTTCACTGATTATCCTAGTCCTAGTTAATCACAATTATGATCAATTCATTCAATACAATATACTCAATCACCACAAGAACTTGTCCATCACCTCCCAATCCTATACGTACCACAACACCACATATTCACAAGGGATCTACAAAACACTCCATGATGTAAAATTTTGTGCAGTTAATGTTTCTTTTTTTTTTTTTTTTTTTTACATTTTCGTTTTTTCCCTATAAAAATATATAAAACTTTTCATGTTGTTTAAAATGATTGGGGGGGGGATTAACCCCAAAATAAAACTAAAGTATGAAACAAAAACTAAGACAAAACAGGTGTTAGTAGTACCCGTCCACCCCTCAAAATAATAAGAGAGGCCACGGTATTTTGCCGTTCGACAGAATCAAGCAGCACACTCACTAATGGAATGAGAATGAAAAAATTAAACTGTGGAGTGGGAAAAATCAAAGTCTAACCCAGCCGCGATGAAAAAAAAGGACAAAAATAAACTGCGGAGGTTGTGAATCTCGACATGGATCATAGCAAAAGAGAGTGCCAGAAACAGGTTGGGAACAACACTTATTCACATTAACTAGGAAAGCTTAAAATAGTATAACTTAACCAGGGGATGGTTCACAGGAAACCACCCCATTGTGCTCAAAGGGACTTAAAAGAGAAAACGGCTAGCCCCGTTCACGCGAACCAGGCTCGCTGCAGATACCCACCTTTCACTGAAATCTGTCGATATCAAATGCTTTCTATCAGATCTGATCTTCATCCAACCAGATCCTGATGAGAATAGCGTTCATGTCGCAAGATTTCCTCCATTCGTGACATCCATACCATCATTCTTGCCACGGTTAGCAACGTGAGAAACACCATTCATTTCACCCCGACACAGGGGGCGACACAGTGTTACAGGCGTACGCGAGATCAATGGACACAAGCTGATCAGGAGCAATACGAACCGTCAATTCGTCGACATAGTCCCAGAAAGGGCGCACTTGAGGACAATGGTAGAAGGCGTGGGCAGCAATTTCCTCTAAACCAACGTCACACCGATGACGGGCAAATCCGCCCAGCACCATCTGAAGGCTACTTCACTGAGAGGTTACGAATCAATCGCCAGGAAAGCGAAAATTCAGGGTTGCTGAGGTAGTTCGCTGCTAGCAGACAAGACCAGGACCCTGCCCTGCCTTCAGAAAGACCATTACTTAACCCTGAAAAGTTTTTATTTATTTATTTAAGCTATTTCCTTGTTTGGGTGACCACTTAAATTTTCTTGTTAAACAAAATATTGACTTAGCCCCCCAAGCACCACCACCACCAAATGCCAACAAGCCGAGCTAGCCACAAAGGCGGTCTGATGCGACACCCTCCACTAAATCCCAATACAATAACCTACGAGGCCGTGAAAGGTCACTGAACCAAGGCAGAGCCCGTAAGGCCGCCGAACAGTGTTTCAGGGATTTCGATTGGTTCTGAGGCTTAATACGGTGCTCAGCCTCGGAAACGGAGAGAGTGATGTTAATGCTAGGGAAGGCGTCCCTGACACTCTCTTCGAAAATTGAATTATTTCGTCAATGCGCGGTGTAGGAAGACCAACCTTGAAGCATTCCGATGGCACAACAACTGCAGCATTCCCAGAAATCCCCCACACCGCCCATGAAATGGATATTGAGCAACAGTGTCTCTACAGACCAGATGCTTGCAACTACCCCACAAGAGGGAAGCGAACAAGCGATCGAACGCCATCTTTCTGATCCTGTGGTGAGGAAATACAGCCAAGCGATAAGGGATAATCGGAAAGACGTAAGTAGTACACGCCTGCGCCTTACCCTTCGCAGACAACCGCCGTCGAAGCCAAGTCTGAAACGCCACATCGACCTTTGTATTTCGCACCAATTCTTCTTCAGCTGGAGACCGGGCACAAACCATACTCCAGGAATACGGACGAGACCATCTATCCAACTAATGGGCCCCGGAAGCACGACCTCCTTCCAGGCACCTAACCGCAAACCGGATGACTTTTCGTGATTAATTTTGGCCCACGACACCTTCTCGTACCACACAAGTGCCTTCTGTATTACCTCAATGTCACTACGGCATGACACGAAAATAGACACGTCATCGGCGTACGCGGAAACCCTGGCTCGAACTCCAGGGACGGCGAATCCGCTTAGGGTCGGACTGTAATTCCTTAGCTGGAGGGGCTTCAAAGCCAAAGCTTAAAGCAAGTGCAAGAACGGGCCGAGACAGCGCAAAAGCATTAGACCACTTCCAGTTCACCTGTACCACAGCACTGATCCACTTGCAGAAGTCGAGTTCGAGTCCGGCGGCCTGCAGGACAGCAGCCAGGTACCGATGATTGTGGATTTCTGACAATACTCACACATCACACCATCAAAAATTCAACAGGAAGAGCATCATCATATGTTTCAACACACCGTACAACAAAAACGTAAAACCAATCGTAGGAAAAATATGCATTAAACTCACTCACAAACACTCTCCAGAAGATATTCAACAGAAACACAATAAAAATCAGCTACAGTAGCACCGGGAACAGAGAACATGGCACAAATAATAAAAAAGCACAAGAAATCACTCGCAAAAATCAAACCCCCGTGTAACTGCTGAACGAATGTCCATTAAACGGCAATTGCTTGCAGAACAATGGAATATACCAAGCCACTGTAAAATCAGCAGATAACAAAGAAAAAATATATAGGAGTAACTGAAGGACCCTGGAAACAAAGGAAACACACTCACAAAACATCCTTTACAAATAATAAATACGCGAACAGCGTAATGCTCTCTAAATATATCTGGGAGATTAAGTCACACAAAATATCATGGAAAATAAGGAAAACGGCATCAACCTACAACAATAAATCCCAAAACTGTAAGCTCTGACTGGAGGAGAAATTAGATATAATCACCTTCCCAGACCAACGCACACTACTAAATAAACGATCAGAACTTATCTCAAAATGCAAACTTGAAAGCAATTTTTACTACGTTACAACAAAAATAAATAAATAAATAATCCAAACCAATAAATAAGTAATGAAATTAAGCAAATATTAAACTAATTAACAAACTACGAACGTATTCAGAGACACAAGTAAACTTGATGATAACAACCAACAACAACATAGTCAATAATAAATAATAATAAAGTTAAAGAACAACACTATGAAATAGCCACGAAACTGTATTCGGATCCACAATTATCTCCACTGAACAACACCTAAAATATTTCGAAACATAACCGTTAATGCCCACCCAAATAGCGCTTATAATAACAAATTGGGCCGAGCTATAATGCATCACTGATCAGTATATATAAATAGTATAGCAAAAACACAACTCATAAGGCCTGACAAAACAGAATGTCGCCGCGGGGTTTTACGTTCAATCTCTTTAACCCATAAATATATCATAGCTTTAAACTTTATTTTTATCATCTATCTATCTATCTATCTATCTATCTATCTATCTATATATATATATATATATATATATATATATATATATATATATATATATATATTAAATCTTTCCTTACACTAACTTGCCTTGCCCTAAGTATTGTACTAAATAGAAAGCTGATAATATTTCCAACTCAATTATGTTGCAAATGACTGCCTTTACTCACAAGTCAGGTATGTCTTGCTAAAAGTTTAGACTCTGCTCAACAGTCAGGGGCGCATCTTTTCTTTTTTGGTGTTTACAAAAACAGGTTTTTGATTGGCTATTAAGGGTCACATGACCGGCAAAGCGCGGTACGTATTAATTTGGAGAACAGAAAGAATGTTATCGCAACATTTCTTTTGCTTTTTAGATTCTTTTGAAAATATTAATTCTATATATTTTTCTAGACTGTATCTTGAAACACTCAGAGCTTTCTTTAGGTTCTACTTGCTTTGTTAGCTTTCGTCGAGTTTAATTTCACTTTCAAAGTAGTTTTAAATTTCAAATTCTACTGATTTTATTCATGTCTACTTCTAAGGCAATTCCAGATAAACTCAATACTGTTCTTTATTCTCAGCGTCGTCCGTGGCAGTAAGACAACGTCACATCTGTCTTGTGTCAGAAATGTTTTCTCAGTCCGGCTTTCGAAAATAAATAAATAAATAAAAAAACAGTGACAGCCAAACTTCTAATTTCTTCATTCGAAATGTAACAATGGTGTTTTGCAAAAGTTTAAGCTTTTAAAACATTAAACCCTTGGTATCGTCTGAAAAGTCTTTTGTTAACACATCAGGAAAACCTTCAAAAGGGGAAAAAAGATTTCTCTATAACAGCAATTCAAATATCGGCGACAAAAAGAATAGATAAAATAAATAAAAAGATAATATTCGAATTTTAAAAAAATGAACCATTGTTGATTGTGTGGGTGCTGAAAAATTCTCGGGCTGTCCAAGAATTAAATTAGAAATAAAAATCCGTTACTTCGTTTGGTTAGATTGTGAAGAAAATGAAACGAAATCGATAAGTAAAATAATAAAAAAAAATAAATAAATAATAAAAAATAAATAACAATAAATAAATAATAAAATGTTCGCTAGTATCTTCCATATACCTCTACGTATGAAGTAAGTCAAACTTTCACTTTGGTTGTTCCAACTCAGTGCAAGGTTGAATTGAGCGCGGCCATTATAACTATTCTTATACTGACTTAACCCAACTTCAGGACCAAAAGTGTTCATTAATATTATTATTTTTATAAATCATTAAATATATATATATATATATATATATATATATATATATATATATGTGTGTGTGTGTGTGTGTGTGTGTGCGTGTGTGTGTGGTGTGTGTGTGTTTAGAGGTACAAAACTGATATATTGTTTTATGTTGTAACCAAGTAAATGGCTATGAAATAACAAAATAAGAGGTTGCTGATAAATCGTGTATTAAACAGTAAATACAACAAGACTTGGGAGTATGTGTCGGTTGATCAGCGTTCAATCTATACACCTGTTCCCTCGAGGCTTACTTTCCTACTAATTTTTAGTAAGTGGAAGAGTCCACGATAGACTCATTTGAAGGAGGACTCCAGAAGATTTTAAAAACAAGGAAAATATTTATCCCCAAGGCCCTTTCATCCAACATCTCATCAGGAGTAAATCGTTGGCAATAAATTATACGCAAGAACAGTAACAACGAAAATGAAGAGCAAAAAAAAAAGTGTAGAAACACTATAAGATATATACATCCGGGTGTTCGCAGACTCATGAGTCAGCATTTTACATTGAACACCTTTTAAATTCTGTCAATTGAAGGACGAATTATTTTCCCGATTTCTTTTCTGTCATAAGCAGGGCTAGGACAAGGTTCCATTTAGACATCTTGGAGTACATTATTATTAATATGCAACGTCCTGCCCTGTGGAAATAGAGGGAGAGCTTAACCTAGAAAATATTTGGTGCATATAAGGGGATTTTTTCTCCCTCTTCCTTTAATTTTCTCCCCTTTTATTACATCTGTGGTAATCTATTGTTTTTAACATCGGTTGTTGATAATAATTTTTCTTATCAACTTCTTTGTCGAAAGGTACCTTAAATCCCCACCCCTTTTTTTCTTAAACGAGATACTTTTGTATCTGTTTTATCAATAAAATGGGAAATATGATCCTTATATTTAAATCAATTTTGACTTGGTGTGGCAGTAAAAAGAACCTGTTTATAAGATACACACACACACACACACACACACACACACACACACACACACACACATATATATATATATATATATATATATATATAAATATTATGATTATGGATTGGGGATTAAGAGTCAAATGTTAGTTAAGCAACTAATAACAAATGAACGCTAAGCATGACTGTCAACCGTTGCATTTAAAAGAAAAATTACAGTAATGGATAGCAGAAACATACAGTTTTGTATTACTACTATTAATCCTGAAGATGATCTCAGAAGAAGATCGAAAGTACTTGGAAAATAAAAGCGATTTTCACAGTTATAGCACATTTCCCACATCATTTAATTGCAATACACGGAAGGTTATTCGCGAGTATGAACGGATTATGTTAAAAAATAAGCAAACAAAATGTCTGCAATTTATTTAATCAGATATGCTTTTATATATATATATATATATATATATATATATATATAATGGAAATTATTAAATATATATATAAATTTTGGAAATTATTATTTGGTCGCCTCAGTCTCCTGACCTATCTCATACTGAATTACTAACGGATGAATTGGATAGGAGAGTTCAAAGAGAATCCCCAGAGCGTGAGCGTGAGATTTTACAGAGCTTGAAGATTGCTTGGGAAGGTCTGCTATCTACATTTTTTTCAAAAGCTGTTGGAAATTATGCCAAGAATTTGTAAAGAAGTAATTTAAGTAGGCAGTCGGTTAGTGTTACGGTTGGCAAAAACAAAATATGATAATTTTATATAATTAAGTGCTTTTTTTTCTAGCGTAAATACACTGTAGTTATTGAAATTTGATCTTTTACTTAAAAACAATACAAAAATACCTAATTTAATGGTGTGTTTTTTTAAGAAATGGAGGGTGGCCCCAATTTTTTTGCTTTTTGTGTATATATGAGACTTTGAAAAGATACCTCGTTCAATAAAATGTTAAGTGACGTCAGCAAAAATGGATGCTTACAGAGATGCTCTCAGAGAACCACGGCTGATTTCAATCGAAACGTTACCCTATCCTATAAATAATAACATCTGTTGACCGAATGTCTCTCTGTAGCCACACCCTAGCTTTCAGCCAAAAACGCTTATATTGTTTCCTGTATTCTGAACGAAAATGCCGGAAAATGTCGGCATTAGCTTCCTCTGATTTGCCTCACCTTAGTTTTCTCTATTCTTAGACTCTAGTTAAAACTGAATGCATGGCTGTTAGCAAAAGGCACACCGCAAAATGCAAATTAGAAATTAGAGATGCCGAAATCAAACAAGTTTAACAATTTAAATATCGGGGAAGTGTTTTAACAGGAGACGGAAATTGTGACACCGAATCTCGAAGGCTCGTTGAGATAGCGAAAGATACCTTCGAAAAGCTAAGCAGAGCATTAAATAACAGAAAAAATCCGTTAGAAATGAAGGACAGACTACTGAACTGTTATATCAATCCTCGTATATGGCAGATAATACCGGACAATGTCCTCAAAGATGACTTGAAGCAAGAGAAATAAAGAAAAGAGTACTGAACTGTTATGTAATATCAGTCGTCCTATATGGCAGTGAATGCTGGACAATCTCTTCACAGATGAAGAAGAGACTTGAAGCAAGAGAAACAAAGAAAAGAATACTGAGCTGTTATGTAATATAAGTCCTCCTATATAGCAGTGAATGCTGGACAATCTCCTCACAGATGAAGAAGAGACTTGAAGCAAGAGAAACAAAGAAAAGAATACTGAGCTGTTATGTAATATAAGTCCTCCTATATAGCAGTGAATGCTGGACAATCTCCTCACAGATGAAGAAGAGACTTGAAGCAAGAGAAACAAAGAAAAGAGTACTGAACTGTTATGTAATATCAGTCCTCTTATATGGCAGTGAATGCTGGACAATCTCCTCACAGATGAAGAAGAGACTTGAAGCAACAGAAACAAAGAAAAGAGTACGGAACTGTTATGTCATATCAGTCCTCCTATATGGCAGTGAATGCTGGACAATCTCTTCATAGATGAAGAAGAGACTTGAAGCAAGAGAAACAAAGAAAAGAGTACTGAACTGTTATGTAATATCAGTCCTCCTATATGGCAGTGAATGCTGGACAATCTCCTCACAGATGAAGAAGAGACTTGAAGCAACAGAAGCAAGGGCTGCTGAATTGTTATGTAATATCAGGCCTCCTTTATGGCAGTGAATCTCCTCACCAATGAAGAGACTTGAAGCAACAGAAATATTTTTTCTGCAGAAGCATAAGAATACCATGGTTTGAACATGTGAGCAACGATGAAGTTTTAGAGAAAATGGAGACAAAAAGGACACTTATACGTAATGAGGAAAGATGGCTTGGAATATTTGATACTCACAGGACAGTTTGAAAGCAAGAAGAACAGAGGAAGACAACGCATAAACTACCTAGCGAACTTTAGTAAATGGATGGCGGAACAAGATTTAGGAGAGATAATAAAAAGACAAAATTTATTAAGACGTAGAAGAGACATTGTGGAGAGTCTTGACCGCCCACGTCCTAAAGCGACACGGAAAGCAGAAGAAGAAGAAGAAGAATGAACTTAAGTAAATGGATGACAGAACAAGGTTTAAAAGATATAACTAAAAGGCAAAATTTATTAAGAGCTAGAAGAGACAGGAAATTGTGGAGAGCATGATCGCCTACGTCTTGAGGGGCTACGGCTCACAGAAGTAAAAGAATGAGCTTGAGTAAATGGATGACGGGACAAGGTTTAGGGAAGAGAACAAAAAGACAATAATTATTAAGAACTACGAAGGACAGGAAATTGTGGAGATCCATGAGCGCCTACGACTTGAGGGGACACGGCACAAAGAAGAAGAAGAAGAATGTGCTTGAGTAAATGGATGGCGGAACAGGGTTAAGGGGTCATAAGAAAAATTATTAGGATCTACGAAGAACAGGAAATTGTGGAGAGCCATGATCGTCTACACCTTGAACTATTAGAAGCTACAAATGACAGGAAATTGTGAGACATGTCACATAGAAGGAGAAGCTACTTCATTTCATTTTCTTACTTAATTTATGGATATGTGCGGTATATCTTTTTATAAAGGCCAGTGTCCGTTGTTTTATAACGCACAAAACATATCACGTCCTGTTTCTCTTTTTAATGATGACTGTTACTTTGCCTGTCCTCTTATCTGGTCGTCGAAACGGGTAACTATCCAAACAACTATATTATAAAGAAGGGCTGATTTGCTGTCCTTCACGCTTAGCCTGCTTATGTCTTTGCATGCGGGTATATATTACAGGGAGTCCTCGACTTACGCCCGAGTTCTGTCCCTACCTTTAAACCTAACCGTGATTTTCTGGTAATAAGCACTTGGCTCACTCTCCGATCCTAACACAATAATAAAGTAATAATTTAGGAGGTTTGCCAATGTGCAAGATGGACTCTGGCGAAAAAAAAATTGTCTGGCATGACACAGTGAACCAACTTTCCAACCCTAAATAGATACAGATCAACGCAGATAGATAGATAGATAGATAGATAGATAGATAGATAGATAGATAGAAAGATAGATAGATAGATAGATAATGAACAGACTGCGATAGATAGATAGATAGATAGATAGATAGATAGATAGATAGATAGATAGATAATAAACAGACTGCGATAGATAGATAGATAGATAGATAGATAGATAGATAGATAGATAGATAGATAGATAGTGAACAGACTATGATAGATAGATAGATAGATAGATAGATAGATAGATAGATAGATAGATAGATAGATAGATAATGAACACACTGGGATAGATAGATAGATAGATAGATAGATAGATAGATAGATAGATAGATAGATAGATAGATAGATAATGAACACACTGAGATAGATAGATGGATAGATAGACAGATAGATAGATAATGAACAGACTAAGATAGATAGATAGATAGATAGATAGATAGATAGATAGATAGATAATGAACAGACTAAGATAGATAGATAGATAGATAGATAGATAGATAGATAGATAGATATATAGATAGATAGATAGATAGATAGATAGATAGATAGATAGATAGATAGATAATGAACAGACTAAGATAGATAGATAGATAGATAGATAGATAGATAGATAGATAGATAATGTTGTAGTAGCAATATTCAATGCGCGGACTAATGGTAGATTTATAATTGTACACGCCGAGAAAAATTGTCTGGCACGACACCGTTTACCAAATTTCCTAACATGAGACCTACAAAATGATTTAATATAATCGCTCACTTCATGTCAGTAGAAGACGTAATATGAATAAGGCACAATATATTGCTTCCCTGGGGATTAGCATCAGCCATGCTTATGAAAGGCAGGAAAGGGTCTCTATGGTAATTAAATGATAGCAGTTTTGTTTTGGCGCCATTAAAATTTACAGGCCATTTCTTACCGCAGTTAACAGCTGCTTCGAGGAGTGTTGGCTCGTGCTGCCTAAGAACAAAATAAGGATTTTCTTTGAATTTGACGTTTATACAGGGTGCAATAGCGAAATGTTGCTGTTTTATATTTTTAATTTTGAGCATGCAAGTTGTTTGTTTTTGATTTTGTCAATCGCACACTACGGTAGGGTCAGTTCGGTACCGCCTTTGAGGAAAAGAGACCCATGAAGCAATTCACCCCGACAGAAATTTAGAAACAGCATGCTGTACTGCTTGGCATTCGCACCGGAAGCTCCAATAAAAACATTTCAAAGTTTCTGCGTGTCAATCTGCGCACAGTGCAGAGGATTCGAAAAGATTTGGATGAGTCTAGTGGTGATTAAGAAGTACAGCAGCTCGGAAAACTCACTTTAATCGTTCTGAAAGAAAAAACATCTTTCTTTTTGGTGAGGGCCTCAGACTCAACACTAGTGCAGTTCTGGGTCAAGTGAGTGGCTGCTGGAAGACACTATGTCTGGCAACGGGACTCTGCACCATGCCACACAAGTAGGAGAATCCAGTCATGGTTGTCAGACAATTTCTGTGACCACATCTCCCATTATATCTGGTCACCTAACTCCCCAGACTGCAACTATCTTGATTATTATGCGTGCGGCGTCGTTGAGTGAGAGACCAAAAAAACTCCTTGTAACACCAAAAATGAACTGAAAGCAAGGATTATGGCAGCATTCACCAACTTAAACAAGGAGATTCCAAAGTCGTCTGGAGGCTATGGTTGAAGTTAATGGCTATTTTATTGAATAAATTTACTCTTTAGTATTTCAAGATATTTTTATGCAATTTTGGTAAATAATATATATTAAAATGAGATGTCAGTGTTATTTTCATTTTTGCTTAATTCAGGCGACATTTTATCCATCGCACTCTGTATATCTGTTAAAATGAGATGCCAGTGTTATTTTCATTTTTGCTTAATTTAGACGACAATTTATCCATCGCACCCTGTAGAGACAATGTTGCAAGATCATTACAAGGGTAATAATTAGTCTTTTTTTTTTAACCATTCGACGTCCTCGTTTTATTCGGTGTTGATATCATTTTCTGATTAATTATGCTAAATTACAAAAAAGGTGCCTAAAAATCTATAACACGGTCTGAACGGTTCGATTCTGGGTTGTTCCCACGCTGGTCAGTACTGCCGCCAGTCAACTGATGGTTATCCGCTGACCACTTCGTTACATCATCTGTTCTGCCCCACATTTTGTTTTTCGGGCACAGAACTGTGAAGATCGAATGTACGTCCGTACTTAAGCGCTTCTCCGCTCTCGCTCCAAATGCTGACTTCGACTAAGCGTTCGGTTTATATGTATTTCACCCAACTTTTACAGCATCTCAAAGCTCATTACGTATTCATCAATTAATTATCATCTCCAACCGTGGAGACATGATACCGACCCGAAAGCGGTCAGCTATTCCAAAACAATAAAGTTTGTCTCCACATTGTTTGCGACAATCGACTGTTTTTATCAAAACAATAATTTTTCCCGTCAGCAACTTATTATTATCTCTAAAGAATTTCATTTTGTTTTCTGACTTCCAAAACGGCCGATTTCAAATCCCATTTTGGCATTATTCAATTGCTCCACGGTCGTGAATGACCTTCAAATACAAAACAGTTAACTATTCAAAACTCTGATTTCCCTGACAGTAATTTTCTGTACCTTTGAAAATTTTAAAACGGCAAGAATTTTCTTTGTTTATAGATTTATCAACACGGCCTAAATAATTCTCTATCCATTTTTAAAACACACCCCAGATCGTTTACATTCCGGTTTCGAGGACTCATAACAATTTTATATTTTCTCCAAACCATATTTTGAACTCAACATTTCGTTCGAGGTTCCCGTTTATCAGAAAGAAAAAAAAAACATTTATCTTTTATTTTTCTTCGCTTCATATTTCAATTCATGTTTTTCTCCATAACGTTTTTTTTTTTTAACCCTTCTCCAATTCTATACGGGGTTTTCACATGAAGTCTTTTAATCCTAATTTCATACTGCGAGTGTTACAAATATATCAGTTATGTGCGATACACGCTTAGGCGATCATGTATCTTTCGAGGCAGATTTTTTCACGCACTAGGTCGTCATTTCTTTCTGCGGTAGACCAGTTGCCATCCAGGGCTATAGAATAGCTTTTTACCTATAGCTGGGGGAGTGGATTCATACCTTTCCCAAGGGTATTAGCACGTAAGTGAATGTAATGGATTCGACTGGAATTCGAACTCGGCCCTCCGATTCCTCAATCCGAGCCGCTATCCATTACTCTACGTGCCTAAAAATATATATTGAATCGATTTAATTATTTGATAATCTTTAATAATAAAAAAAAAAAAAAAAAAGATGCCCAGGCTTTTGTATTCCTATTCGCTTTTGCATACATATTCGCTTTTGTATTCCTATTCGCTTTTGTATTCCTATTTGCTTTTCGAAGTTCCAGGAAGTTGCGTCAGTCTCTCTTTGATATTCCGAGAGATAGATTTCGACGAAGTGGACCATTCCAATACAAGATGATTCAATGTTTTTTCTAAGGTTTAGCAAAACAACATTCATGCGCGTCACCTTCGGTGTTATGAGATGAATACGTAGACAATGTAATCGAGGAAAGCTAGAAGAAAGGACAAATAAGAATTAGATATAGAGGGCGTCAAAAATGAAGTGGGTCCAGAAAAATCAACTGTTTGGGTAATGCAGAAGCAGACAACGAAAAATATGACACATACATTTGAAGTTAAATAGGAATATTAAAATATGCTCTCCAGAAACTAAGCAAAGTATTAAGAGATGGGAAAATTTAATTAGAAACAAAATCAAACAGTATGACAGAAATTCTAAGGTGGATGGGAATAGTGAAAGATGAATTTTAGAAACTAAGCAAAGTATTAAGAGATAGGAAAATTCCTTTAGAAACGAAAACAACCAAACGAGTTCCTTCTTCTAACTATTTAGTGAGGTTTTTGTCTCGATAGCTAGAGGATGGAAAAATGTCTTGAATATAGAGGTTCTCTCACTGACTTTGCTCTCTCCATCGGTGAGGAACGGTCAGCAATATTTCCTTGCTGGGGACAATAAACTTTGACCCTCACCCATTGTGCCATTTATTATCAAATGCAAACCTTCCACTTTTGATTTTCAGTGAGAATTTGTGATGGTACAACTTTGCAGTATTGGCCTGAAAACAGCCGCCCACTGCGAAGCGACAATCGTAGTTCCCGAGCGCGCCACAGAATATATACCGTCAATGCTACACAGACGAAGAGACTGTACAAAAGTTGAAGATTATGAAGTTGTTATTTTTTTCTGTCTCATAATTTAAAATATCGCGGCATAAATTGGTTGGCTTCGAATTATACTGAAGAGTGATTTCTTGATCAATCATTAATTTTTTTTTTCTCTTGCTACATTCACCCTGCGGCCTTTGAACTAACAAGGTCCATAATTGGCTGATGAGATTGACTGGAACGAAGTAGGAATCTGTCAGGCGTGAAATCGGTGCACGGAATCATTGAAGCGTATAAGTGTTGATGAACCTCAATGTTGTTGGGATAGATAGATAGATAGATAGATAGATAGATAGATAGATAGATATGAATAGAATGAGATAGATAGATAGATAGATAGATAGATAGATAGATAGATAGATAGATAGATATGAACGGACTGAGATATAAATGAGATAGATAGATAGATATGAACTGACTGAGATATAAATGAGATAGATAG
Source organism: Acanthosepion lycidas (assembly GCA_963932145.1). Taxonomy (NCBI): domain Eukaryota; kingdom Metazoa; phylum Mollusca; class Cephalopoda; order Sepiida; family Sepiidae; genus Acanthosepion; species Acanthosepion lycidas. The sequence goes on along the minus strand of OZ010607.1, from coordinate 68,526,306 downwards.
ATAGATAGATAGATAGATAGATAGATAGATATGAACTGACTGAGATATAAATGAGATAGATAGATAGATAGATAGATAGATAGATAGATAGATAGATAGATAGATATGAACGGACTGAGATAGATAGATAGATAGATAGATAGATAGATAGATAATGAACTGACTGAGATATAAATGAGATAGATAGATAGATAAATAGATAGATAGATAGATAGATAGATAGATATGAACGGACTGAGATAGATAGATAGATAGATAGATAGATAGATAGATAATGAACTGACTGAGATATAAATGAGATAGATAGATATGAACTGACTGCGATAGATATGAAAAGACATATATATATATATATATATATATATATATATATATATATATATATATATATATATAGAGAGAGAGAGAGAGAGAGAGAGAGAGAGATACATAGATAGATAGACAGATAGATTGATATGTGAACAGACTAAGATAGGTAATGCATTAGGCATATGAGGCAAAAAATTATGTATTTTTTCACTTTTTCCTTGTTAATACATTTAATCCAACGTTACGTCTTGAATCACAAATAACGGCCATTTTGCATCGAAATTTCTACATCAAATGTAAGCTACTACATATATATATATATATATATATATATATATATATATATATATATCTATATATATATATATATATATATATACACGCACGTACATATATACATACATCTATGTATATATATATGTGAATAGAAACAAAAGAAAAACTTAACTTACCTGACACATTTAGTCCTCTGATGGATTTTATCAAGGGAAATGTAAGGATTTTATTTTGCAATACATATTTATAAACAAAAGTAAAAACGTTACTTTTTCAAAAATTTTAAATTTAAAAAATATTCATAAATATTTATCAGCTTAGCTGAAAAGTCAAGATAAATTATGGAAGACGATAAGTGTCGTAATTTAATGCCAATATAGAAAAGTGAGTAAATGATGTTGAATATTTTTATGCAATTAATATTTAAATTATTTATTATTGGATAAATTTATGTATTATATATATATATATTTTAAATAACATGTGATTGTGAATTTAATTGTTTCCTTTCAACTTTTTAACATTTTTTGTAGTTATATATATTTGGCTAGGGAAAGTAGTAATTTTTTCAGGAATGGAGACATTGAAAAGAATCCGGGTCTTAGATTTACATTTTGATAAGATTCGATAGCGGCACTCTTGAGAATTTTCTGTTTAAATTACTTTCTCTTTTAATAAGTGTAAAATTCTTTAGGTAAAAAATTCTGGTTGAATTTATTTCTATGCCTGACTAATGCATTTGATAAATTCTTGTGTATAAGGTCCTTTTTGTGTTCATAGATACGTTTTATTATTTCTGCAAGTTTCCCCAATGTATTGTGCAGTTGTTATGGTCTATTTCATAGAATTCTTCAAAATTAGAATGTTTCAGAATTATCATTGTTATGGATATTTTGGATTATAATCATATTTTTTATAGTAATTTACCCACGCACGCATGGACTCTCCTAGCTATAAATAGGAGCAGGTACTGCCTTTTGGAGAGGGAAGTTTCCAGCAGTCAGCTCAAATTTTTTGTTTCTCTATTGGATCATGTTATTTAAGTCATGACAATTATGCGTGAAAAATAATATCGCCCAAATATCCGACAAATCGGAAAGAAAAAGAAAAACTTAATAGACGCTTAAACTTAATTCACATTAAAACTGGTCCGAGTTATTGGAACAGCCTTTACATTGTGTATTACGTCTATCGACCATTCGAGAAATCTCAGTAAGGAAAACTTTGTAGAGGAAACCAGTGTGCTTTACCACTCAGTCACGAAGAACGTCACTGCAAGCAACGTCCTGTTTCCTTTTATATCAAAAGCACATCCTCTTCACTAAGATTATTTTCCTCAGAGTTTCATATTTGCTGAGCTTCGTATCCGAAACGTAAATAAAGCAATTTCTAAAGAATTAATGAATTTATTTTTAATCCGGAGTTTTTATTACTTCAAGTGTTATTTTTAGTGGATACTTCGTATTTGAAATAGACGCCCCATATTTTCATGGTGAGTCCTTTTTTATAAAATCCAGGTCTCCAGCTCCCTCAAGAGAGCTTCGATGTAGAGGTTGAATAAATCTGGAGAGACGCTGCATCCTTGTCTCATGCGCCTTTCTATTTTTCTGCAGCTACTCAATTCATTTTCTACAAGCTGTTTGCTCCTAGCAGTTCAAATAGCTCTTTGAGCCGAATAACCTTTAACGTTTTTTAAAAACAATATATTATGGAGGCCTTAATTAAATTTAGGACATCTCGAAGGCATTTGACAAGGTTTGTCTTCTCCACGAGTTAAAGTATTTTGGGACGAAATTTTTTAATAGATTCAATCTTTCTTATATCGCGAAATGCAAGTTGTCTTGAATGGCCACTCTGCTAGATCTTTTTGCATTATTGCATGCGTCTCCAATGGCACTACCTTTGGACCTACGTTTTCCATAAGCTGTATCCTATAAAAATTGACCTTGCTAACCAAACGCTCCTCTGTGGCGAAATCGGTAAAAGCACGTCAGACTATATGACAGTTCCGTATAGGATACAGGTTCGATTCCTGTCGGAGGACGCATATTTCTATAACAATTTCTCGGAAGTCCAGGCCGGTAAATGTTGTTTAAATACTGTTTATTATAAACAAAGCATTTACTTAAATATTTATATCTATAAAAAAAGAATGTATAAATATAAAAATGCCCCAAGCAAGACAGGAGTGCCACTAACACACAAGAGTAAAGAGGGTTGTTGAAGAAAGGATATAGAAAAAAACGGAGATCAGGATCAAGACATCAGAAGATGTCGATTGACATTACATGTGAATATTTGAAGATTATAGCTATCAGGGAAACAAGTAAGAGGAAGGGAATTCTACTGTTGGGAAGTGCGAGAGAAGAAGCTGCAGGAATAGAAGTGGCGGTTACATTTAACTGTTTCGACCGAGATGCTAACGCTTCAATTCATGCAGTTGGGGTACCAGTGAAAGTAGCTTCTAACATCAGTTTCCATGAAAATATTTGTACAAAAGGCATAGGAAAGGCATATGAGGTCTGTGAGAAAGATGCCAGATCAGGACTTATCACATTGCATATCCGTCTATGGATTATGTCGAGGACCTCGAGATGATGGCAACAAAATGCAGTGGATGGAAGAAGGGTACATTTATACATTTGCAAATGGAGAAAAATTGTCAGGCATGGAACCAACATTCTTAGCAGCAAGCCTAATAATTGGAAAAATTATATTGAATCCATTGCTAGGTCTGCTGCTCGGAAAGTGGGTTCATCGTGTCGTGCTAGATATTTTTTCTCGTTAAATTTATCTTACATATTTATAAGTCTACCATTCATCAATGCTTTGAATATTGCTGCCACATATGGTCCGGTGCTCCTGCTATATATTTAGAGATTCTTGATAAAATCCAAAGAGGAATCTGCAATGTTACTCTCCAGAATCTACCTTATATATTTATAAGTCTACCATTCATCCATGCTTTGAATATTGCTGCCACATATGGTCCGGTGCTCCTGCTATATATTTACAGATTCTTGATAAAATCCAAAGAAGAATCTGCAATGTTTCTCTCCAGAATCTATCTTACATATTTATAAGTCTACCATTCATCCATGCTTTGAATATTGCTGCCACATATGGTCCGATGCTCCTGCTATATATTGAGAGATTCTTGATAAAATCCAAAGAGGAATCTGCAATGTTTCTCTCCAGAAGCTATCTTACGTATTTATAAGTCTAGAATTCATCCATGCTTTGAATATTGCTGCCACATATGGCCCAGTTCTCCTGCTATATATTTAGAGATTCTTGATAAAATCCAAAGAGGAATCTGCAATGTTTCTCTCCAGAAGCTATCTTACGTATTTATAAGTCTACAATTCATCCATGCTTTGAATATTGGTGCCACATATGGCCCCGTGCTCCTGCTATATATTGAGAGATTCTTGATAAAATCCAAAGAGGAATCTGCAATGTTTCTCTCCACAATCTATCTTACATATTTATAAGTCTACAATTCATCCATGCTTTCAATATTGCTGCCACATATGGTCCGGTGCTATATATTTAGAAATTCTTAATAAAATCCAAACAGGAAACCGCAATGTTTCTCTCGAGAATATATCTTTCATATTTATAAGTCTACCATTCATCCATGCTTTGAATATTGCTGTCACATATGGCCCCGTGATCCTGCTGTATATTTAGAGACTCTTGATAAAATCAAAAGAGGAATCTGCAATGTTTGTCTCCAGAATCTATCTTACATATTTATAAGTCTACAATTCATCCATGCTTTGAATATTTCTGTCAAAAATGGCCCCATGCTCCCGCTGTATATTAAGAGATTCTTGATAAAATCCAAGGAGGAATCTGCAATGTTTCTCTCGAGAATATATCTTACATATTTATAAGTCTACCATTCATCCATGCTTTGAATATTGCTGCCACATATGGTCCGGTACACCTGCTATATATTTAGAGATTCTTGATAAAATCCAAAGAGGAATCTGCAATGTTTCTCTCCAGAAACTATCATACATATTTATAAGACTACCATTCATCCATGCTTTGAATATTGCTGCCACATATGGCCCGCTGCTCCTGCTGTATATTTAGAGAGTCTTGATAAAATCCAAAGAGGAACCTGCAATTTTTCTCTCCAGAATCTATCTTACATATTTATAAGTCTACAATTCATCCATGCTTTGAATATTTCTGTCAAAAATGGCCCCATGCTCCTGCTGTATATTAAGAGATTCTTGATAAAATCCAAGGAGGAATCTGCAATGTTTCTCTCGAGAATATATCTTACATATTTATAAGTCTACAATTCATCCATGCTTTGAATATTTGTGCCACATAGGGTCCTGTGCTATATATTTAGAGATTCTTGATAAAATCCAAAGAGAAATCTGCAATGTTTCTCTCCAGAATCAATCTTACACATTTATAAGTCTACCATTAATCCATGCTTTGAATATTGCTGCCACATATGGCCCCGTGCTCCTGCTATATATTTAGAGATTCTTGATAAAATCCAAAGAGGAATCTGCAATGTTTCTCTCCAGACTCTATCTTACATATTTATAAGTCTACCATTAATCCATGCTTTGAATATTGCTGCCACATATGGCCCCGTGCTCCTGCTATATATTTAGAGATTCTTGATAAAATCCAATGTGGAATCTGCAATGTTTCTCTCCAGAATCTATCTTACATATTTTTAGTTCTACAATTCATCCATGCTTTGAATATTGCTCTCACATATGGGCCGGTGCTATATATTTAGAGATTCTTGATAAAATCCAAAGAGGAATCTGCAATGTTTCTCTCCACAATCTATCTTACATATTTATAAGTCTACAATTCATCCATGATTTGAATATTGCTGTCACATATGGTCCGGTGCTATATATTTAGAGATTCTTGATAAAATCCTGAGGAATCTGCAATGTTTCTCTCCAGAATCTATCTTACATATTTTTAGGTCTACAGTTCATCCATGCTTTGAATATTGATGCCACATATGGCCCCGTGCTCCTGCTATATTTTTAGAGATTCTTGATAAAATCCAAAGTGGAATCTGCAATTTTTCTCTCCAGAATCTATCTTACATATTTATAAGTCTACAATTCATCCATGCTTTGAATATTTCTGTCAGAAATGGTCCCATGCTCCTGCTGTATATTAAGAGATTCTTGATAAAATCCAAGGAGGAATCTGCAATGTTTCTCTCGAGAATATATCTTACATATTTATAAGTCTACCATTCATCGATGCTTTGAATATTGCTGCCACATAGGGCCCCGTGCTACTGCTATATATTTAGAGATTCTTGATAAAAACCAAAGAGGAATCTGCAATGTTTCTCTCCAGAATCCATCTTACATATTTATAAGTCTACAAATCATCCATGCTTTGAATATTTCTGCCACATATGGTCCGGTGCTATATATTTAGAGATTCTTGATAAAATCCAAAGAGGAATCTGCAATGTTTATCTCCAGCATATATCTTACATATTTATAAGCCTACCATTCATCCATGGTTTGAATATTGCTGTCGCGTATGGCCCAGTGCCCCTGCTGTATATTTAGAGATTCTTGTTAAAATCCAAAGAGGAATCTGCAATGTTTCTCTCCAGAATCTATCCTACATATTTATAAGTCTACAATTCATCCATACTTTCAATATTGCTGCCACATATGGCCCCGTGCTCCTGCTATATATTTAGAGATTCTTGATAAAATCCAAAGAGGAATCTGCAATGTTTCTCTCCAGAATCTATCTTACATATTTATAAGTCTACAATTCATCCATGCTTTGAATATTGCTCTCACATATTGTCCGGTGCTTTATATTTAGAGATTCTTGATAAAATCCAAAGAGGAATCTGCAATGTTTCTCTCCACAATCTATCTGACATATTTATATGTCTACAATTCATCCATGATTTGAATATTACTGTCACATATGGTCCGGTGCTATACATTTAGAGATTCTTGATAAAATCCAAACAGGAATCTGCAATGTTTCTCTCCACAATCTATCTTACATAATTTTAGGTCTACAATTCATCCATGATTTGAATATTGCTCTCACATATGGTCCGGTGCTATATATTTAGTGATTCTTGATAAAATCCAAAGAGGAATCTGCAATGTTTCTCTCCAGAATCTATCTTACATATTTATATGTCTACAATTCATCCATGCTTTGAATATTGCTCTCACATATGGTCCGGTGCTATATATTTAGAGATTCTTGATAAAATCCTGAGGAATCTGCAATGTTTCTCTCCAGAATCTATCTTACATATTTTTAGGTCTACATTTCATCCATGCTTTGAATATTGCTGTCACATATGGTCCGGTGTTATGTATTTAGAGATTCTTGATAAAATCCAAAGAGTAATCTGCAATGTTTCTCTCCAGAATCTCTCTTACATATTTTTAGGTCTACAGTTCATCCATCCTTTGAATATTGCTGCACCATATGGTCTGGTGCTCCTGCTATATATTTAGAGATTCTTGATAAAATCCAAAAAAGTATCGGTCCTGACCTAATATCTCGGCTTCATTTTCTTTCACCCTGCCGTAACATAGCTTCCTTGTGCTTTTTCTATAAATATTTTCATACCAATTGTTCTGGTGAACCCACTTCTATGTTACCTCGACTTTATGAATTTAAGCGCAGTACCAGATTGGCGGCAAGGTCTCATCATTTTACGTTTAAAGTGGCTCGATGTGACCGTAAGTTCTATGCTAATGGTTTCTTTTCTTGCACTTCTCGCTTTTTGCTTTCCAGACAACTTTGATCTTCAAAAATTTAAATGCAAAGTCAATCATTATCGACTATCTTCTTAATTCTTGTTATTTTAATGTTCTCGCTCCTTAATAACGTTTTTCTTTTTCCTTTATTTTTCACACTCAGTAGCCTCCCTTGTGTCTTAGTGGCTTTATTGCCTTCCTTGACGTGAAATTATTAAAGAATATAATAAATCGTATCGCTTTTTGAGAAAGTTTTCTTTTATTCTGCCACACGAATGCAAAATATTGTCTATATCGTATAGAACAGAAATATTTTGGATAAACGGGTTTCGATCAATCAATTTTGATCTGAAATAATCACTGTATAATGTTCGATCTATGGGATTAAGTAAGAAGTGTTGTTCTGTTAATGAAATGGACTTAAAATGCCGTTTGTACTCGTATATAGAACGAGGTTTTTGGATCAGTTTTCTATAACCAGTTGCACTGTTCACAGGATAATTTTTACGGTGTTTAAATCTTCGTATCAGATATTTCATGACTTTTTAGTGATTTTTCTCGACATTTTTGGGATTAGGGTTAAGAATAAAGACCATTTATTTTAATTTTATTTTTTAATTTCACCCCAGGTAAAGCAGTAAAGCCAGTAAAACACAAGGGGTTACTGGGTGTGCAAGAATTAGGAACAGAAACATTAATAATGAGCGGGAAGAGAAAAGAGTAATCAGAAGGAAAGTAGATAGTTATTGACATTGCATTTAAATGTTTGTACATTAAAGTTGGTTGTAAACTATGGAGCCGGAAGGGAGTTCCACAAGTAAGAGAGTAAAGCCACTAAGACACAAGAGGTCACAGGGTGTGGAAGAATTGGGAACAGAAACATTAATAATGAGCGGGAAGAGAAAAGAGTAATCAGGAGGACAGTAGATAGCGATTGACATTGCATTTAAATTTTTGCAGATTAAAGTTAGCCTGAAAGCATGGAACAGGAAGGGAGTTCCACAAACGAGAAGTGCGAGAAAAGAAACTGTTAACATAGAACTTACGGCTACATCTAGCCAGCTCGACTGTAAATTGATGAGATCTCGATTCTACTGCGCTTAAATTCAAAAAGTCTAGGTACCATATCGAAGAGCTCGTCCGAAGAATGACCGTGAAAGGATTTGTAGAAAAAACACAGGGAAGCAACCTTACGGCTGTATGAAAAGTGGCTGAAGCCGAGCTGCCAGATCAGGACCAACAATATCGCTGATTATTCTTTGTATTTTATCAAGGAGCTCATAGCAATAGCAGGAATAAATTGTGGCGGCAATATTCTAAGCATGGACGAATAGTAATCTCATAGAGATGTATGATAGATTCTGGAGAGGAAAAAATTCTGTAAAATATGTCCAGGATGATGCCCAATACAGCAACATTTGACTACGGTAAGCCCACTAGTATTGCTCAGAAACTGGGATCGTAATATACAAGAGCTATATAAAAAAAATCAGGTTTTTCACACGAAAACTCAAGGGATCTCACTACAAATAAAGTAGACTTATACACGAGTGTATACGATAAATATTTATTTTATGAAAATAAATGTTTCTTTTTGCTCTTGACGTCTGTGTAATTATGAGGCTGGGTTGATTGCTGAGAAAAAGGTTCCCTCTCTGTCTTTACTTAAGACTCCTTTGGGAATCGAATATATATTTGGAGAGTTTTAGATTTTCGTTCAGCACCTCCCCTCTGTGTCTTATTGCAAATGTTTAACGTTCAGATATTTACAAGTGCAGTTATTTGGAAAGAAAATAGCTATACAACATTGGATAACTCTCTCTCTCTCGCTCTCTCTCTCGCTCTCTCGCTCTCTCTCTCTCTCTCCCTCTCTCTCTCTCTCTCTCTCTCTCTCTCTCTTGGTAAATTTCTGTTTGTCTCCCTCCCTGTCTCAGTAACTATATCTCAGTATGCAGTTATTTAATTTTGATCATATCTATCTATCTATCTATCTATCTATCTATCTATCTATCTATCTATCTATCACAGTTTATTCGCATCTACATATATATATATATATATATATATATATATATATATATATATATTATATATATATATATATATATATATATATATATATATATATATATATATATACTAGCAGTAGAGCCCGGCGTTGCCCGGAGATGTAACAGTAAGAGATAGATCAAGTATCGACCATCATAAAGACTGAAAAATAAAATTGACAAAGATTATTGTTTAAGGTTGACGGACACGCGTGTCTTAATTAGTTTTTTTTTTTTTTTTTTTTTTTTTACGAATTGGTCAAACCCAAACTCAAACAAAAACATTGTTTTCAATCATTATGAGTCTACCGATTGAATAGAATTTTATTATAAACAATTGTCTTGTAAATGAAATTTTTAAAACATTCTGAATGTAAAAATAAAGAAAAAAGTGTGCAAGACAATAAGAAACACTATCTGCCCCCGCCAAAGAGAAGTTTTGTTGAAATCGGTTGAAAAATGTAGGAAATGCGATCCCATATATAAACGAACACACACACACACACACACACACACAAACAACCTGGGTTTTATAATAAGTATAACTCGATATGAGTTGTCCCTCTTTCATTAATGCCTCTTAATCGTGTTTTCAAATTGATTTCGTGCAAAAACAATTGTGTTTTTCCAATTTTGGGCGCTGTCAGAACCACCGCAAGGTAATTTTACGTAGTCCTGTGAATTTTTGTTGAAATCGGTTGAAAAATGTAGGAAATCCGATCCAATATATAAACGTACAGACACGCACACAATCTGCGTTTTATAATAAGTAAGATATATATATATCTATCTACCTTTCTAAGTTATATCTATCTCAGTCTGTTCATATCTATCTATCTCCTTAATAATGTTTTTCGCATATTCTCTCACGCTCAGTAACCCCTTGTGTCTTAGTGGCTTTATTGCCTTGCTTGGGGTCAGTCAGTCAGTTATGTGCCATGCGTGATACACGGTTAGGCGATCATGTATCTTTCGATACATGACTGACGAGGCAGGTTTTTCCGCAGTAGGTTGCCATTTCTTTCTGCGGTAGATCAATTGCCATCCTAGGCCATAGAAACCGGTCTGTCCTACTACTTAGCCATTGCTGGGGGGGGGGAGAATAGGATTCATACCTTTCCCAAGAGTATTAGCACGTAAGCGAATGCAATGGATTCGACAGGAATTCGAACTCGGCTCTCCGATTCCTCAATCCGAGCCGCTAACCATTACTCCAACGTGCTTGAAGATTTAAAAAAAATATAATCTATTCATGGATGAGCTCCTACTGAATATTTTGTTTAAATCGGAAAATTCACTGATTTTGATAATTTTAAAAAAAACGTTATATAGCGTTTTGGGATATTTTGTTGCTTTTTTTTATTTCTGAAAGAAAAAAACGCCTCCATTTTGGCGGTATGTCATATTTAATCATCCATTCAACGGCCTAAACCAACCGGATGTAAGACAAGAAGTCTTAGATTTGAAACAATATTAATTAATAGTGTCCCTTCTGGTATTCCGTAGACCGATTTTAAGTTAGTAGCTTCATTTGTGATACAATCTGGTAAATAAATGATTTGCCTCTCTTCCAGCTAAGCAGACCGCCTGACGACATGGAATGTGCCGATAAGAGTAAAAGCTTATTCAAGGCCGATCAACGATTGGATTACAAATGAATAAAAACAGTAACCCCCGGGTCGACTCTGAAGGCGAACACAGTGTACAAGGTCGGAATTGTTTGCCAAGCGACTGAATAGGGACAGAACTGCTCAGCACGTCTAACCTCGCGATTGTTCACAAAGCCATTAAATCTTGGAGACAAATAACGCCAAGTCATTAATTTGGAATAATTTAAACATCTTTTCTAAAGTTTCCATTTGGGATTTAATCGAAAGGAAATAGCAAAAAAAAAAAAAAAAAAAAATTAAAAATTAATTTTGCTTACAAAAAGCGGGTTGTTAGACTGATTTTAATGTCACTTTTAATTATTCGAAATAAAGTTCGTTTACAATATAGAGTAATTGCTGAACAGGCTTGAGGTGACGGAGATGTGGTTCTACATAAGGATGCTGAGGATATCATGGACCGAGCGTGTGCGCAATGATGAGGTCTTAGAGAGGTTGTCAACAAGAAGGAGGCTTATACTTAACATCAGGAAGAGGAAGCTGAATGTTGGGCGGTCTCCTCAAAGATGAAGAAGAGACTCGAGGCGAAAGAGATGTGATTCTACAGAAGGATGCTGAGGATATCATGGACCGAGTGTGTGAGCAACGATGAGGTCTTGGAGAGGTTGTCAACAAGAAGGAGGCTTATACTTAACATCACGAAGAGGAAGCTGAATGTTGGACGGTCTCCTCAAAGATGAAGAAGAGACTCGAGGCGACAGAGATGTGGTTCTACAGAAGGATGCTGAGGATATCATGGACCGAGCGTGTGAGCAGCGATGAGGTCTTGGAGAGGTTGTCAACAAGAAGGAGGCTTATACTTAACATCAGGAAGAGGAAGCTGAATGTTGGACGGTCTCCTCATAGAAGAAGAAGAGACTCGAGGCGACAGAGATGTGGTTCTACAGAAGGATGCTGAGGATATCATGGACCGAGTGTGTGAGCAACGATGAGGTCTTGGAGAGGTTGTCAACAAGAAGGAGGCTTATACTTAACATCAGGAAGAGGAAGCTGAATGTTGGACGGTCTCCTCAAAGATGAAGAAGAGACTCGAGGCAACAGAGATGTGGTTCTACAGAAGGATGCTAAGGATATCATGGACCGAGTGTGTGAGCAGCGATGAGGTCTTGGAGAGGTTGTCAACAAGAAGGAGGCTTATACTTAACATCAGGAAGAGGAAGCTGAATGTTGGACGGTCTCCTCAAAGATGAAGAAGAGACTCGAGGCGACAGAGATATGGTTCTAAAGAATGATGCTAAGGATATCATGGACCGAGCGTGTGAGCAATGATGAGGTCTTAGAGAGGATACAAACAAAGAGAAGGCTTACACTTAGCAGGAAGAGGCAGCAGAAGTTTCTGGGACACACAATGAGGAAGGAAGGCCTGGAGAATTTGATACTCACGAGTGAAATAGAGGGAAAGAGCGACAAGGGGAAACAACGCGTGACACACCTGGCGGGCTTAAGCAAGTGGATGGCAGAACGGGGTCTGGGGGAGGAAGCAGAGGGAAGGAACTTGTTGAGACCTGTAAGGGATAAAGGGAGTGGAGAGCCATGATCGCCTACGTCCTGAAAGGACACGGCACATAAAAAGAAAGAATTGGTCATGGTTAAATATAATTGGCAGAAATGTGCAACAAACTGAATTAGCAGATTCCAATAAACAAAATAACAAAAGAAAGAAAACAGAAGAACAAGACAAAAAGAATACTGAGCACACAATATATGTAAGGCAAAACGGCAATAAGGCAAAACAACAGTAATAAGGCAAAACAACAGCAATAAGGCAAAACAACAGCAATAAAATAAAGGTTAAAAAAAATCAGAATAATTCTGATAGGGGATACACACAAGCGATCGCAAGGTTCTGGCTTCAAAACGAAAAAAAAACAGAAGTAAGTCTGATGAGAGAGAAAAGTGTCCTATATTATTAGCCACGAAAAAATCCCAGTATGCATCTCTGTGTTATGTCTAAACATTTGGGGAGGTGGAAGCTTTTGCAGTCATTCCCAACAAGGATGCAATGGGGGGGGATGCAGGTGTCTATGAATATGTGGTATTGTGGTATATATAGGATTGAGAGGTGATGGATAAGTTCTTGTGTTGATTTGGTTGGATCGTGATTGTAATTAACTAGGACTAGGATAATCAGCGAAGACCAGCCCTTCCCCACCTGCTCTTCGGTCTTGCGAGGACATTGTCCAGCATTTACTGCCATATAGGAGGACTGATATTTCATAACGGTTCAGTACTCTTTTCTTTGTTTCTCTTGCTTCAAGTCACTTCTTCATCTGTGACGAGATTGTCCAGCATTCACTGCCATATAGGAGGACTGATATTACATAACAGTTCAATACTCTTTTCTTTGTTTCTCTAGCTTCAAGTCTCCTCTTCATCTGTAAAGAGATTGTCTAGCATTCACTGCAATATAAGAGGACTGATATGACATAACAGTTCAGTACACTTTTCTTTGTTTCTCTTGCTTCAAGTCTCCTCTTCATCTGTGACGAGATTGTCCAGCATTCACTGCCATATAGGAGGACTGATATTACATAACAGTTCAGGACACTTTTCTTTGTTTCTCTTGCTCCAAGTCACTTCTTCATCTATGAGGAGATTGTCCAGCATTCACTGCCATATAGGACTGATATTACATAACAGTTCAGTACTCTTTTCTTTGTTTCTCTTGCTTCAAGTCTCCTCTTCATCTGTAAAGAGATTGTCCAGCATTCACAGGCCATATAAGAGGACTGATATGACATAACAGTTCGGTACACTTTTCTATGATTCCCTTGCTTCAAGTCACTTCTTCATCTGTGAGGAGATTGTCCAGCATTCACTGCCATATAGAAGGACTGATACTAATTAACAGTTCAGTACTCTTTTCTTGGTTTCTCTTGCTTCAAGTCTCCTCTTCATCTGCAAGGAGATTGTCCAGCATTCACTGCCATATATGAGGACTGATATTACATAACTGTTCAGTACCCTTTTCTTTGTTTCTGTTGCTTCAAGTCTTTTCTTCATCTGTGAGGAGATTGTCCAGTATCCACTGCCATATGTGGCGACTGATATTACATAACAGTTCAGTACTCATTTCTTTGTTTCTCTTGCTTCAAGTCTCCTCTTCATCTGTGAGGAGATTGTCCAGCATTCACTGCCATATCTGAGGACTGATATTACATAACTGTTCAGTACTCTTTTCTTTGTTTCCCTTGATTCAAGTCTCCTCTTCATCTGTGAGGAGATTGTCAAGCATTCACTCCCATATAGGAGGACTGATATTACATAACAGTTCAGTACTCTTTTCTTTGTTTCTCTAGCTTCAAGTCTCCTCTTCATCGGTGAAGAGATTGTCCAGCATTCACTGCCATATAAGAGGACTGATATGACATAACAGTTCAGTACACATTTCTTTGTTTCCCTTGCTTCAAGTCTCTTCTTCATCTGTGAGGAGATTGCCCAGGATTCACTGCCATATAGGAGCACTGATATGACATAACTGTTCAGTTCTCTTTTCTTTGTTTCTCTTGCTTCAAGTCTCCTCTTCATCTGTGAGGAGATTGTCCAGCATTCACTGCCATATAAGAGGACTGATATGACATAACAGTTCAGTACACTTTTCTTTGTTTCTCTTACTTCAAGTCTACACTTCATCTGTGAGGAGATTGTCCAGCATTCACTGCTATATAGGACTGATATTACATAACAGTTCAGTACTCTTTTCTTTGTTTCTCTTGCTTCAAGTCTCCTCTTCATCTGTAAAGTGAATGTCCAGCATTCACAGGCCATATAAGAGGACTGATATGACATAACATTTCAGTACACATTTCTTTGTTTCCCTTGCTGCAAGTCTCTTCTTCATCTATGAGGAGATTGTCCAGCATTCACTGCCATATAGAAGGACTGATATTACATAACAGTTCAGTACTCTTTTCTTTGTTTCTCTTGCTTCAAGTCTCCTCTTCATCTGCGAGGAGATTGTCCAGCATTCACTGCCATATATAAGGACTGATATTACATAACTGTTCAGTTCTCTTTTCTTTGCTTCTCTTGCTTCAAGTCTCCTCTTCATCTGTGAGGAGATTGTCCAGCATTCACTGCCAAATAGGAGGACTGATATTACATAACAGTTCAGTTCTCTTTTCTTTGTTTCTTTTGCTTCAAGTCTCCTCTTCATCGGTAAAGAGATTGTCAAGCATTCACTGCCATATAAGAGGACTGATATGACATAACAGTTCAGTACACATTTCTTTGTTTCTCTTGCTTCAAGTCTCCTCTTCATCTGTGAGGAGATTGTCCAGAATTCACTGCCATATAGGACTGATATTACATAACAGTTCAGTAATCTTTTCTTTGCTTCTCTTGCTTCAAGTCTCCTCTTCATCTGTAAAGAAATTGTCAAGCATTCACAGGCCATATGAGAGGACTGATATTATATAACAGTTCAGTGCTCTTTTCTTTGTTTCTCTTCCTTCAAGTCTCCTCTTCATCTGTGAGGAGATTGTCCAGCATTAACTGCCATATAGGAGAACTGATATTACATAACTGTTCAGTACTCTTTTCTTTGTTTCACTTGCATTAAGTCTCTTCTTCATCTGTGAGGAGATTGTCTAGCATTCACTGCCATATATGAGGACTGATATTACATAACTGTTCAGTTCTTTTTTCTTTGTTTCTCTTGCTTCAAGTCTCTTCTTCATCTGTGAGGTGACTGTCCAGCATTCACTGCCATATAGAAGGACTGATATTACATAACAGTTCTGTACTCTTTTCTTTGTTTACCTTGCTTCAAGTCTCTTCTTCATCTGTGAGGAGATTGTCCAGCATTCACTGCCATATAGAAGGACTGATATTACATAACTGTTCAGTACTCTTTTCTTTGTTTCTCTTGCTTCAAGTCTCCTCTTCATCTGTGAGGAGATTGTCCAGCATTCACTGCCATATAGGAGGACTGATATTACATATTTGTTCTGTACTCTTTTCTTTGTTTCTCTTGCTTCAAGTCTCCTCTTCATCTGTGAAGAGATTGTCCAGCATTCACTGCCATATATGAGGACTGATATTACATAACAGTTCAGTCCTCTTTTCTTTGTTTCCCTTGCTTCAAGTCTCTTCTTCATCTGTGAGGAGATTGTTCAGCATTCACTGCCATATAGGAGCACTGATATTACATAACTGTTCAGTACTCTTTTCTTTGTTTCAATTGCTGCAAGTCTCTTCTTCAACTATGAGGAGATTGTCCAGCATTCACTGCCATATAGAAGGACTGATATTACATAACAGTTCAGTACTCTTTTCTTTGTTTCTCTTGCTTCAAGTCTCCTCTTCATCTGCGAGGAGATTGTCCAGCATTCACTGCCATATATGAGGACTGATATTACATAACTGTTCAGTTCTTTTTTCTTTGTTTCTCTTGCTTCAAGTCTCCTCTTCATCTGCGAGGAGATTGTCCAGCATTCACTGCCATATATGAGGACTGATATTACATAACTGTTCAGTTCTTTTTTCTTTGTTTCTCTTGCTTCAAGTCTCTTCTTCATCTGTGAGGAGATTGTCCAGCATTCACTGCCATATAGAAGGACTGATATTACATAACTGTTCAGTACTCTTTTCTTTGTTTCTCTTGCTTCAAGTCTCCTCTTCATCTGTGAGGAGATTGTCCAGCATTCACTGCCATATAGGAGGACTGATATTACATATTTGTTCTGTACTCTTTTCTTTGTTTCTCTTGCTTCAAGTCTCCTCTTCATCTGTGAAGAGATTGTCCAGCATTCACTGCCATATATGAGGACTGATATTACATAACAGTTCAGTCCTCTTTTCTTTGTTTCTCTTGCTTCAAGTCTCTTCTTCATCTGTGAGGAGATTGTCCAGCATTCACTGCCATATAGAAGGACTGATATTACATAACAGTTCAGTACTCTTTTCTTTGTTTCTCTAGCTGCAAGTCTCCTCTTCATCGGTAAAGAGATTGTCCAGCATTCATTGCCATATAAGAGGACTGATATGACATAACTGTTCAGTACTCTTTTCTTTGTTTCAATTGCTGCAAGTCTCTTCTTCAACTATGAGGAGATTGTCCAGCATTCACTGCCATATAGAAGGACTGATATTACATAACTGTTCAGTACTCTTTTCTTTGTTTCTCTTGCTTCAAGTCTCCTCTTCATCTGTGAGGAGATTGTCCAGCATTCACTGCCATATAGAAGGACTGATACTAATTAACAGTTCAGTGCACTTTTCTTGGTTTCTCTTGCTTCAAGTCTCCTCTTCATCTGCGAGGAGAGTGTCCAGCATTCACTGCCATATATGAGGACTGATATTACATAACTGTTCAGTACTCTTTTCTTTGTTTCTCTTGCTTCAAGTCTCTTCTTCATCTGTGAGGAGATTGTCCAGCATCCACTGCCATATAGAAGGACTGATATTACATAACAGTTCAGTACTAATTTCTTTGTTTCTCTTGCTTCAAGTCTCCTCTTCATCTGTGAGAAGATTGTCCAGCATTCACTGCCATGTCTGAGGACTGATATTACATAACTGTTCAGTACTCTTTTCTTTGTTTCCCTTGATTCAAGTCTCCTCTTCATCTGTGAGGAGATTGTCCAGCATTCACTGCCATATAGGACTGATATTACATAACAGTTCAGTACTTTTTTCTTTGTTTCTCTTGCTTCAAGTCTCCTCTTCATCTGTAAAGTGAATGTCCAGCATTCACAGGCCATGTAAGAGGACTGATATGACATAACATTTCAGTACACATTTCTTTGTTTCCCTTGCTTCAAGTCTCTTCTTCATCTGTGAGGAGATTGCCCAGGATTCACTGCCATATAGGAGCACTGATATGACATAACATTTCAGTACTCTTTTCTTTGTTTCACTTGCTGCAAGTCTCTTCTTCATCTATGAGGAGATTGTCCAGAATTCACTGCCATATAGGACTGATATTACATAACAGTTCAGTACTCTTTTCTTTGTTTCTCTTGCTTCAAGTCTCCTCTTCATCTGTGAGGAGATTGTCCAGCATTCACTGCCATATATGAGGACTGATAATACATAACTGTTCAGTTCTCTCTTCTTTGTTTCTCTTGCTTCAAGTCTCCTCTTCATCTGTGAGGAGATTGTCCAGCATTCACTGCCAAATAGAAGGACTGATATTACATAACAGTTCAGTACTCTTTTCTTTGTTTCTTTTGCTTCAAGTCTCCTCTTCATCGGTAAAGAGATTGTCCAGGATTCACTGCCATATAAGAGGACTGATATGACATAACAGTTCAGTACACTTTTCTTTGTTTCTCTTGCTTCAAGTCTCCTCTTCATCTGTGAGGAGATTGTCCAGCATTCACTGCCATATAAGAGGACTGATATTATATAACAGTTCAGTGCTCTTTTCTTTGTTTCTCTTCCTTCAAGTCTCCTCTTCATCTGTGAGGAGATTGTCCAGCATTAACTGCCATATAGGAGAACTGATATTACATAACTGTTCAGTACTCTTTTCTTTGTTTCACTTGCATTAAGTCTCTTCTTCATCTGTGAGGAGACTGTCCAGCATTCACTGCCATATAGAAGGACTGATATTACATAACAGTTCTGTACTCTTTTCTTTGTTTATCTTGCTTCAAGTCTCTTCTTCATCTATGAGGAGATTGTCCAGCATTCACTGCCACATAGAAGGACTGATATTACATAACTGTTCAGTACTCTTTTCTTTGTTTCTCTTGCTTCAAGTCTCCTCTTCATCTGCGAGGAGATTGTCCAGCATTCACTGCCATATAAAAGGACTGATATTACATAACTGTTCTGTACTCTTTTCTTTGTTTCTCTTGCTTCAAGTCTCCTCTTCATCTGTGAGGAGATTGTCCAGTATTCACTGCCATATAGGAGGACTGATATTACATAACTGTTCTGTACTCTTTTCTTTGTTTCTCTTGCTTCAAGTCTCCTCTTCATCTGTGAGGAGATTCTCCAGCATTCACTGCCATATATGAGGACTGATATTACATAACAGTTCAGTTCTCTTTTCTTTGTTTCCCTTGCTTCAAGTCTCTTCTTCATCTGTGAGGAGATTGTCCAGCATTCACTGCCATATAGGACTCATATTACATAACATTTCAGTACACATTTCTTTGTTTCCCTTGCTTCAAGTCTCTTCTTCATCTGTGAGGAGATTGCCCAGGATTCACTGCCATATAGGAGCACTGATATGACATAACAGTTCAGTACACTTTTCTTTGTTTCTCTAGCTGCAAGTCTCCTCTTCATCGGTAAAGAGATTGTCCAGCATTCACTGCCATATAAGAGGACTGATATGACATAACAGTTCAGTACACTTTTCTTTGTTTCTCTTGCTTCAAGTCTCCTCTTCATCTGTGAGGATATTGTCCAGAATTCACTGCCATATAGGACTGATATTACATAACAGTTCAGTACTCTTTTCTTTGTTTCTTTTGTTTCAAGTCTCCTCTTCATCTGTAAAGAAATTGTCCAGCATTCACAGGCCATGTAGAATGACTGATATTATATAACAGTTCAGTGCTCTTTTCTTTGTTTCTCTTCCTTCAAGTCTCCTCTTCATCTGTGAGGAGATTGTCCAGCATTAACTGCCATATAGGAGAACTGATATTACATAACTGTTCTGTACTCTTTTCTTTGTTTCTCTTGCTTCAAGTCTCCTCTTCATCTGTGAGGAGATTGTCCAGCATTCATTGCCATATATGAGGACTGATATTACATAACAGTTCAGTTCTCTTTTCTTTGTTTCCCTTGCTTCAAGTCTCTTCTTCATCTGTGAGGAGATTGTCCAGCATTCACTGCCATATAGGTCTCATATTACATAACATTTCAGTACACATTTCTTTGTTTCCCTTGCTTCAAGTCTCTTCTTCATCTGTGAGGAGATTGCCCAGGATTCACTGCCATATAGGAGCACTGATATGACATAACATTTCAGTACTCTTTTCATTGTTTCACTTGCTGCAAGTCTCTTCTTCAACTATGAGGAGATTGTCCAGCATTCACTGCCATATAGAAGGACTGATATTACATAACAGTTCAGTACTCTTTTTTTTGTTTCTCTTGCTTCAAGCCTCCTCTTCATCTCCGAGGAGATTGTCCAGCATTCACTGCCATATATGAGGACTGATATTACATAACTGTTCAGTTCTTTTTTCTTTGTTTCTCTTGCTTCAAGTCTCCTCTTCATCTGTGAGGAGATTGTCCAGCATTCACTGCCATATAGAAGGACTGATATTACATAACAGTTCAGTACACTTTTCTTTGTTTCTCAACTGCAAGTCTCCTCTTCATCGGTAAAGAGATTGTCCAGCATTCACTGCCATATAAGAGGACTGATATGACATAACAGTTCAGTACACTTTTCTTTGTTTCTCTTGCTTCAAGTCTCCTCTTCATCTGTGAGGAGATTGTTCAGCATTCACTGCCATATAGGACTGATATTACATAACAGTTCAGTACTCTTTTCTTTGTTTCTCTTCCTTCAAGTCTCCTCTTCATCTGTAAAGAGATCGTCCAGCATTCACAGGCCATGTAAGAGGACTGATATGACATAACATTTCAGTACACGTTTCTTTGTTTCCCTTGCTTCAAGTCTCTTCTTCATCAGTGAGGAGATTGCCCAGCATTCACTGCCATATAGGAGGACTGATATTACATAACTGTTCAGTACTCTTTTCTTTGTTTCTCTTGCTTCAAGTCTCCTCTTCATCTGCGAGGAGATTGTCCAGCATACACTGCCATATAGGAGGACTGATATTACATAACTGTTCAGTACTCTTTTCTTTGTTTCTTTTGCTTCAAGTCTCCTCTTCATCGGTAAAGAGATTGTCCAGCATTCACTGCCATATAAGAGGACTGATATGACATAACAGTTCAGTACTCTTTTCTTTGTTTCTTTACCTTCAAGTCTCCTCTTCATCTGTGAGGAGATTGTCCAGCATTCACTGCCATATAGGAAAACTTATATTACATAAAAGTTCAGAACTCTTTTCTATGTTTCTCTTGCTTCAAGTCTCCACTTCATCTGTGAGGAGATTGTCCAGCATTCACTGCCATATAGGAGGACTGATTTTACATAACAGTTCAGTACACTTTTCTTTGTTTCTGTTGCTTCAAGTCTCCTCTTCATCGGTAAAGAGATTGTCCAGCATTCACTGCCATATAAGAGGACTGATATTACATAACAGTTCAGTAATCTTTTCTTTGTTTCTCTTGCTTCAAGTCTCCTCTTCATCTGTAAAGAGATTGTCCAGCATTCACAGGCCATATAAGAGGACAGATATGACATAACATTTCAGCACACTTTTCTTTGTTTCTCTTGCTTCAAGTCTCCTCTTCATCTGTGAGGAGATTGTCCAGCATTCACTGCTATATAGGACTGATATTACATAACAGTTCAGTACTCTTTTCTTGTTTATCTTGCTTAAAGTCTCCTCTTCATCTGTAAAGAGATTGTCCAGCATTCACAGGCCATATAAGAGGACTGATATGACATAACATTTCAGTACACTTTTCTTTGTTTCCCTTGCTGCAAGTCTCTTCTTCATCTATGAGGAGATTGTCCAGCATTCACTGCCATATAGAAGGACTGATATTACATAACAGTTCTGTACTCTTTTCTTTGTTTCCCTTGCTTCAAGTCTCTTCTTCATCTGTGAGGAGATTGTCCAGCATTCACTGCCATATAGAAGGACTGATATTACATAACAGTTCAGTACTCTTTTCTTTGTTTCTCTTGCTTCAAGTCTCCTCTTCATCTGTGACGAGATTGTCCAGCATTCACTGCCATATAGGAGGACTGATATTACATAACAGTTCAATACTCTTTTCTTTGTTTCTCTAGCTTCAAGTCTCCTCTTCATCGGTAAAGAGATTGTCCAGCATTCACTGCCATATAAGAGGACTGATATGACATAACAGTTCAGTACACTTTTCTTTGTTTCTCTTGCTTCAAGTCTCCTCTTCATCTGTGAGGAGATTGTCCAGCATTCACTGCCATATTGGAGGACTAATATTACATAACAGTTCAGTACTCTTTTCTTTGTTTCTCTTGCTTCACATCTCTTCTTCATCTGTGAGGAGATTGTCCAGAATTCACTGCCATATAGGAGGACTGATATTGCATAATATTTTAATAGTTTGTTTTTTAATTAAATTTTTCTGTTTCTTAATACTTTGCTTAGATTTTGGAAGGCATCTTTCTATACTCCACTTTGCCTTCGAATTTTGCTGTCGTGTTTTTCTGTACTCTGTTTACAAAAAACCGTGATAAGTTATTTTTCGTGACTCGAATTCATAGTTTGTATCTTTGACCTTTCCTTTTACCGACAACCATACATTTGGTTTAAAAAAATCCAATACACCTGTGGACAAGAAGAAACCCAGGAGGATGACACAATGGAGTAGAGTGTTTATATAACTATCCACAAAAGGTTAAGAAACGCAGTTATTACCCTTCATAACATATCCAAATGTCGACTGCAGGAGGAACCATCTTCCAATTGTGCGCTAAAAACTACAGAAAACCAAAGAAATCAAAACGATAGACTCCTTAAAGACCCAAGCTGCAAGGAAATAAACTAAAAGAGTTTTATAAACGTATATAACTTGAATGATAATACAAAATCAATGAAGGAGAACGAGGAAAGATGGCTTAGAAAATTTGATACACTCAGAACCGATTGAAGGCAAGTGTGGCAGAGGAAAACAATGTATAAGCTAACTAGCAAGTTGGAGTAAATGGATAGCGGATGTAGCAAAAGTTGACATTTATTAAGAGCTACGAAGGACAGGACAGGAAATTGTGGAGAGCCATGATCGCCAACGTCTTGAAGGGATATAGAAGAAGATGATAACAAAATTCATTTCTAATAATCAAAAAATAAGAATTTTATACCATGCCACCTTTTCTAGGTAATACAACGCTTCAAAAAAACATATCAATTAGATGCTGTTAAAAATTAAAATCTATACTTTCCCTAAGAATATGTATACGGTAGCGGCCAAAATGAAGGGACAATATCTCAAAAAAAATAAATCCAAATTTTCACTAAATGTAGACAAATGGCTGTTCAGTTGTGCTTTAAGTCTATAAGTTATTTAGAATGATACAGAGAGAGATTTGTTTCGTTTAATTCTTTAAATCAAATATCAATTGTCCAAAATTAAGGAACTAATCGGGAAGTATGTGAGAATAACACACATAATCCGAAATTCTTATAAGCGAGTTTCAGATAAAGAATATTTATAATCACTACGTCATTTTCCAACATGGCGAACCGACAAGTTTCTAAGAGTTGATGTTGTCAAACGGCGATAGGAAAATCACAAAATTAACCAGATTGCTGAACAGGAGGAGCTTTCCAAAAGTATTGTGAAACGAATTCTGAAACTGTATGAAAATAATAATCGCTTAACCAGTCCAAACAAAGGGGATGGTAGACCAAGGAAAACGATGGCCAGAGAAGACAGGATCATTCAACCCCTAGCACTGAAGGATCGTTTTCGAAATGCGGCAGGCATTTCACGTTAATCCGCCACCTATATCCAACGGCCATAATCTTAGGGAGACTTTATAAAAAGGAAGATTAAATTTTATTTTATTTTCGCAACAAATTATGCATCACTTATTTCTATTAAACGCGTTACTTAGAACGATTACTTCGTTACTTACATAAAAGTAACAGCAGTATTATGCCCAAAGGTGTGTGTAGGCGTGTGGGATGTGTGGGATGTGTGGAATGGGGTGGTTGAGTGTTGCGGTTTGTGTATCTATATGTATATAGTGTCCTCAAAATAGGATGATTGCGCGCAGCCATTTTAGCGCTAGCGTCTGGGATGGTCGTCTGGACGCAACTTGATTTGGAGCCAGTTGATTTGGATGCTAGGAAATGATGATTCGATTATCATCATCCAAAGGTAGAACTGTGGGATCTTCCACAACAAACCAGCTTTATCTCTTTTTAGGAAATGCACTCTTCCTATCTGGTAAGTAACGTCCTACTTTCATACAAATATAACAAGTATTCATTGGTCAATCACCTCCAATCTAGCTTGTTGATTGGTCAGTTCCGACCAATCAAACCGCCTGCACGCGACCAATCTGTTTTCCCGCTCATATGCTGGGAGCCTCACGACTATTATATAAACTCAACACGTGTAAACACCCTCGAGTAGTTTTCTTTTCATTCATCTCTCTCGCACGTCTCATTCCTTGCTACCAAGTGCCAAGATGTAATCTTCAAGAACTCCCGTCTTAACCATTGCGGTCAGACGTTAAAGACAATTACCAACATTCACGCAAGTACGAACTCTGAAATCTCTACTGAACTTTTACCTACTTTACAACTCACAATTCCAAACTTTATTCTTCTGAATTACAAGTTTAATATTACTTCTTCTTAATATGAACTCCGGTACAACTGTTACCTAATCAAAGGGACACGACTCTGTCCTACCTTTTCAGTTCGCATGCATGTAGATCAAACATTGATAAATTTAATTGTTATGTTTTGAAATCATTCCGTTCAGTTTTGTATTTTATTCTATGTGCTATTTACGTCAAATATAAATTGCATTGCGTTCACGCATTGTCCTTAATCCCAACTTTCCTAGCCAAAGTTAAATAATGATGACTGCGACGTTCGTCGTTCGACGTTCCCGACAACAATAGGAATACAAACCATTACATATTTAGTGATCCCGTCGGAAATAAACAACAATGGTAACCCCTATCGCTAAAGAACTTTAAAAACTTTTAAAACTGTGACTTTAGTGAAAAAAAAAAAAAAAATGAAATCTGTTAATATGTGAACATTTTAATGGAGTTTTATTCGGTTCATTTTCAAATCTAAGAACAGATTCATTCAGGTCTTCTCCTGTCTGCATCTCTATTTTTTCGACATTTTTCTTAGCTTCAAAAAGTCTGGCGCCAAAACGACTGGCGCCAAAATGATTGGCGCCAAAACGTGCTAAACAGATTGTGTTCTCAGTACAAAAATATTACTTATTTTCATGTGTTCCAGGCTCTCGTCCGATCGCTGATCGCTGAAATTAAGCAGTGTCAAGCTTTGATGTGCGGGTGGTGTACAGGGCTTACGTCCACATCAGGTTGAAAGAAAAGTTCCCATACAATGACCGAAGTTAAGCAAACTCGAGCCTGGTCAATACCTAGATGGTTGATCGCTTGGGAATAACAAGTGCTGTAAGCTTGAATGTGCGGGTGGTGCACAGGGCTTACGGCCAGGTTGAAGCACCAGTTCCCGTACAATGACCGAAGTTAAGCAACCTCGTGCCTGGTCAACACCTAGATGGGTGACCGCTTGGGAATAACAAGTGCTGTAAACTTGGATGTGCGGGTGGTGCACAGG
Source organism: Acanthosepion lycidas (assembly GCA_963932145.1). Classification (NCBI taxonomy): domain Eukaryota; kingdom Metazoa; phylum Mollusca; class Cephalopoda; order Sepiida; family Sepiidae; genus Acanthosepion; species Acanthosepion lycidas. The sequence continues at coordinate 68,500,885 of OZ010607.1, read as the reverse complement.
GTTTACGGCCACATCAGGTTGAAACACCAGTTCCTGTACAATGACCGAAGATAAGCAATGTCAAGCCTGGTCAGTACCTAGATGAGTGACCGCTTGAAAATACCAGATGCTGTAAGCTTGTATGTGCGAGTGGTGTATACTGCTTAAGGTTACATCATGTTAAAACACCGGTTCCTGTACAATGACCGAAGTTAAGCAAACTTGGGCCTGGTCACTAACTAGATGCGTGACCGCTTGGTAATAACAGGAGCTTCAAACTAGCATGTGTGGGTGGTGTACATGTTACATTACAGCCACATCACGTTGAAACACCGCTTCCCAGACGATCAAGGAAGTTAAGCAACGTCGAGCCTGGTCACTAACTAGATGGGTGACCGCTTGGGAATACAAGGGGCTGTAAGTTTGGATGTGCAGGTGGTAGACAGGGTTTACGGCTACACCACGTTGAAACACCGGTTCCTGTACGATCACCGAAGTTAAGCAAGCTCGAGCTTGGTCACTACCTGGATGGGTGACCGCTTGGTAATACCAGATGCTCTAAGCTTGGATGTGTGTGTAGTGTATTGGATAACGATCCAGAATTGTTAATCTGAGTGCCAAATAAATCCACTTCTTTACCCCCAACCTATGGGTTAATTAGTAATACTTGTATCAATAAAAATAATCATTATTTCAAAAAAGTTCTTACAATCTAAAAATATTTTCTGGCTTTAAATAACCTGCAAAAGGTTGTTAAACTGTAAAAAAACAAATCACTCACTTATGTACACTATGTTTAAATATGCGTGTGTTCGCATGAGAATGTATGTTAGTGTTTGCGAAGGAATGTTTATGCAAAGTACCCAGTGTTTCGACATTTCTTCATATAAGTTCATCACGTAGGGGACCAGCTGCTGTTTCTTGTCCTATGCGTGCCAAAATCTCCAAGCTCTCCTTCCTCATTATGTATCCAAGAAATTTCAGTCGTTTTTTGTGAATATAGTTGTTTAATTTTATTTTCCTTAAGATTTCTTTGTTGCTTACGCGCGCCGTCCATGGTATTCCCAGCATCCTTCTGTAGAACCATGTTTCTGTTGCCTCCAGTTTTCTAGTTATGTGTATGTGTAAAGGGTGCGTGTATGTGATTGTACAAAAGTGTGCGTGTATGTGTTTCTGTGTTGATGTATGTACATTTATGTACGTTCGTTTGTGTGGGTGTATGCGCATATGTCCTAGATATACAAGTGTTTCGTTGTGTCTTCAGCAGCTTATACGAGGGCAGGCTATCTGTGCCTTCAGACAGAAGACCGCGTCAACTTTTAGGCCAAGGACAGTGAATGTATCTTCTTCCTTTCGTAGGGACGACGTTACAGATAAAGAAAAGACCTTTTAGAACATCTGGAACACATATTTAGAATATATATATATATATATATATATATATATATATATATATATTGTTTTTCTTTTGACTAAGCATTACGACGTTGTGCGATTTTTTCGACCTACTCGGATAATTTTAGTCTTCTTTTTTTTTTCAATTTTTTTCCCCAGGTACCAGTTTGTTTAAATATATTTCTACTTGCAAAATGTATTATCTTATTTTTTATACCAGTCGAGTATAGGTATTATATATATATATATATATATATATATATATATTAAGAAATGGACAAAGTCCGACAATTTATTAAAGACATTTATGTTTAACATTCTTTTTATAGATACAAGTATTTAAGTAAATGCTCTGTTTATAATAAACACTAAACAGTAAATAACATTTACCGGCCTGAATGTCCAAGAAATTTTCATAGAAAATATTCGTCCTTTGACAGGATTCGAACCTGCATCCTATATGGAACCGTCATTTAGCTTGTCAAAGGACGAATATTTTCTATGAAAATTTCTCGGACATTCAGGCCGGTAAATGTTATTTAATACTGTTTATTATAAACAGACCATTTACTTAAATACTTGTATCTATAAAAAGAATGTTAAACGTAAAAATGTCTTTAATAAATATATATATATATATAAGTTGTCGTCTAAATTCTGTTAAGATAAAAATAACACTGACATCACATTTCTCATATCTATTTTTAAATACCAGTCGAACATAGGTATTAAAATAAATATAACAATATATATACATACATACATATACACATACACATACACACACAATGAGGTGTGATAGATAAATTGTCGTCTAAACTGGGATAAAATAAAAATAATACTGACATCTCATTTTCGCATCTATATATATATATATATATATATATTCGACTTATAAAATCAGTATGTTCTTTACGCGTTTACCGTGATGTGACCCCGCAGTAATTTCAGGGCCGACACTTACTACTCCACTCCCCACCGACAGGGGGTAAGTCCGACTGTGGGCCCCGACAGTGCTTTGTGACCTCCAATATCTTATCAACATCCGCTTTTTTCTTCCTCCAAATTATACACAACGATTAAAGAATGAAAAATTTTCGCAAATTTTGACGTCATTCCTGGATTCCTTATTTTTTTCGTCCAAATCCGTGAATTTCTTTTGTTCACGTTAAAGCCTCGAAAAACTATTATTTAAAATTCTATATTTTTTATCCATAATATTGGATGTTATTCAACTTTTTAACAAGAAAAATATCAAGTTGATGTTAAAAATTGCCGCCAAACATTGTTGATTTATTTAAGATGGAATCATCTATTATGACATGTCTCTAATTTGTATTTAGATATATATATATATTTTATTAATTTTCAATTTTCTATTTGAATTATTCATTAATATTGCATATAATCCATTATTGTACATAATTAGATTACAATAACATTTGTTTTTTTTATAAATACTACCTCATGAAAATTGAGACGTAGTTGAGTGGGAAAGGGTGTATCATGTTTGTAACATATCTAAGACCTCCTCGTTGCTCACACGCTCGGTCCATGATATCCTCAGTATCCTTCTGTAGAACCACATCTCTGTCGCCTCGAGTCTCTTCTTCATCTTTGAAGAGACCGTCCAACATTCAGCTTTCTTTTCCTGATGTTAAGTATAAGCCTCCTTCTTGTTGACAACCTCTCCAAGACCTCATCGCTGCTCACACGCTCGGTCCATGATATCCTTAGCATCATTCTGTAGAACCACATCTCTGTCGCCTCGAGTCTCTTCTTCATCTTTGAAGAGACCGTCCAACATTCAGCTTCCTCTTCCTGATGTTAAGTATAAGCCTCCTTCTTGTTGACAACCTCTCCAAGACCTCATCGCTGCTCACACGCTCGGTCCATGATATCCTTAGCATCATTCTGTAGAACCACATCTCTGTTGCCTCGAGTCTCTTCTTCATCTTTGAGGAAATCGTTCAACATTCGCTGCCGTAAAGAAGGACAGATGTCACGTAACTCAGTATTCTTTTCTTTGTTACTAAAGAAATCCTCCTGTCTCGCAATACTCTGCCCACTTTTTGGAATGTGTCCTTGGCCATCCCAATACGTCTACGGATCTCAGTGTCGCACTTACCGTCCTCTGTCGAGACGCTTCCCAGATATTTAAACTTCCGCGTCTGCTTGATTCTAGTATTCCCAAACTGCAAATCGCATTTCGGGCTCTTCCTCTTACTGATGACCATAGTTTATGATTAGTCCTTTCTTCTCACTCTCCGTCGCTACCTTCCGTAGGAGATTTTTTAATTTCTCTTCCGTGTCTGATCATCTAATAAAGTTCCTACTTTCTGAAAACTTTGCTTTTGAGGAACTACATTTCTGTGAGGAGATTGTCCAGCATTCATTGCCAGGAGGACCGATATTATGGAACAGTTAAGTAAGCTTTTTTGTCGTTTCAAATGAAATTTTCCTGTTTCTTAGGGCCTACGTCACGTCGAAACACCGGTTCACTTACGATCATCTGAAGGTAAGCAATGTTAAGTCTGGTCAGTACCTAAATGGGTAACCGCTTGGGAATGCCAGGTGCTTGGATGTGCGGGTGGTCAAATCGAATTATGTTAACTTTATGGAAATCTCTTGTTATTTTTTCCATTTGCCGTCTTACGACCATATCACGTTGAAACACCGGTTCACTTACGATCATCTGAAGGTAAGCAATGTTAAGTCTGGTCAGTACCTAAATGGGTAACCGCTTGGGAATGCCAGGTGCTTGGATGTGCGGGTGGTCAAATCGAATTATGTTAACTTTATGGAAATCTCTTGTTATTTTTTCCATTTGCCGTCTTACGACCATATCACGTTGAAACACCGGTTCATGTACAATCACCGAAGTTAAGCAACGTTAAGTCTGGTCAGTACCTAAATGGGTAACCGCTTGAGAATACTGGGTGCTTGGATGTGCGGGTAGTCTAATCGAATTATATAAATTTTTTGAACTCTCCTGTTATTTTTTCATGCCCGTTTTATGGCCATATTGCGTTGAAACACCGGTTCCCGTACGATCACCGAAGGTAAGCAACGTCAAGTCTGGTTAGTACCCAGATGGGTGACAGTATGGGAATACCAGGTGCTGTAAGTTTGAATATGTGGGTGGTGTAATGGATAACGGCTCGGGATTGTTAATCGGGGAGCGGAGTTTCAATTCCAGCTGTGTTCGTTGTATTCCCTTACGCACAAATACCCTAGGGAAACGTAGGAATCCACCTCTTATCCCCCAGCTATCTAAAAAAAAAAAAAATTTCTGGCTTTAAATAACGTGCAACGGATTTATAAGACATAGAAAACGAATAAATGAAGCACTGATTGGCTACAAGGCATGTCTTTTAGATTTATTTACATTCTCTGGCGTATAAATGTATAGAAACTATTGCGGGCACAAAGTGGGAGATCAGTTTACATATAGTTTGTAATATAGAATTACTCCCCCACTTTATATCCACATTATAATTTCTTGTTTGTCAAGTTCTGATCAGGTATGACTCCCCATCTTATCCTTCGGCTATGGGTTAATTAGTAAGACCTGTGTCACTAAAGCATTATTATCTACAAATAAAAAAATTCCTACGATCTAAAAATATTTTCCCGATTTAAATAATAACCTGCAAAGGGTTGATAAGCCGTAAAAAACAAATCAATCAATCGATGAAATACTGATAAGATAGATTTAGATTTATTTACATTCTCTGGAATACAGATGTATAGAAACGACAATGGCCACAAAGTGAGGGATCAGTATATATATTGATTGTAATACAGAATTGATCCCCCTTCTTTATATCCACATTATAATTTCTTGTCGGCATGTCTTTTAGATTTATTTACATTCTCTGGAATACAGATATATGGAAATAACAATGGCCACAAAGTGAGGGATCAGTATATATATTGATTGTAATATGGAATTGATTTCCCATTTTATACCCACATTATAATTTGTTGTTTGTTTATCAAATTCTGATTAGGTATGAATATGCCTCTTCTCCCCTTAGATATGGGTTAATTAGTAAGACGTATCACTACTTTTTTTTCGACTGCAGTCGGGATCAACGAACCAATGTAAACGGACCTTTCTTTAGCTGTATAGTATATATTACGCCAGGGCTACATACAGTTTTGAATGCAGAGTTATTTTCTCCTAGACCGGTTGTCACCCAAGGCTAAAGAGCCCAGTCTACTATTTACCCATAGCTGGGGGGAGAAGAAAAGGATTCATAACTTTCCCAAGGGTATTAGCACGTAAAATCTAATGGATCCGACTGGAAATCGAACTCAGTTCTCCGATTGCTCAATCCGAGCCGCTATCCATTACTCCGCCGTACCTCCTCATAATCTCTTTTTTCACCCCAAGCAAGGCGGGAGTGCCACTAGGATGCATGGGGTTACAGAGAGTGAGAGCAAAGTTAAAAAGAGTTGTTTGAGGAAAAGATAAAGAGAAGGGGGTCAAGATAAAGGCATCAGAAGATGTCGATTGATATTACATTTGAATATTTGAAGATTATAGCTATCAGGGAAGCAAGTAAGAGGAAGGGAGTTCCACTGTAGGGAAGTGTGAGAGAAAAAGCTGTTAGAGTAAAAGAGACGGTTACATTTAACTGTTTCAACAGTGAAAGAGTGACTGAGAGGTCAACCTAGTAGCACGTTTAAATTCTTGCATTTAGGGAACCAGTGAAAGTACATAGAGCAGTTGCCATGAAAATATTTGTAGAAAAGACAGAGGGGAGCCACATCACGTCTGTGAGAAAGTGACTGAAGTCGAGATGCCAGGCCAGGACCTATAACATAGCATATCTATCTTTGGATTTTGTCTAGGATTTCGAGATGAACAGCGGGGGCACCAGATCAAATATGGCAACAGTATTCAATACAAGGACGAATAGTAAATTTGTAGAATGGACTCAGGCGAGAAAAACTTTCTGGCGTGACACAGAGAACCAACTTTTTATGTAAAAAAAAAAATTCTTAAAATATAAAAATATTCAATTATTCAACCTTAACGTGTTTCTGGTTTTTCTCTTCGAAATTATTCGTTTTATTCTTATTTACCTTCAAGTTTCTCGTTAGAAATCACGTCTCATTCGCATTCAAAATTACCTTCGTCCTCATTTCATTGTCTGGCGGAAATTCTATAGCATCAGCTCGTTACGGCGTAATATAATTATGGTGCTATCAGTGCTCCCATAAAAGAATGACGTCATTCATTAAGAGTAAAAAGCCTGGATACATTGATTACAGATACATAATTAGACCGTCTGTACCGAGGAAGTACACTTTTTGATATTTTCGTTTTCTTTTAATCGAACAGAAACTCTGTGGCCGGTTTTCAAATTATGTATTACAAGTTAGTTATATAGTAACCAATAATTAGTAACATGTCAGGTTTTTTGAACATTTTTTTTTTTAATTTGGTTAAAATTAATGAAATGTCTTTTGATGCAAGCCGAGCACTACTTAAAAAAACAAAATAGGGAAAATTTGAAGGACAGGGGCTCATTTTTCTACATTAACATTCCCAAGACCAGAGGTCGGCAACCTACGGGACGCGTGCCGCACGTAGCCCGCCAAGTAATTTCCAATGGCACGCAGCCGCAAACGACATCACGAAGTCCGAACCATTAACTACTACAACGCAAAGGAGATATTTAGCTGTTTCAATCTTAATATATACTAAAGTATATATATACATATACTATAAATTACTATATAAAATATATTGTAGAACAGGTATATTAACCTTGACTTGTATAAAAAGACGTAGGCTGTTGGCACCCTGAATGATTTTAAAACCTTAAGTCGGCACATAGTGAACAAAAGATTGCCGACCCCTGTTTTACACAAAGACGAGTCTACACTAAAAATAATGTTTAAGTAATAAAAATCTCTCGGGTTAATAAATAAAATATCCATTCCTTTTCTTTTCAATCTTTTTCTTATCACGACATGATGCACGATACCATGGGTCGGCAACCTGTGGCACGCGTGCCACACATGGCACACCAAGCAATTTCCAATGTCACGCAACCGCAAATGTCATCACTAAGTCCGAACCAATGACTACTACAACGCAAAGAAGATATTAGGTTGGTGCAAAAATAATGACGTAATAATGTCGTTTTTTGACGTATTTTTTAACGTCAAAAAACGACATTATTACGTCATTATTTTTGCACCAACCTAATATTTAGTTGTTTCAAGTATACATACTATTAAGTTGGTGCAAAAATGATGTCGTTTTCTCACATATTTTACTATGTGAGAAAACGACATTATTTTTGCACCAACCTAACATATATTACTATAATTTATATATTGTAGAACAGGTATATTGACCTTGACTTGTATAAATATACGTATGTTTTTGGCACACTTAGGGTTTTAAAAACGCTAAATCAGCACATAGTCAACAAAAGGTTGTCGACCCCTGATTTAGATTATCTTTATATATCTAAAAAAAAAAAAATTGGTACCTAATAATATACATACTTATAGTTGATGTGAAAATAACTCTACATACTGTAAGGGATTCTAATACATTTACTTGTTCTTAAAAGAAATATAGTATATTAAAAATTAATAATGAAAATATTTTTCAAATTGTAGTTAAATAAAACGTATTCTAACCTGAACAACCCCCCCCCCAAAAAAAATATCTTTAAATATACAAATAGAAAAAATGGCGTAAGAATTTTTGCCGTTAACAATAAAAGTTAAAAAAAAAAATCCAGATGACATGCATTTAACGGATGTCAGATTTCATTGAAGAATACATCCCTACCCACTAACAAAGGAAATTTTTTTTTTTTTTTGGAATAACTTATTTCTGAAATTTACGTGTTTTAATAGCATATTTACGTAAGTTATTCCAAAAATTAAAATTTCGCTTGAAGATGGAACAGAGCTTACTTTAAATTCAATTTAATTCAATTAATTATATTGAAGTTTTCGGCTCTTGTTTTGAAACATGAGAACTCTTATGTAGCGTGTTGGAATCATATTTTTAAATAAATAATTATATATATATATATATATATATATATAACTGTCTTTTTGTTTTTTTATTTTTTCTCTTTCATGGACGCCATGGTCATTGGAGGCTTGTTTAGAGACCAAATTAATGGCCTTTTAATGGCCTTCGTTCACGTGAATTGCAGTAAAATTTTGAATGTGTAAGAAATAAATATTACAAGGAGGGGGGGGCACCAGAATTTTAGAAATACCAAAGTGAGGCATCGGCTAAAATCGGTTGGGAACCATTGCCTTAACCGAAGAACTTGAGTTAAGTTCTTAAATAGTCTCGTCAGATCGAGACTTTCGTATGGACAGAGCCAAACACATTCAGAAATATCTAGTCAGCTGCATAGAACTGATATCCAAGAACAATGGGTAAGAAAGGTTTCGAGCAAATAAAGCCGGTATGTCTTAGAGAGGACAGTCTCGAAACTTATGGAGAGGCGGTAAAGAATCACAAAGAATTGTACCAAATGACACTAACCACATCACGGTAACTGCTCTGATGAGCTGGTTTCGCTGGTTCCCAGACTTCATGAATTTAAGCGCTAAACTAGGCTGGCATCTCGCTCTCACCTTTTCACTGTCGAAACTGTTAAATGTAGCCGTTTCTTCTACTCCAATAGCTTCATGTCTCGCACTTCTCGCCTGTGGAACTCCCTCCCCATTTCTTGTTTCCCTGATAGCTATAATCTCCAACTATTCAAATGTAATGTCAATCGACGTCTCCAGATGCCTTGATCTATCCCCTATCCTTCTCTTCATCCTTTCCTCCATCACTCATCTTTGTTCTCGCTCCAACTCTCTGTAACCCCTTGCGTGCTAGTGGCTTCCCACCTTGTTTGGGGTTGAATGCTTTAAAAAAAAACTTTCAACAGCAGTAACTACTAAAATGGATAGCACTTGTAACTAAAAGAGAAAATAAGGATATAACCAAGATCAAATCAAAAGATTTTAAAAAGTATTACCGTCATATCTGGGTTGGAGGTGCCCAGTCCTCACCTTCCTATCTTGATAAGAGTTCGAAAGCATCTACGCGGCTTTGTGAGTGATTAATTATTTTCCATCCCACAATCCCTTTCCACATACGAAATATCGCTAGGCTCTCGCTGCTCTATCGTTATTTCTATGCCAATCGTTCTGAGCTACATTACTTGGTTCCAACAACCCTGACCTTTGCAACTGGGACCCACCATGCCACGTACACAGAGATGAAACATCATCTTCTTCTTTGTATTTCATTAGTAAGGAGGAAGTTGCATTCGAACAGCTTCTTCCCAAGAACTACTGCTTTGTATAACAAAAACTCGGCCGGATGTTTACCGGATCACTACAATCTTGACCTCTTCAAGTCTAGGATTAACCTTTATCTTTTCCTTTCGTATTCCTATATTAAGAAGTAAGTTCCATTCGGACAGCTTTTTCCCAAGAACTGCTGCTTTGTGGAACAGACTCCTAATCGCATTTTCTTAATCACTATAATCTTGACCTCAAGGATTATCCGTTATCTTTCAGCCATAACCTAATGAACTAATCTTCCTACCTTTTCTTACGCTCATGTAACACCACACAGTGAACCTGTACCTTGAGTGGTTCTTGGGCATTGTATTGGGTGAACCATAGTTTAAAAAAAGAAGCAATATATGATGAAAAAAAGGGTATTTATTTGTAATATCCCCAAGAATTCGTCGAATCGCAGCTGGCTATCGAATCTGCGTCCGTCGGGAGGTAAACATCAACTGAGTATCCTCGCCAACGGGCTATCACGAGACTCTCGCGGGCCCCTGAAGAAATCCGTAAATCCGTCCTGTCAAAAGGGAGATAATGGTTTTCTGAATTCTTTGAACGCTACGAACGTGAATAAAGTGACTGTGACGAGACGTAATCCCCAAAGATAACTTCGCAATCTGTTTTGAATAGTGGAAAATTCGCTAGAATAAATGGGTGAGGTCTCAAAGAAAATAATTTGAAAAGGTTTAAGGTGGGTTACTGTAGATAAGCTAGTTTTTGTTAATATTAGTTGACTTGAAATCTTCAGTGAAATCCTCGTACGTATGTACCTCCATGAGATCGCTAAGAAAAGAGCATAGCATGATGAAAAAGACATCAAACTTGACGAAAACAAAATTTTATCGTCTAAATGTTTATGTTATTATTAAGAGAAAAGATCACAGTTTATTTTAATTATTTTTCAAAATTTTTCCTACTTTTTAGAACATTCTGAATTTTGATTTAAAAATCCTTGTTTCTCTTTGTATCACCAGAACTAGTTTTTTTGTATGACACACATTAATTTGGAAAATCTTGCAAAAATTAAAATAATTATCGGATGTTAATGAAACTTTCAGGAACTATTCACAGATGATCGAAATTATTATATGTTTTTTTTATTACCCCCCCTAACTAATTTTATGAAAACTCTAGAAATTCGATTGAGTCCACTTTAGTAATTACAATAGTTAAAAGCACAAGGCTTTGAGGAATGCAAATCATGTTTGTTTGTTTTTTGTTTTTAATTGAACTCCCCCTACCTGAAAATCAGCTCTGAATTGTAACATACAAAACTCAATAGAATAAAGATATTATTTAATTTCAAATGCTTTTATTTGCTTTTAGTTGTTTTTATGAATATGGACAATATTTTCTGAAAGCAAAAAAATTTTTCGATAAAAAATTAATTTTTAATACAATTATTTGTTATTTCTTTAATTATAATAGATTTTTACATTTAAGTTGTTAAAATATTATAAAGTTACTTAAAAGCCGCACCCGCTTTCGTAAGTGTCCTTATGAGATAGATCTTTTTAGCGCGTTGTAAATTGTATCGTTTTGACTAATCAGAAGACCCGCAGTAATTAAGAAATGTAATTTTTTGTTTGTAATCGGGCTGTAATTATAAAGTACGGAAGACCAACCAGAATACAATTAAATTGCGTTATTTTAGTTAAGCATTGCGAAACACGTGTGGAGAATTTAATTTTTCAATTTCAACTGAGAAGGGTACCTACAAGTATCAGTATCATCTTATGAAATTTATATGATCTTATTTTTATATTAATCTCAGTTATGACATTTTTTCCATAAATGAAATATCAACATTAATAATAAGATGAATAAAAATACAAATAACACAGTAAAATTTAGTAAATGAAACATAAAATTATAGTATTTTATGTACTCTTCTGATATTAGGTTGGTGCAAAAATAATGACGTAATATTGTCGTTTTTGACGTATTTTTAATGTCAAAAAACGACATTATTGCGTCATTATTTTTGCACCAACCTAATAAAATTTCATAAGAAAGGTCCCTATAAATTAATTAGATACCTTTCTTATGAAATTTCATCTAACTCTGAACAGTCTTATTTTAATTTCTTTATAATATATTTTCCATAAAGTATCGTAAACGTAAAGGTGAAAGCTAAGTACAAAAAAAAAAAAAAAAAAATTAGAGCGCTGAAAGTTTTCCTGAAAAATAACGAAGTAAATAATTTGTTCACTTAAATCTAAATAATTTCACTTTTCTACTTCCGTAGAACAAATTTTCCTCATGTAATCCGTCAATATGTCATTCATCACCTGTCAAGTGACGCGAAAGGTTATGACCTGTTTTGTTTTATTTTCAAATTACATCTTTTCGGCGCAGAAGCTAAGTTAACCTTGATTAATTTTTTTTAAATAAACATTATAATTTCTGATTTTCTTAAAATAAGTTTTGAAAAAATGATAATTGATTTTTAAAAGAATTTCAAACTGAAATTTTCATTTTTTTTAAATGGAAAAAAAAAGGTTGCCTTGATCGATTATCTGTCAATTTTGCTGACTCAAAAAACAAGATTTTTAACGAAAATTTCGGACGTGCTAGGAACGATTAAAAAATGTAAAAAAAAAAATACCCCCAAAATACTTTGATATTTTCTCTTAATAATAACATAAACATTTAGACGATAAAACTTTGTTTTCGTTAAGTTGGGCGTCTTTTTCATCATGCTATGCATCTTTTAGCGATCTTGTGGGGATACCTATATAAAAGGAACAGAAAAATTGAAACGGGTTTAAAACAAAATAATTGTTGTAGTTAATCAATATTTGATTAATAACCACGCCTCTTCTTTGTCAATCAAATATTGATTTCTCATAAGTGTTTTATTTATTGTTTTTTATTTACTTTTATCCAAAAATGGGGGCGGAAAGACTTTTACAGTTTTAATAAGTTGATCTGATATCAACAATGTCTGAATTTCCACTTCCGTTGAGAATGATGCATATCACAAGCGCCATCTTGAAATGGAGACGTATTCTCATATTCGCAAATGTTTACGGCCCCAGTTAAGAAGACATTTTATATTTATTTGTGTCACGGAGAGGGGTTTTATTTATTTATTTTTATTTTTTTTATTTATTTATTGCAGTGCGTACTCTTAAGTGTTCCGCCAAGATAAAAATCACTCATTATTTAAGTTCACACCGTCGTCGGTACCCACTTTAAATGGCGTAAGATAGCACCATTTTATTTATATAACAATTACCATTTGTCCTAAAAAAACTAAATAACTTGCCGTTTCTTCTAAAGGAAACTAGCGAAAATATTAAGTATCCTTCGCACTTGTTAGTGAAGATTTCACAGGCGCTAGACTGACTGCCAGTCGGAAGGGGCATATGCCGAAGGTTTAATTCAATATAATTTCGATATAATTTTGTCGTTTATTAAACTTCATTCTATTTTTGTCAATTTAAATTAACGCCATATTTTTCTCCATATATTGTGACGATTTTGCTTAAAGATTTTAAACCTCTTTAAAATTACCTGTGCATAGTATAATCCCCTATTTTTTGCGCAAAAACTGATCACAAAACCTCGCACTATAGACGAGTACAAACGACATTTTAAGTCCATTTCATTAACAGAACACAACACTTCTGACTTAATCCCATAGATCGAACATTATACAATGAATATTTAAGATCAAAACTGATTGATCAAAACCCGTTTATCCGACATATTTCTGTTCTATACGATACAGACAATATTTTGCATTCGTGTGGCAGAATAAAAGAAAACTTTCTCAAAAAGCGATACGATTTATTATATTCTATAATCACGTCAAGCAAGGCAATAAAGCCACTAAGACACTAAGTGGGGCTACCGAGTGTGAAAAAATGAGTAAAAGAAAAATATTTAGGAGAGAGGACAATAAAGGAACAAAAATTAAGAAGACAGATAACGATCGGCCATTTCATCTTTTGAAAATCAATGTTGACAGGGAAGCAAAAAACCAAAAGAGAGTTCCACACGTGAGAAGTGTGACAGAAGAAACTGTCAGCATAGAACTTACGGTTATATATAACCATTTCAGCCGTAAAAGATGCATAGTTTTATTTTATTTTATCGCATTTTCTGTCTATATTTTTGAGATGAGGTATTATGTACACTATTTACATTATTCGGACTATTGTCCTCATCTTTGTTGCCATATTTACCATTCTTCAGTATCTGTCTATATTTCTGAGATGAGGTATTATGTACACTATTTACATTATTCAGACTATTGTCCTCATCTTTGTCGCCATATTTATTATAACGTTTCGGCCGTTGTACATTCCGGCCTTCTTCAGATGGTTGGAATGTCGAACTGAACACTTTATTTCGCTCACTGGGGTAAACTGTTCTAGTTCCACGTGACATGTTAATGGATGTCAGTTATCAGTAATCTCCCATTAATTCCCCTCTCGAAGTTCTCCATTGGCTTAACCGAGTATTGAACTCACACTCCGTCACTGGATCTAACCAACGCCTTTATCCACTATTAGAGAAGGGAATCTTAGCCGACGCGTGTATATATATATATATATATATATACACACACACACACACACACACACACACACACACATATATCAAATATGTGGTGCAGTTCAATTTATATTACATGAATCATTCATACTAAAAATATTTTTCGCCATTTATATCATTAAATTTACTAATCTACTTTTTGTATGAATGATTCATGTAATATGTATATATATATATATATATATATATATATATATGTATATATGTATGTATATATATATATATATGTAAGCAAATATATGGATATAGATCCGACAGTATGAAGAAAAATATACGGAAAAAACAAACAAAAATCCAGGATTTTTGTTTGTTTTTTCCGTATATTTTTCTTCATATATATATATATATATATATATATATATATATATATATACATATATATATATATATATTGAAAGAACTAGGAAACGTGCATCAGTCTAACATGTTTCACTTTTATTAAAACTTCTTCTGTTTTCTCTCAATCCCTGACGAAGTTTTAATAAATGTGAAACATGTTAGACTGATGCACGTTTCCTAGTTCTTTTAATATATATATATATATATATATATATATATATATATATATATATATAGTTATTTATTTAAAAATATGATTCCATAAATATAATTTAAATAAATAATTATATTAGGTTGGTGCAAAAATAATGACGTAATAATGTCGGTTTTTGACGTTTTTTTAACGTGAAAAAACGACATTATTACGTCATTATTTTTGCATCAACCTAATATTTATGCTCTACTTTTGTATCGAGCACTATTATTTAAAAATAATAACAAAAATACTAAAGAACTTTGGATTATTTACCTAACGAGTTTTTCCTATTTTCTATATATTTTCATATATATATATATATATATATATATATATATATATATATATATATATATATATATATCAGTCAGTTATGTGCCATACGTGATATACGCTTAGGTGATTATGTATGACTGACGAGGCACATTTTTTTCCCGCAGTAGATTGACATTTCTTTCTGCGGTAGACCAGTTGCCACTCAAGGCTATAGAATCTGAATCTGTGCTGCTATTTAACCATAGATGAGGGGGAGAAGAAGAGAATTCATATCTTTCCGAAGGTCATTAGCACGGAAGTGAATGTAATGGAATCCTCAATCCGAGCTGCTATCCATTACTCCACCGTAAAAACTTAAAAAACTTTTAAAAACAGTTTATTTCTATCAATGTGGTTTACATATTATTGTATACATTGCTATGTAAAATATATTGTAGAACAAGTACAAAAAATACATATGCTGTTGGCGCACTTAATGATTTTGGTTTGGTTTAGTTCAGTTTGGTTTGGTTTGGTTTACGGAATATCAACCCCAATGGGTTATTTAATGCCGACAAAATTTTTATTCCTGGCAATATAATGTTTTTTTTTCCAAAAATCTGGTATTATTTTTTTTTTTTTAAATAAATGTATAGCTGGTAATAGTTGACTCTCCCGTCGAGTTCGACGTATGAGGGCCAAGCAGATCAGTTCCCAGGAAACCAACAGCCCGTCAACAGCACATGAGATTTGATTATAGTGGTGCAGGTTTCGTGCAGGATCATCCACACTTTTTGAAGGGCCGAATACAGAGACCTGGTGCACTACGTGCCACAAGGTTCCCAAACGACCCTCCGCAGGTTTTGAATTCAGAGTTGTCCTTCTCCTAGACCAGTTACCATCCAAGGCTATAGAACCCAGTCTATCCTGCTATTTTACCCATAGCTGGAGGGAGAAGAAGAGGATTCATACCTTTCCCAAGGGTATGAGCACGTAAGAGAATGTAATGGATTCGACTGGAATTCGAACTCGGCTCTGCGATTCCTCAAATATATATATATATATATATATATATATATATATATATATCACAAATGTATTGCTGGTAATATTTTTTTAGATGTATTGATGGTAATAATTTTTTCCTTCAAAGATTTAATTACTGATAATATTTTTTTACAAAGTATTTCTGATATTAAAACCTATTTTATACTTTCATAGTATTTTGATCCCAGTTTATTGGTTAATTATTTACCAATAGCTGGGACCCTAACAGGTGCTACCACCCTGGGTCAGGGTGAACCTCCGAACACCAGAAATTAAGAGGTGGTTTCACGCTCCCCAAAACACCCTGATCAAAGTCCTTGCTGTCGGATATACCGAGCGCGTCAGACCGAGGAGGGGTGAATATTTTCAAAAAACCTAAGTCGGCACATAGCAAAAAGTTGTCGACCCCTGTACTACACAATAGCCAGGTCAGACAGCCGACAGATATCCATTGCTCTAGATCTGTGGCTATAGCAACATAGCCACTAAAAATTATTGAACGTGGGGGAATCAAAGTGCTTTAAATTTCGGAGGACGTTTCGCTAGATCAATTACGACTGAATAGTGAGTTCGATTCTCCCTGGGTGCTCACACATTAGACCTTGTGCCACATCTAAGCTACACTAAGAAAATCATTTTGGGGCACTTCGACGTGATGTAATGGTTAACAAGCTTGTCTCGCGAGATTGATTAAGATCGAATTGTGAGTTCGATCGCCATATTGTGCCACACTTAGAAAACGTAACATCACTATTGGACACTTTGATGTGGTATAATCGCTAGATCAATGGCAATTGATCAGTGAGTTCGATCCTCACTGCCCCATACTAAATTAATTCTAGAAAATCATCACGAGGCCAAAAAGATTGGAAAATTCTTGCTTACGGCGAGAAATCACCATGCAGTTCATTCTCATTCATATGCCAGTGTCCATGTCCTAGCCTGCTTAATTTATTTTCTTCTCACACAAATGTTCACCCAGTACAGGGAAAGAGAGCCACTCAATGTAGAGGGGTACTGCGTGTTTTTTTATTAGCGTAAGAAAGGACAAGAATTGAAGTTCTTGGCGCTATGCAGGAACGATTAACCCAAGACTTGAAGAGGTCGAGATTTATTTAGTAAATAACATTTCAGAGTTTAGGCAGAGACGTTAGAAGTATAGAGTTGAAGTAGACTTTAGAAGAAACCGGAAACCCAATCCTAAACAGGAAACAAGGAATAAACCTCTACTCCTATTCAAAAAACCTATCTACTCCTACTGAAAGAAGAAAATAAATAAATAACATTTAAGAGTTTAGGAGGAGACGTTAGAAGTATAGAGTTGAAGTAGACTTTAGAAGGAACCGGAAACCCAATCCTAAACAGGAAACAAGGGATAAACCTCTACTCCTATTCAAAAACCTTTCTATTCCTACTGAAGGAAGAAAATAAATAAATAACATTTAAGAGTTTAGGAGGAGACGTTAGAAGTATAGAGTTGAAGTAGACTTTAGAAGGAACCGGAAACCCAATCCTCAACGGGAAGCAAGGGATAAACCTCTATCCATGTTCAAAAGACCAGCGAGAAATGAGAACCGGACGACAGGCGAACCTATAGAGGAAAAAATAAAATAAATAACATTGCAGAGTTTCATGCGGACATGTTAGAAGTACAGAGTTGAAGTGAACTTTAGAAGGAACCGTAAACAATCTTAAACAGAAAACAAGGGATAAACCTCTACTCCGGTTCAAAAGACCGGGAAGACGTCTTAACTGGGACGATAGGTGAACGATTATGTTCATTACCGTTGTTATACCCACAACATTTCGACTTTAATAAACTAATCGAGATTTTGAAACGTATCTTTTATTCAATCCATAAGGCTAGATTTCTATATCCTTGTGCAAATTAATTGAAACAACAGCTTAATTTCCTTTCTTTCCCCATAAGGTCAGTTTTAGACCCACTGGAATGACAGGGTGTAATCGATTTCTATATTTTTCCTCAGATTAGGTCATTTGCAGTGGTGTGCAGCAATATGAATCTATTTTTGGAGTGTATGATGAAATTTGTTTGGCCTTGAAAAATACTGCGTCATCCGTGATTGCATCAGATTTTCATCACACCCAGACACTGTTGTCTCGACTGTCGATTAGTTGTCCTACGGCCATTGTCTGCTATGGACGTTAATCCAAGGAAGTGTACGAAAATTTTAAGGCTGGGCGAACACACTGGCAAGTCTTATTAGTGAGCAAATCAAAGTACTGGCTCGGAAACTCTCTTGATTTAAATCCAGTCGAGAATCTGTGGTCGATCTACAAGGAAAGACTTCGGGGAATGGACATACGAAGTACTTACATGTGCACTGGGTCATGTTTCATTGGAAAAATAGGAAAAAAGTAAATAATAACGGAATTATTCGTTTTGTTTCAATTAATTCGCACAAGGGTGTAGTGTCATTGCCCTCCACATCTTCCTGGATAATTAATTTGCCCAAGGGTGTACTTATTCCCAAAGCATGGAAAGCGAACTATTTTCATATTAGTTAATACTCTTAGTGAAGACGGAAAGGATTTTAGAAGCTTGATTTAGCTTTTAGCCAACTATAAAGCAATATTTATTTGAACGTCTACTGAAGGAGAGATTTTCTTTTGGCAGTGACAATGGAGCATTGAAATAAGAGTTGAAATCGGTTGAATTATAATTAAATTTCTTGATGACATTGTGGAGATTACTCCCACCTTGTTTGCCATATAATGAAAGCACCATAAATTCTCGCTTTCTGAGATGAAGTAGCGATAACACGGAATTTTCTTCCCACCGGCAAACCGACTAGTTAATTTCAAATAAACCACGTGGTGTGACGGGTATTAAAAGCAGATAAGCTAAACACGCATATACGCACATATGAAGGTTAATTTCCGCCTAGCAACAGAATAAAGATTACGTGAAGTCTTATGACATTTTGGGAAGGCAGGTCAAAAGGGACGACTGACCCAATTACCCGTAAAGGAAAACGTCTAGACAGAAGCTAGACAGGGGACGGAAGTAAGTTAGAATTCGCGCCCAAAACCTAAGACACGTGACACTCAAAGATTCACTCGAGGATCAGTTGTTCTCTGGATTTTGAAAAGGCAAGACCGAAGCCGAGGCGCTAGTGGTTCACGAACGGAAAGATAGGACGCATTTGATAGTGATGACTTATCCAGTTCGATCCAGGCAACTCCGGACAGAAGTATAAAGAAATATTCCTGTTCGAGAATCCCAATTTGAAGAAGCAGATAAAGATATATGCTGGTGATTCAACCTGCGTAAAGAAAGTGTACATACCTGTTGCAAATCGAGCCGTCTACAGAAGAAAGGAAGGAAAGAAAAAGACGAAACAAAGAGAGAAAGAAAGTGTATACCTCTATTACAGACTAGCAGTGTGTGAAATTGTGTTTGTGCCGAGAAAAGGAAAGAAAGGACATTGATATATATATAAAAAAAAAGAGAGATAACTGAATACAAAAGATAAGGATTTTGGACCCGTAGTAGAAAAGATATACACACACACATGAATATTATGTTTTTTTTGTTTTTTTTCGCAAACACCTTTCCACATCTAAAACAATAATTGTAACTCCTCTCCCATCTCTTTTGTATATGTGTGTTGGCTTCTGCATTCAATTCATAGTAATTCATACTTGTATTTTGTATGTTCGGGTTCAGTTGAATCCATTTGGTGTTCGGCGAATTTGATATCCCAAAATAAGTTCGAGATCCGATCGTCGGATGTTTTAACTCATACTTATCTGTTCGTTTATTTTTTATATATGTATATTTGTATATATTAAAATTATTTATCAAAAATCGCTAAGCCTTATAGTTCATCCTTGTATTGTGGATCAGTACTCGTGTTGAAAACGAAGCGGACCTGGGAAAGATTACTGTTCGATTATCCCAATCGAACAGTGGTCTTAAAAATATTTTTGTTTACCAATTGTCCAATCTCACAATCTGAGAGATAGCTTGTATCTCTCCACAGGTGTGAGAGTGTATATGTCTCCTAGTCGGCGTATGATCGCCCTAAAACCCATTCGTCGACTGGGGAATATGACAGTGGATACATATACTCGCTCACACTACGACTAATTACAGAAAATTTTTTTTTCTACATGTATAAAACTGCGGGGTCTGTCTGAAAAGTAACAGGACTGGATGTGATGTGTGAGCTGTGGTTGATAGAGGGATAAGTGTATTGAGTTATCTAATGCGATATCTTGCAAACCACTGCATTTTTTTTCACATGCGATAATTGTGGCAGGACAAATCGTGGCTGCTTCCCCACGAAATGCACCTGCTCACAGTGCCCTGAGCATCCGCCAGAGAACAGCATCGCCGTACGGGAACAACTTCCTTATTCACCTGATCATGCTCAGTGTGAATTTTTCTTTTCCCCGAAATCAAGGGGATCATCAAGGGGTCATGTTTGAATGCATTTCTGTTTGAACGTCCATTTTCGTAATGGGCTTCGATAACTTTAACCCGTTGTTTGATTGTTAATCTTTCCATGGTTAAAATTGCCAAAGACTTCAGTCGTTAAATGTGAAAGAAAAGAGGAAAAATCATTAGACGCTTAAATTTAATTCACATTTAAAATCGGTTCAAGTTATTGGAATATCGTTTATTATGCAGGTTTAAGCGAATCGACAAACATTAGTGACACGGCAAATCGTTATCCTCGCCTTTGACGTTTTTGCTTTCTCCTTTTCTTGCTTTTCCAAATTCTCATTCAAATTCTGTTTGAATGTCCATTTTCGTAATAAGCTTTGATAACTTTAACACGTTGTTTGATTATTAATCTTTCCATGGTTGAAATTACCAAAGACTTAAGTTATTAAATGTGAAAGAAAAAGAAAAAAATCATTAGACAAACTTAATTCACATTTAAAATCGGTCCAAGTTATATGATGATTAAATGAAGCAGTTTTGTTTTGGAAGTGTAGAAAAGCATTTCTTGCCCCGATTAACAACTGATTGGAGGTCCTTTACAAATACAAACTTGAATCCTTTTTGTGAGACACAGTTCATAGGTCGCAGTATGTTGGAATAGATAGATAGATAGATAGATAGATAGATAGAGAGAGAGAGAGAGAGACCCTTTCTTTTTAATCACCGACATATATTCGCTAGAAAAAAGTTTTACAAAGATTCCAAAAGAACAAATGTGATTGTCTTTAAAAAAACAAAAAAAAAACTGTATTTCAGTTTTCGGAAATTTTTTTCATGTGTTGATATTTTAAAACATTTTTACTTTTTAAGCGATCATTTTCTCGGTTTTATTTCTTTCTCGAAATGTCAAAAAAATAGGGATTAGAAATGTTATTTTAATTACGAGCTGTGTGTAGTGGTGCTGTAAGAATTGTTGGCTAGGGTCACCGTGAATATAATCAAGAAGGAAAGCTGTGTTCTTGTAAAACAACACCCCACATGAATCATGTACAACATACACGAGAGAAAAATAATCAAACTCAGTGAACATTAATAAAATATTGTATTAACAATGATACACAAAAATCAACAATAGTATAAAGAAAGTTGTTTCCCTTTTTCCGTAATAAAAAGGGTAAGTTTAGCTAATTAATGTTGAGTACAATATTGAATGTTATTTAACTACAAAGTTCAATTGAAGTCTTAGCTAAATAAAGAATAATTCCACAGTCTGTGAGTGTGGAAAGATGTAATGTACACGAGTGATATCAATAGAAATTAGCAAGATTACTCAAATGAGTAAATAACTAAGAATTAAAATGTCATAAGAAATATAGCGCCGTGCCGTAATTTCCAAGAACTGAACTGCTACTGCTGTTTGCTAACAGTGAGAGAGTTTATGTAGTTATGCATAGGCTCCAGTGAGCTTGGCGCCAAAAATATAGAAAGATACTAAAATACGCGATTGGTCAGGAAATGGACCAATCCGTGATTTTAGAGAAAAATTCAAATGATGTGCGATGGCAAAATTGTCATATAATAAGTATCATATATTTATGAACCAATGACATTAAAGAAAGCGGAG
This sequence comes from Acanthosepion lycidas, assembly GCA_963932145.1. NCBI lineage: Eukaryota > Metazoa > Mollusca > Cephalopoda > Sepiida > Sepiidae > Acanthosepion > Acanthosepion lycidas. Next base: position 68,478,724 of record OZ010607.1, on the reverse strand, counting down.
GTGTGGCACATGTAAGTGATCACTATATGTGGACTTCTGGTAGTATTATTAAAAAGAAATGAAGAGGATACAACTTAAGTAGAAAAAAGTCAAAAGTACAAATAGAAAAAAAAAAGGGTGATGAAATTAACCTCTTTTAAGGCTCCATCCTCGTCAGGGTGTCCTTCGTAGTAACGTACCGCACCGGCCATGCAGATACACGATGTATATTATTATTTGATGACTGACAATGTAACGTCAGTTTAAAAATATTTTTTTTTAAAATGGTGGTTGGTCATAAAACAGTACTGAAAAAAATGATAGAGACCACAACGGGGGCCCCAAAAACGCACCCACCCAGTCGGAGGTAAGATGAACCAGTCCTGAGTAAGTGCACAAGGCCGAAAGCATGGAGCACCCAGCGACGATCGAACTCACTGTTCAGTAGTTATTGATCTACTGAGACACGTTGCTAACCGTTATCACCATGCGAAAGTGCCCAAATCCGCCTTCAATAAGCAATTACTGTATAATCAACCTCATTACAATTAAAAGTAGATAAAATAATAATAATAGTTTATGGTGATCCAGTTTTTCAATGTGACTGGAGACGAATTTGTTAAAATATTGTAACGAGATTGAATCACTATTTTAATTGGGCGTATTCCATTTATTTCGTCATCTGTATTTTATTCAAGTCATTGTCTAGCCGGGTAAATGGTAGTCAATCCAAAATCATTATTCAGATACCAGAGTTATCTCCCTTTAATTTTTCACGTTTTGATTTTTGAAGATTTTATTTAATGATTTCATAGAAACCTGTTTTTTAGAAAATCAAATTCGCTATTATGACTGAACGATTGGAAATCAGCTTCGTTGTCAAGTAGTCCTGAATTTAACACATGGGAGATAACTAAGACAATCTTACCCAGGTTATCTCCCTTATCAGACGAAGGGAACTATTCAATTCCTATTTTAATCCATTTTATTTTTTAAAACTGGAAACAATGCGAAATCGGAAAGAAATGACTTCTGCTTAGTTACGAACCTGCATTCCATTTTGTAGCGAGGGGGGTGGAGAATTTCAAGCAGCATTATTCAAATAAAATCAGATTAAATTATATAGTGACGAACAAAAAAAGGAACTATTAGGTTGGTGCAAAAATAATGACGTAATAATGTCGTTTTTTGACGTTAAGAGATACGTCAAAAAACGACATTATTACGTCATTATTTTTGCACCAACTTAATAGGTACAAAAAATCTATTTGTTTAATTTTTTATTATGAAGCTGTAAGTATTGCAGATGTGCTTTCCTAAATAGTGTGTGTCCAATAAGGACTGCGCAAATGCAAATTGTAATCATCTCATTGTGAAAAAATAAAAATCACATAAAGCCGGTCGAAATTGGTGCATTTTTAATTTCCCCAAACTATGAAGGCGAGTCAAAAATTAATTCGTTTTATTATACAGATTACGATAAAAAATACTTTCCCCATATAACAGCCACATAATGGCGTTATGTTAGTGGCAATGGTGTCTTCTTCTTTCTAAATGTCTTACCATTATGTGAGAGGTATTTCTGCCGCACTCTGTATAAGAAATAGGGAATACAAACATCCCTCCTTAACATAGTCACCGCCTTGTGCGGATCTATTACGAACATACATAAATAAATAAATAAATAAATACAAATCACATACAACGCCAAGCATTTATTGGTTAATTAATCACCACTACATTATTATAGGCAATTTACAAATCGCAGCAATGCGACAATTTTGTAATCGCTCTCTTTTTATGTTGTTCAATTTTGTGCACTTTTAGGAGGAACGGATCACAGAAGCTTTCTTAAGTCTCCCCGAGGCTCACTCGCTGATTGGGCGATGCCAACCAATCAGATCGTCTGCACGTGAAGAATAATTCTTCCCGCGCAGCGATTTGGAGCCTATAGTCGTTTATAAAAGCTAAGGCCTTTTCCATCTCATTAGTGAGAATTCCAGTTGCCAAACGAATCCACGACAGTTGAAATCATGCGCCAACCTTGTACACACTCACATAAACTCTTCTTACACAGCAATATCTTTCAAGAACAATAATTACAAGAGACTCTCATGAACATTGATCCAGTGAAGTTTGGAACACTAGTAAAATAATAGTTAGAGAGAGACAACCTTTTCTTACTTAAATGCATGCTTTCCTTCACATCGTTGATATTATTGTACATCTTGTTAAATACATATTTTATGTGTAACAATGTCAATCAGCCTTGTTTCCTAATCTAAAGTTAAATTAATGTGGTGAAGTCCGCCATAGTCTCTTGCAGTGGCGGATTTGACCGAAAATGGGCTTCACAAAAACCATTTGAATCGAATTTTCACTTCAACGAAAGAAAAGTTAGAAAATTAAAGGGAAATAACTTTTCTATCTTAATAAGGCTTTTTTTCCTTAATTATGTGGCATTTGAAAATTGTTTATTTTTTTACAATAACGAATACCTTTTTTTTCCATCAATTCATCACCGAAGTTTGTTTTGTTTTTTTTTATGTAACAATGTTGCTTAATATTTTGGTTTTATTCTAGGAATATTTAAAAACGAGTAAAAAATGACGAAAAAATAAACCCATTTATTTGTCCTATATCCAAAATACATGCTTAAAAATAATTTTAAAATGTCTCCTGTATTAATTCACATTCTTTTTATTTATTTTAATATTTATATTTTGATCGTTTTTTTTTATTTATATTTTTATTTCCGTTGCTTTAACTGATTGCAACATTAAAGAATTCTCTCAAACCAACCGACTTAATTGTCAGTCGTTCATTTTGATAAATAAGAAACAATCATAATTTAAGAAGAAAACATCAAATATAAAAGTTATCTCCCTTTAATTTTCTAACATTTCTTTTTACGGCCCAGAGAGAAATATCTTCAGCTTATAGAATAAGAAATCAACTATTAGATGATTTTAAAATGTCTCCTGTATTAATGCACATTATTCTTTTTATTTATTTTAATATTTATATTGTAATCGTTTTTTATTTATATTTTATTTCCGTTGCCCGAAAATAAAATAAAAATTCTTGGCTTAACAGAACTGATTGCAACATTAAAGAATTCTTTTTTTAATTCTTTCTTGTCAATCATTCATTACCGCAAATGAGCAACAATCAAATTCATCATAATTTAAGAAAAGCACCATCCAGATGTATGTTGTGATGTAATGGATAATGGCTCTGAATGATAAATCGGAGAGCCGTGTTCGAATCCTAAATTGGGTTTGCAGTTGCTGCATTCACTTACGCGGAAATACTCTTGGTAAAAGTCTTCTCATCTATGAACTGAATAGCAAGTCAGACCGGGTTCTATAGCTTTGGTTGGGAACCAGTCTACTGCAGAAAGAAATGGCAATCTACTATAGGAAAATGATGTCAGTCATGAATCAAAAGAAACAATCACCCAAGCGTGTATCACGAATAGCACTTAACCGGCCATTTTAATATAAGTTATCTCCCTTTAAAGTGAAGATACGTTTACAGTGAAGTGAGATTTTAAACTAATGACATTCGCTGTTATGAACTGGACCCTTTCGATACTTGCAATATTGCCCAATGGCTTGTGCAGTTTTCCAGATACTTTTCGATCGATCTTATAACAGTTATTAGAATTTTTTATCTGCCCAAAAATCGCCATTTATTTGCCGGGTTTCTATGCTTCAAAGTAAGCATAAAAATTCCTCTAAAAGCTGCAGATGACATCAATCGAAATTTTCTGAAAAAGGATTTACGGAATTTGGAGGAATCTTGTTTGACAGAATAGAGTTGGGCCAGGATAGCAAGCTACTGGTCAGAAGACCATATGGGCATAGAATTCTGTTATTTATGGATTGCCGTTGTCAAAGTTTTAGGTAGAAGACCAAGATGGCATAAAGAGAGCAGAGGGTCGTAAGAACTTTGAAGAATCAACACTTCTCCCGCATCCAGATACCTTAGAGAGGCTAGCCCGCATGTGGCGAAATGCTAAACCAAGGAGTCGGCGTGAGTTTCCCCTAACCATCTTTCCTGTCCCTCTCCTATAATAAAGTGATAATGGTGAGTCCATTGCTAAGCCTTTATCCTGTCGATATATCTGTGATTCCATTCCGAAGTGTTTCGTTTGTGTACTGAAAGTCAACATCTCCATCAGATTATCTATTAGAATGCTGGTCTGTTCTTCTAGGGATGAGTCAGAGGCCAATCTGTCTGACTACTGAGAGTGCCTCCTCCGTGGATACATTGGTGAAGAAGGTCGAAGCGTACAACGGCCGAAATGTAATAAATATGGCGACAAAGATGAGAACAATAGTCCAAATAATGTAAATAGTGAAAAAAAAATCATATAAACATATAACGCGAGCCTCGCCCAAACTTTTCACCATCCGGCCAATGATTACAATCGGTTGCATTTCGATTCTCTATCGCATCGATGTACACCGAAAACTAGGAAAGGGCCTGCTGCATGCTTACAAAGCAATGGAGATGAAAGACCAATGCTACAGCGAGAAATGAGAACATGAACCCTGTTTCCAATATTATTTTAGACATTCTATTCAGGGCTTCGCTTGGGCGGATTGGATAGGCGATACTTGATACAACTTCGACAACCCCATTGATCAACTCTTCCTCCTACAAACTCCTCGCCTATCTACATATCCCGACAAATAGGTCATATCGGAACCACACAACACAGAAGTTTGACCTCTCCCCGATCCCAGCACCCAGAATTAATCAATATCCGGTTTTCTGTTGCTAGGTTTCCAAAAAACCCCACATTCACTCCTTTACTTCCCCGTTCCCCTTCAGAATGCAGCTCAGAAGTATTAGGTTGGTGCAAAAATAATATCGTTTTTTGACGTATTTTTTAACATCAAAAAATGATATTATTTTTGCACCAACCTAATAGATTTTTCAGTGTACCCGTGTCGCTACCGAAAGTGACAAGGTCAGTTTAAAGTGGGTTTATAGGTAATATCGTGAAAAAATTGCTCATATCCTCTCAGCACGCTTCAACAACCCCAGCTTTCTCCCGGAGGAGAGATACTCCCTGGGACGAGAAGTGGCTCTCAGGGGCTTTGTGACACTATTTATTACTGGTAAATAATAAGGAAGTTGTTTTTTTTATATATAGAAAGAACGATATACTGGCAGATTACTGGTAAATAATATTTTTTTGTGTGTGTGTGTGGGTAGAAGAAACGATATACCAAGAGATCAACGTGGGAAAGATGGAAGATTTTATTTCTCAAAAGGGGCAAAAACCGGACGGCTTGCAAAGAAAACAACATTCAACTTTACGACAGGTCATATGATGAATGACCTACAGCTAAAAATACGGGCTAGGATTTAAAGTCATAAGGTTTTTCTTAGAGAAAAGTCACTGACGGGACCTGAAGGTGTGGAAAGCCATCTGGTTTGTGCTTCAATTTTGCACAATGAAAAACACAGGGTTGACGGGAAAAAAAAAAAACTTAACGAACTTGGAATTAATCTTTTATTGTACCTTCGACCCGAGGCCGTCGACAACCATTGGTTGGAAGGTAGCAGGCGCAAATGAGACACCAAAGTAAGTGGAGGAGCTATACACGCCCACTGAGGAGTATTCGTGGGAGATGGTAATAAAGGAAGATGGACGTTATGGGGCCGATTAATGCCTGTGACCATCACCCGTGGAAGAGGGGAATCTCCCAAATTAGGAAGTAATTAATTCTTAGAACCCAGACAATGAAGATGACCGGTAGAAAAGATACTGTCCCTCTTCCCCATGCCGTGAAGTTTCTGAGGAGAAAGGACAATAAAAAGAACAAGATTCAAGATGACGACTGGCATTACATTTAAATTTTTAAAGATCATAGTTGACAGGAAAGGAAGAAGCCGGAAGTGAGTTCCACAGGCGAGAAGTGCGAAGGCAAAACCTATTAGAATAGAAATTACAGTTGCAAAGACCTAGCTGTCAATCTAGTAGTCCGTTAAAATTCATGGAGTCAATGCAGCAAAGTGGGAAACTAATCCGAACAGATGCCATGAAAATATTTATATAAAAGACAGAAAGGAAGCTACATTATAACAGAGGGAAAATGACTCGAGTTAGGATGCAAGGTGACGACTGATAACATTGCAGATTCTTTGGATTTTGTCAAGAATCTCTAGATTCATAGCAGAAGCACCAGACCAGATATGGCAACAATATTCATTCACAGATGAATGGTAGACTTATAAAGATGCAAGCCAGATTCGGGCGAGACAAATCATCTGGCATGACACTGTGAACCAACTTTCTTGGTAACAGACATAGCAATTGAAATACAAATATATCTTCTGTATAAATAAATGCATATGTCTGTGTGTCACACTTTTTGGGATCAAACCAACTGAGCAAATTAAAGACATTCCGGATATCAATCCGGACTCGCAATCCTGAAATTTTGGATTCCCAAAGTTTCATTACTGCCGGCGAGTTTTTTTGTTTTTGTTAACGTGGTTTTTTGCAACCAATTTTTTGTACGATAATTTTTATATGGAAATAAATTTGCGAATAATAAAAAATAATTGCAAAATCCAGCAAAAGTCACCCATAAATGAAAATAATTGTTTGTACGGAAAGTAAGGACCTACACACATCAAATTGTCTTTAAATTAAGTGGCGGCAGAAGAATTATCATTGAACTTTTTAAAAAGTAAGCTAAAATGGTGATCCAATACTTAAATGCAGCGATCAATTTTGAGTTCCGTAGTTGTTTCCTATCGCATCTGGCATTTCCTTGCAAAAAGAAATCTCTGCTAACAGAGGACCTGATTGCAATCAAAAGAACCAAGGCTGCAGCAAGGGAAAAAAAAAGTCCTGTACAAATGAAAACCCAGATCAAACGGCAGCCAGAAATATGCAAAGACTTAGGGACTCTCAAACTCCTGAACAAGCTGAAGGTCCAATCAAGAGCCCTCCACAACAGCTATGGTTAAATGCCACCCAATAGGGCGGCTTTTAGGCTAGTTTAGAATATATCTGCAGAACACTTAAGACGACATAAAAACCGTCTTTCTTTTTTTTCATAGCTTTCTTATAATTTCTGGGTTGAGGATAATTATACAGGGTGAGGCAAGTCATGCACCATTGGGATAATTTATTAAAAGTATAATTATATACAATTATATAACAATTAAATAACTAGGAAATAAATTCTAGTTATTTAATTATTATAGATGCTGTTTAAAATGTCCTTTTTCAAAACACCCTTCAATTCTGTATGATTCACTAATAGGTTCGTCATTTTATTGTATTCATATTTAATTCTTTCTTCAATATTTGTTGGGTGTATCTGATAAACAACCAATTTCAAATGGGCCCTACAACAAAAAAAAAAAAAAAAAAAAAAAAAAAAAATGGTCAAGTGACCTATTTTTTCTATTTGAAAACAAATTAGACATTTAAAACATGATTAACATCTATGCTGCATGACTTTTCCCTCATCTTATATCAATTGTGTATATTCCTTTTCTGTTGTATATAAGAGTTAAATTTAAATACTTTTAAAATTTACAAATTTAAGCACAGTACTAGATTGGCAGATAGGGCTCATCATTCTACAATTGAAATGAACAGATGGAACCAGAAGTTCTATGCCAACAGTTTCTTATTGCCTTCCAATCCACCTAAATCTTCAAAAATTTCAAGGCAATGTCAAGCGTGTCTTTTTTATGGCTTATCAACCTTTTGAGGGTATTTTAAAGCTGAAACATTTTGTGTTCTAAGAATTTGCTTGCGAAAATTGCATTAACAATGTTTTGAAAATTACAATGTTTTTCCCCAGATGAAAGTTCTACTCTCTAGCCCATGTATATAAAAAACCCAACTCAAACTCAGCTCTCCAATTCTGAGCCGCTAACCCTTACACGACCTGCACGTCCCCTGTGGAACTGTGATCTCAGAGAACAAAAAAATGGCATCTTAATTCATGAGGCTACAATGCTAATTTGAAATGTTGGCAATGTATCTACTGTTTCTTTTTGTCTTAATGTTGATTATAACCAAAAATAGAGTCAAAATCAGGAAATGCCAAATATTTTAATATTTCATATTCATTAGATTCTTTTTCACTTAAAAGGTTCACCATATACATACATATATATATATATATATATATATATATATATATATATATATATATATATATATATATATATATATATATTAGACGTATATGGGGAAACTGCCCTCAAACTAATTGTGCTCTAGCCTGCCCAGCCATGAAAGACTTACCTTTCTGTAAAAAAAAAAAAAAAAAAATGTACATCTGTCACTGGGACCTTTCCACAACACTGTTTAAAATACAGGGATATTTATTCATTGACCGATAGATATAATCCATTAATTCCTTAAGAATTACTTTGTTTATGCTCTGGATACAAAAATGAAGTTAGCAGATATGGGCTTTGAAAGATCTTAATGAAGGATGCACATTTCTTAAGAAAAGGGTAGTCAAATCCTGACTGTGTGCTTAGAGACAAATCAGACTGAAAACACCAGTTTAGCCAAAGTTAAGCAGCATTAGTCAACAGCAAGGAGGTAGGAAAATTTGTTATAGGAACATTGCTGTCTTCATTTGGAATGCAGCTTTTTATTTTTTTTTTTTTTCTCTCTCTCTCTCTCTCTCACACACACACACACACAGCACTATTTGTCTATGTAAAGTGTAAGAGACTTTGGTGGGGTGTCACCAAAGGAGGCATAATGAGAAGGCCCAACAAACCAAGAATAGATTTGAGACATAGATGGATGGATGGATGGATGGAGGGAGGGGCGCAAACGAGAGCCTGGATGGATGGATGGAGGGAGGGGCACGAGAGAGAGCCAGCATGGATGGTTGAATGCTCGTCAGAGACAGGATGGATTTCTCTTGTCATGAAAATGAACAGCAAAGAATTTGATGCCTCTAGGCTGTGTCAGGGTTTACAGATCTCTCTCACACACTACTTGTGCTCACGTATGGCTCTGGTGCCAAGCTATACATAATTAAGCCTTTATTTTTTAAACAATACTATGCTAATCAATATTACAAAGAATGCTGAGGTTTTGGAATCTCCTCTATCGAGAAAATTAGCATTTGTGTTTGTCTCTCCCGACTCTTTTCCAGTTAGAAAAGCTCGTTTTAAGTATCTGCAAGGCAGATCAGTTGCATGTGAGGAAAAGAATACAATGTTGTGACCGAGTCACCCTCAGAAAAAAAAAAAAAAAAAAAATTAAATTAAAATAATCAGTGCCATTTGATGTGGCCAGAAGGAACCCAAAAGTTGTTTTTTTTTTTTTTTTTTTTTATGTATTTCCAAATTAGTATTTAATCATTACCTCCCATGGAGAAAATAATTAAATATCACAAGTAAAAAAATTCTTAAATGTCTTACATTCCAGTGAAGCCAGAAAACACGTTGGCTATTCAAGTGGAAAACCCAAATGAGAATACTAACCTAAACAGCCTGAATTATTTATATAAACATTTGCAGACACAGAGGACGAAATGCATCATCTAAGATAAGTTTTCCTTATTTTGGAATATGTGACAAATTGGAAAAAGGTTTTTTTTTTTTTTTTGATCGATAAACATGTCAGAAAAACTTTTTCTAATTTGTCAAACATCTTTCAAAACTGTTCTTGATATATAAAGATTTATACATATTGTTATCCCATGTATATCATTTTTACATTAAGATTCACCCCACTTTACAAGGCCCAAAGGGCCACTCAAGGTAGCAGGTTATGTTAGGAGGTAATTTGTGTGGAAGATAATGGTTAACCCTAGCCTTGAAGAGGATAAGATTGTGGTAATTAGGGAAACATCCTGTTGGGAGCTGGTTCCACAGAGCAGTGGTTTGTGGGAAGAAGTTGCTCAAATGGACTTCACATCAATGGAATATGGAGGGAATGTGGGTGATTCACTAATATGTAAGTGGCATGTCATTTTCTTACTGTGAAGGTTTGACTTGGAGGGACCAGAGAATGTAATTGGTCCGAGCACTATCCGTAGAAGCAAGGTAGAGAAGCAAGAGGTTTGCTACATCCAGCCTGTGGGAGAGAGGTTGAAAGGTAGGAATAATTTGTTACCCACAAGGGCTTGTAGACACTTTTGAACTTTATCAAGACTGAAGAGTGAGGTCTGGGCAGCTTCTGCCCAAATATGACAACAGTACTCCATTTTTGGCCTGATCTGGCTCTTGTAAAAGTAGAGGATAGCAAAAGGAATCAGGTACTTACTGGAGCAGTACAGAGAGATAACCATTTTACATGCACCCTTAGCAATGTATCGCATGTATATATTCCGCTTGAGGTCAGGTGTGAGTTTCAGGCCCAACAGTCTTTCAAAGCACGGTGCTCCCCCGAGAGGACCCCCATTCATCTTGATTAGTGGCAGTTCGGGGTCAACTAGCTTGGTCTTCAAGACATTGAATATAACTAGATGATTTTTACCCCATTTGATAGTTTGTGCCAGACTGGAAGAGAGATCAGTTGCCAATCTCTGACCAAGAGTTTTTCAGGGTCCTACCTGTTAGAAAGTATTTTATGATCGAGAAGATCCTTCCTGTGATTCCAGAACTGGAGAGCTTGTGTAGTAAGCCTTTGTGCCACACCTTGAGATAACTAGTGCTATGATTTCGAGGAATGTTTATCATGAAGAGTCTCATTGATTCTATGAGTGATAGTACGTCAACAGAGGATTGGCCAAAACCCATAATTGTCGCTGAAGAGGTTGTTCTTTTCTAGGTGCACAACAACCTTATTGATTATGGCTTCAAAAAGCTTACTGATGATACCGAGGAGATTGATGTTTCTGTGCTGGGAGTGAGGAGATCACTCGCCTGCTTTCTTGAAGACCAGGCATACGCTCGACACTTTCCATAGGCTTGGAAAGGATTTCTCCTTCAAGCAGAGGTTGAATAATTTTGCTAGAATTGGGGATAATTCAGGTTGATATTCTTAAGGACAATCACTGGAATTTTGTCTGGACCAGTGGCTTTCTTAGGGTCAAGGCCTTTGATAAGTCTAGAGACTTCACAAGCTGTGATAGTAATATTACTGAGACTGTGCTCAGTGAGACGTGAGAACTTGGGGAGGGGATGATCTTTGTCATCTAAAGTTGAGTTGGAGAAAGATAGAGGCAAAGAGGTTCACCTTATCTCTCAAGGAAGATATGACCTAGAGGCCATTTATATTAGTGGGTACAGTCACTTTACCTCTGTTCATGATTTGGTTGGTGACCTTCTAGAATTCAAGGGACCAAATTTGTTTCTTTTCAACTTTGGTCTGCAATCTGCTTGTGCATAGCTGCATTTGGTGTTTTCTAGAACATTTTTGCAGCAATTGCGCAGAGTTCTGAATGCAGTGAGGGCCAAACTGCATCACTCCTTGCAATAGATATTGTAGTGAGTTATGGCTGCAGCGCATTCAGTGGGGTGAACCAGGGTTGACTGCTTGGTTTTTGCTAGAATTTGGTTTGGTGTTGGGGGGGGGGTATAAAACTACATTCCAGAAAGGATCCAGGCAGCAGTTTTGGAGACAGCATGATTGAAAGTTGGGAGGGGGATCTTCCATCATGTAAGATTGAAATCTGTCCCAGTCTGCCTTCACATAGCAAAAATTGTTCTATGGAATGATACCTCAGGTGATGCCTTAGGTTTGGCATCAATCTAGACATGGATTAGGGAAAGGTCTGACATGCCTAGTGGAGGTAAAACTTTTAATAAAAATTTATGAGGACAGGAGGTTAGGAAGAGGTAGAGGAGATTAAGCCAATGTCATTGTTTCTGGGACCCAAGTAGGTTCTCTGACAATCAGAGTTCATAGGTGATGGAGAAGTCTCTGCAATATCTGCTTTCAAGATCGGTTTTGTTGGAGTAGACTAGCCACTCTTTATATGGGGTTATTGTAGTCACCGCAGATATGAAAACTGGCCGAGGGGAATTGAGTGAGGATATTATGAATCTTCTCAAATATTTGGTTGAAGATTACTATTCCTTCATCTTCAGGGCAGTAGAGAGCAAAGACGAATGTGGTACTATGGATAAGTAAGAAGCACATCGGGTTCCTCATTTTTTGCATTCCTGCCATAGCAACACTTATCCTTGATGTAGGCTCTTAGTTCATGGCAATTTAGGTGGTTATATCTGTCTGTAACAGGTGAGTAACCTGGGACTGTGATCTCCCCTAGAGTGCTTGAAGCGTTGATACCAGTTTCAGAAAGTAACAGGAAGTCTGGTTTAAACTGGAGAAGATGGTGTTCCACTTTTGGAAAGTAAGCCCCTCACACTGGTGTAGGAGATGGTATACAAGGGGTTTACTTTGGGGTTTCTTTTTTAGGTTGGGTTATTACAGAGAGAGAGAGTTCTGAAAGCTCTAAGCCTAATCTAAATTCTGAACAAACAGGTATTTATATTTTAGGGGAACGTGGGGGAGTGTTGGTTAGGCTGAGAGCTTTTTAGTTCCGCCTCACATGTTTTAACACACAAATCCAAGTGTGACATAAGGTACATACACAATGAAAAACTATTAGGGACGATCTTCGAAATTATCATTTCCCTGTTTTTAAGATTTGCTTGTCCGCACTAATTAAGACACCTTTTCACATTTTGTTCACCTCACCACCCTTTCCCCTCAAGACACTTAAACCATTTTAGAAACTGAAAAATGTTAGCCATTAAACTCCTTGGTGTTTTTAGTTTTTTGTGAAGAAACAAAATTCCAAAACACTGAAGCTGATGGTGGTTAAATAATGTGGTAAAATATGTAACACTTTTATTGTTAATTATTTTGATTGAGCTTAGCTTATATTCAAATAATGCTATCAAAAATACGTGAGTGGTGGGGAGGAAGCTGTTTTGCAATATGCAAAGAATTTACACCCAAGCATACAATCCCAGACATGCAATTTCTTTTGTGGAGTAGGAAAAGAAAAAATCTGGCAACATTATTTTTTTTCTTCTTTTCTAATAAAATTGATATTCCACCCTCAATATTTTTTTTTAATTTTTGTTTATTTTTTTTTTTTTTTTTTAACAGTATTGAATTGTCTTTAATAAGATTAAGAAAAACCAAATAGCAGAAATTAAAAAAAAAAAAAAAAAAAAAAAAAAAAAAAATGGAAAGAAGAGAGAAAAATTCAGATCCCCTCATGTCTCCGTATTTAGGGCTAAAAATTTTGAAAAATTAAAACTTAAGTATATATGAAAGAAATGGAGAAAAAAAAAAAAAAAAAAAAAAAAAAAATTTATGACAGTTGCTTCGTCAATTAAGGATGAGAAATAAAATAGGGGGAAAAGAAATCTTGATAATCAACAAGAACCACTCCAAGGTTTTATAATATTTCTGTGGCGATCTGAAGGGTTTGTCAGGCGATAGTTGTTTTGCAGATGGAGTTATGGAGGACACGACTGAATAGAGCAAAGAAAAGAAAGATCAGTTTTTCATTGGTTTTCTTTATTGTTTCTATCATAAAAATATATCCCAATTCTTTCGTAAGATTCCTGGTATCAGCAGAAGGTTGTTTGCAAAGTGGTGGAGGTGGTGGTCAGAGTGGTGGTGGTGGTGGTCAGAGTGGTAATAAGATATTCTTTCTAAAACCAAATCCTGCTTAAATTCTTTCATTTATTAATATCATTTTCTTTGAGAAGTGGAGGGCTTTTTTTTTTTTTTTTTTTCCTTTTTCTTGTTAAGGGAATGGATGATTGAAAATAAAATTAAAAAAAAATCCATTTTCATTTAGTTTTGTCTTGAAACTGCAGTTTGGTGTATGTCTGCTTGAAGGTTCAAAACAATTCTTATCAAAGCAAAGTCTGTTTTTGTCTGTTTAGGTTCAAAGTGACCAATCAGATTGACCATTATTCCATGGAAATCATAAAAGAAAAATAGGAAAAGAAACTGACTCTTCAGTTTAGACAACTTAAAGCTTTAGTATTTTTTTTTGTTGTTGTTTTTCTTTTCTTTTTAATACTCACAAACCTAGCTACTGGAGTGGTCATCCTTTCAAACAGTGGATGGCAATTGTAGTATTTGTAATAAGAGCAGTGGTTGTAGTAATGACCATTGTAGAAATAGTAGTCACTGTTGCATTTGTTAGGAGAGTATTGGAGAGTCAGTGTGCAACAATTGATGGTATCTCATAGACAGGATGCCAAGAGGCAACAATATGGCCTTGTCTGACAAGAAGATTTTTTTTAATTTTTTTTTTTTTTTTTTTTTTTATTCTCTCCCAAGCCATCATTGGAACGAGAGAGAGAGAGAGAGCAAAGAAAAGATAAACATACCAGAGAGTCCTACAAACTTGGAACAATAATCAAAATAATCTTGAAAGGTCAAGATGATTCAAGATGGGTCAAAAGTTAAAATTTAATTTTATTTCCATTTTTTTTTTTTAAGCAACATAATGGTATGTATTAGGGTTGTCCTTGTCTCGTTCCATATAATCACGGTCAATGAGGCTTTCAATACGCTTTTTGAGTTCAGGCGGCTGAAAAAAAAAAAAAAAAAGAAAAATATTTAGCCAAAATACAGACAGCATTTACAATATTTCATTCAGATAATTTGTTGCTTACATTAGATACCCTCTCCTATATCTCATAAGAATGAAATTTTAAATTATTGTCTGGGCAAATTAAAAAGTTTCCTTAATTTCTAGAAAATACAAGAGCCAATCCAAAAATAATGCTTTTAATCTCATTATGTTGAGTAGAGATTGAATCATTCAACCAGTAAATCATGGATGTTTGTTACACAATGAATATTACATTTCAACTATGGCAACAGTGATGTGTGCAACAAGATATGCTCTGCACACCCCAGCACAGCTGTCTATCTATGAAATGACGAGCGCTTCATAAATTCATAGCCAATGACACTGACTATATGGAGAAAGAAGAAAAAAAAAAAAAAGTTTTGTAGCTAGAAACTTGCTCTATCCAATGGTGTCACTGTGCTCGCTGTATCTGTAATGGTTTCTGGAGAAATAAATAGAAGTATTACTTTTTCTTTAAATGATAGAAAATGATGTCCAGTTGCCATGTTCATCATGAGAATTTAATTTGGTAAAATGCCTTGAAAAGGATTCTGCACTATACAGTTTGTTTTTGTCATATATTTTGAAATCATTTTAATTAAAAACTAGAATGTTTTTTTTTTCATTTTTTGCTATGTTCAGCAATGAAGAAAAATTTTTTTTAGGCTGAAAATAGAGTGAAGGTCACAAAACATTGCAAAAAAGGGGGGGGGCTAAAAAAAGATTTCCACCTATCACCCACCACCATTCAATATTAAGTTCATAAGACTTTTTTTTTTTTTTTTCATATAAAAAAGGAAATGCAATAGTTAGCAACCTGCTCTTTAAAAAAGTTTCATCATTAAAAAAAAAAACAAAAAAAAAAAAAAAAAAAACAAAAAAAAAACAACAAAAAAAATGTTTATGTCATAGTGACAAATAAAAACTATAAATTCTTTAGGAATTTACTCATTTGAAATCTCTGTTGAATTCAACATAACTAAAATGTTATGATTAAGGAGCCTTTCATTGTATTCAACTTTGAATCAGCAATTTGCAAGAGGTTGAGAGATAATGTTTAACATGTTAAGAGAAATCAAAAATTAAGAAATTATTCCAATTAATATCAACAGAAAATTTATCTGATTGCAGATTAACATATGTGGGTGAAGATTTTTTTTTTTTGGGGGGGGGACAGTTCATATTTTTGTTAATGAGAAATAAAGCTGCAGATAACATGTGCCTTATAAATGTACAAAGGACAAAGACTTCTGCTTAGCGATAAAATAGGTCTTTAAAAGAAAAAAAAAAGAAAAAAAAAAGAAAAGAAAAAATGCATACAAATCATATTAGCTGTTTCCTTATAAGGAAACATTTCACATACATTGTCTGAGCAGCCAGTACTGTTTTTGGTTGAAATATCTAAAATCTTTCTCTTAAAACAATTTTTTCATGAAAATAGGTTTCTCAAGTCCAGTAGATGTTATTGCTCTTTCCAGATTACCTTCTCAAGTTATATGTGATGTCATTTCAGTTATTTGGAACAGTTCTTTGGTTGCGATTCTTGTAGCGCCAATCCACAAAGTTTGAAGGATCTAGATATTTTTTGAACAGGTTTGGTGCCTGACAGTCATATGAAAGTTTCAATTTGATGCAGCTATTTAAGAAAAGGACTCAAGATTTCAGGTCAAAGTTTTGGTTTTGTAACAATCTGCAGTGTTGAGTGAAACTACTCTTAGCAAGGTCTATTCTATGTTCAATTTCTCTTTTTGCCAATACTAAGTTTGTTGTAACTGATCCATACACCAAGTATTTACATATTCAATTTTTATGATTGATTCAGTGTACATTGTGCCATTACTGCTTTCATTCCAATTCCAAATCATACTGTTTATAAAAGGTTTATCTTGAATCCTATTTCTTGGAACATATAGTAAAAAAAAAAAAAAAAAATGTTGATTTTGTATTCAAGATCATTCTTATCCCAACTATGAATATCTATATCATCAGCATTGCCCTCATCATCATCATCAGTACACTGGTCCCAGGAGAGAAAGCAGGATTGCTGTCTTCTATTGATAGATCAATTTGGCATGTAGCAGTGGATTCAAAAGTCCCTATGCTGATATGAGGTCGACATAGCAGGTCTACAATTTCCTGGAGTTGTTTGATGACACATGTGCCATGGAAAACTTCTGTACAATTTGCATCTTTTCTTTTCTTGAACCGGGGGGGGGGGTCTGTATTACTCACACCAAGTTTTTGAATGTGGATTTTCAAAAGCAGCAAGCCAAAGAACCTTGTGCCAGACTAAGTTCAAGATAAGTTATTTATTTATGCAGAAGATGCTGCACCAAAAATTATTTTAGAAATTAACAAAAACGACATCTAACATCATATCGGTAGCGTATTGATTAGCTGGAAGAAAAAAAAAATTAAAGTCATCGGATAAACTCAGGTCATTCAAATATACTTCATTCATGTTTCCTCCTATTCATTCCCATTACTGATTTATTTATGTGTGACATCAGATAAAAAAGTTGAATAATTTTATTTTTTTTAATAAAATTTATTTCTTATTTAGGCTTAACTAGAATTTAAATAGTGGTTTCTAGCAAATCTTTGTTGCATTTGTGTGAATTCAGTGTCCAGTGTTAGAAAATCATTTTACAAGACAATCATTCAAAACTTACCTTGACAGGGAATTTGAGTTGATTGTATAATTCAGAAATGAGTAAAGTATGGCTGAGTGTTTTACGGGTTTTCATGATACGAACAATGGCAGCATCAACTTGATATTGCCTGTCCTGGAATACTCGTTCTGTTGTACTTGTGTTTTCTTCTTGCTGCAAATGCAGAAGTGAGAAAAGAGAAAGTCAGATGAAGGAAGAAACAATTTGAAAACATATTGGGGAGAAAAGGGAAGATAAGGAGAGGAGGGGGAGAAAAGGGAAGATAAGGAGAGGAGGGGGAGAAAAGGGAAGATAAGGAGAGGAGGGGGAGAAAAGGGAAGATAAGGAGAGGAGGGGGAGAAAAGGGAAGATAAGGAGAGGAGGGGGAGAAAAGGGAAGATAAGGAGAGGAGGGGGAGAAAAGGGAAGATAAGGAGAGGAGGGGGAGAAAAGGGAAGATAAGGAGAGGAGGGGGAGAAAAGGGAAGATAAGGAGAGGAGGGGGAGAAAAGGGAAGATAAGGAGAGGAGGGGGAGAAAAGGGAAGATAAGGAGAGGAGGGGGAGAAAAGGGAAGATAAGGAGAGGAGGGGGAGAAAAGGGAAGATAAGGAGAGGAGGGGGAGAAAAGGGAAGATAAGGAGAGGAGGGGGAGAAAAGGGAAGATAAGGAGAGGAGGGGGAGAAAAGGGAAGATAAGGAGAGGAGGGGGAGAAAAGGGAAGATAAGGAGAGGAGGGGGAGAAAAGGGAAGATAAGGAGAGGAGGGGGAGAAAAGGGAAGATAAGGAGAGGAGGGGGAGAAAAGGGAAGATAAGGAGAGGAGGGGGAGAAAAGGGAAGATAAGGAGAGGAGGGGGAGAAAAGGGAAGATAAGGAGAGGAGGGGGAGAAAAGGGAAGATAAGGAGAGGAGGGGGAGAAAAGGGAAGATAAGGAGAGGAGGGGGAGAAAAGGGAAAGGAAAGCATTGCACAAACCTCAAGACTTACAAGAATTCCAAGACTGACTTAAAATTTTAAAGTTTCATTGCTGTGAAAATAAACACACCTCAAATATATACAAGATGAAAAGTACTAAACCTTACTAATGTGAAAAAGAAAGAAAAAAAAATAATGTCATTCTTATATTCAATCCTATATTGAAAATTGGGTAGAAATGAGAACTTTTCAGCATCCCTATATATTCAAATCAGAGAATACTCCAGCTATGAAGCATTCCCACTACCATTACCTGACTGGCATATCAAACAATGAACCCCATTAGTTTATCAATGTACAAAGAGATTTTCATCACCATTTAATAAAAAAAAAAAAAAAAAATCCCTTAGGAAAAGGAGAGAAATAAGTTCCTGTCTATATTTTTACTGAGATGTTGTACACTTTGGCATTTAGGTGATATACGTTGAAATTTCAAACACACAGCCCAGTGGATAAAAGCATTGGTTGAAGTAATCCAGTGACTTCACCCAAACAGTTGTGAGTTCAATACCTGGCAACGGTAGAGGTGAAAAAAAACTTGGTGAGTCGAGTTACTAAAGGAAAGTGACTGAAACTGAAGGCTGGTGTGTATGACAGCTGAAATATCGTGAAAATGACATACAAGATGAGGACAATAGTCCAAACAATGTAAATAGTGTAACTTTATAGTAAAAATGTTCTCTAGAACATCCAAGCGATAGAGTCCAAATACATGTCCTTTAATGTTTTTCTTTTACAATTAACACAAATATGGTGGTGGTGTTCTTGCTTCTTATGTTGCAGAAAGATTTTTATTGGCAACACATTGATACAGATTAGAGTTTGTAATAAATACAAGAATTACAAAAGTAATCCTAGAGAAAAATATGGATGGGAAGAGTTACTTACAGTTTCCTTCATTTGAATCTGGTTAATTTTGATTCTGAATAATTTGTGTTTAAAATCATCATTGAACACAAATTTATCTCCATCGACTACATCTCGTCCCTAGAAACAGAAAATAGTTTCAATACACTAAAACAAATATATTCCAGTAATTGAAGTCACCTGTGTTGAATAAAAGGAATACATGATGAAACAGGCTTTATAAGCAAATCTAACATTAATCAACAATTTTGTTTTTACCGTTACACGCTTAATGATGATACTCAGACTTATTCACACCAAAAAAGATTTCAGTGGAATTCAAAGAATTTAAATGGCATTACAAGTGTTTTTCACATACAATATATATATACACACACACACACACACACACACACACATACATACACTCTCCAACAGCATGTGCCACTATGTGTATACACACACGTGTAAATAAAGACAAAAGGAACAACTTATCTTAGCCAATGTGTTTCATCCTCCGATGGTCTTTATCAAGGTTAATGTAAGGATTTTATTTTGCAACAAGTATTTGAAGTAAAAATGTATTTAAAGAACAAAATGAATTTATTTGAACAAAGTATCTATAAACAACAAACAAGATGTTAGTTACTAGAAGAATTTAGAAATTTATTTTTTATGTTTGAAAATGTTTCATACATAGAAATACTGTTTGGATTGTTGTGCAGACCGAGTCGACCATTTTTATTTGATATATTTGTTGTGTACATTGGCTTGGGAGAGTAATGATTCTCTTAGGAAAGGTGAGATTTGGAAAAAAAACTGAGGCATAGATTAATATTTGGATAATATTCAATGGCAGCAACCTCAAGGATTTCTCATCTGAATGAATTATTTTCTTGTTCTATGAGTGTAGCATTTATAAAATTTTGGTTGAATTTTTTTCTATGTATGACTTGTGCATTTGTTAAATTGTTATTTATGTGGTCTCTTTTGTGTTCATAGATGATTTTTTTTTTTTTTTTTTTTTAATTTTTGCATTTTCCTCCAATGTATTGTGATGAACAGTTTTGGCATTTTATGTAGGCCTACTTCTGAAGTATTATTGGCATGGGTGTTTTTTAGATCTGATTATACCCATAATGATTTTGGAAGTGATTGTGATTATTTTAAGATTATTTAGATGGGATAGGTTGTTCTGGAAAGTGGATATGACAGAGTTAGTCAATAGTATTATGTATCTGTTCTCATATGATTTATTATTATGAACGATGTTATTTTTGTTGCAGTTGTATATTTTGTATCCCTTCTTGCACTGTAGATGAAATGACATGGATATTGTAAGTTTTTGAATGTTTTCTATGTACGGTTCTTCTTTGGGTAAATATTCCAAAATCATTATGGATATAATCAGGTCTAAAAAAAAAAAAAAGAAAAACTTATCAATGATATTGTTTATATATATATATATATATATGAAGAAATATAATTTTATGGTATGCTATATTTATGGGATAAAGTACTCAATATCAGATAGAGGATATATAAATATTAAAGTGAATATTGAAGTCAACCCTCAGAGGCAACAGACTGTTTCATGCTAAACGCGCAATCATCAGGCCACCTATATATTATGTGTGTGTATGTGTAAGTTGAAAATATTCAAATCAAATCATTTAACAACACATTGTTTTCAAAAGGTGTGTTTATTGATTGTTAAAAATTTTAAGTTTCTGTATTGAAACTGCAAACACCTAAAAGGATATAAAACCATTGTGTTTTATAAAGTGTCTTAAGTTCTTTTCCATCATTTTTTTTTTTTTAGAAACGATCACTTTTCATTAAAGTTTGTCATTATTGACATTTATTGTTTACTGTTTCTAATAATAAAGAATCGGAAAAAAAATAGGCAACATTTTCAGCATCTGACATTTTAAGACAAGTAAAAAAAAAAAAAAAAAGGCAGTAAACAAAAACATTTTTCTGTCGATTTTGGAGAAGGTCTTATGGATGACTTGACATGCCCGAAGTAATTTGTACTGGAGAATTTCTCATTGAGTGCTGCTGCACAGTCAGCAATCAAATCATGATATGACACAGGAGGCAGACAACATTTGATATTTATAGAATTTATAATTAGTGAATTAGCATTTTCAAATAAGCTTATTATTAAAGTATCAACTGACATGCCATTAGGACTAAATGAGGATAATAAAGAGTCAAGGATTCTTTTCTACTTTAAGAAAACTGACTAAATAATGGTTACTAAACCTGGAGTTATCTCCCTTTTGAAGAATAAATTTTTTTAAAATTATGCAGAAACCAATGACTTTGCTTTACTCTCTGCATTAGAGCATTTTTAGGGTGCTGATAAAAATTGTACTTTCAGGTGCCATTTTTGCTGTAGCATGGTACAAACACAAATCAAATCAAAAATTACTAGGGCGAGGGGTCTCAAAGACTCAAGAAATTGTACTTTAAGTGTGTGCTTGTGTGTGTTCAACTTTTTATCAAAAAGTTGCAGTTAATAAACGCCAGATTAGGGAAAAAGTACTAAGATTTCATTATTTGAGCATACACAGAAATACACATTTCATTCTTTTGTTTTGGGATCTGATGGAGCCTTGAATGGTGAAATGCAGAATCAAATCTATTTTCGTGAAACGTTTTCCATTTGTCAAATTTATGTTTTGTTTTTTTTTCACTAGGAGTAGGTAGGTTCACCTATAGTCAGAGTCACACCACACCCTGGTTTTTAAAATGGGAGTAGAGGTTTATCCCTGGTTTCCTGTTTAGGATTGGGCTTCTAGTTCCTTCTAATGTCTTCTTTCACTGTCAGTAACCCTTTGCATCTTAGTGGCATTATTGCTTTGGAGTGAATTCGTTATATATATATATCTCTGAAAGTAATTCATTGAGTCTTGAAGAATCCTCAACAGAATGCAGAAAGCACTGGATATCAGTTTTGTTCTATTTTGGATCTCATCAGCAGCGCAGATCCGCTACCAAGAATCAATCCCAGACGGTAACAATATGACGCAAGCGTCACACCAACAAGCCTCAGTGACAAAGAGGTAACTAACTAGACTCAATGTAGTGCTACTACTCACAAAATTGAAAGGGAACAGCATGGGAAAGAAACGGGGGCATAATCTGTGGGTTAAGTATACTTGGATGACTTATACCATGGAATTTAGCGAGAGCAGTGCTATATCTGTTTCATCTTTTAAACTCTCTTCAGAGGCTATAAAAGCACTTAAAGTCTGAAGAGTCAAAAGACAAAGCTATAGTCACTAAGAGTTGCCATGTTATATATCTTTACAGGCAAGTTACTGACAAAATGTAGTTGAACTTACCTTTGGTACTTTATGTAATACCCGGGCCTTCCCACAGGCCAATGACTGTAAAGTACGTCGCAATTCACTATCCTCTATTTAAAAAGGAAAGAGCAACAAAATAAATTTGGTATTAATATTGGTTTGAAGAAAAGACATTCAAATCTAAAAATAGAAATTCAAATAGAAATCATTTCAACTGCCTGGAGAGATAAGAGGAAAGTTTTAGAATCATTTCAACATGAATCCCAACATTTATTGAAACTTTATCTGACAAAAGTTGTTACAAATGAAGTTTATTACTTCATGTTATCTTTCAAAAAAGAATCTGCCTGCATCAAAAAGACAAAGTTGAGGTATAAAAAGAAAATCTAGCAAGACATTAACAGCATCATTTCATTATACTGCAAAACATTCTAAATTAATGCCAAGAGAAATTTAAAAAAAAACAAATCGCATGAGCATATGAAAGACGTAAAAACGAAATTTTTTAAGATTTATTAGGTTCTCATCTAATATTAAATCGTACAAACCCTATTTTCATGGTAGCAAACAAATTTAAGTGTACAAATTATGTTTCTCATTTTTAATATCATGGCAAATTATTTATATGGAATATTTCTACTAGTTATTGACTCATGAATATTATCAAAACCTAAAATGAAATGAATTCATAAAAAGGGAACAAATAGCCCATGACCAATGATCTAAACACATGAAATAATGTATTAAACTAGATCAATTATGAGAAATATCGAGTTATCTCCCTTCTATGTGTGCTCATCTTCACATATGACTAAAACCACGAACTGCAATTAATCGAGAAAGTATTTACCTATGGCAGTGGCTTGTTTGATGTCTTCAAATGTGAACTCATCACCATCATTGAAGAGAAGGAAACACAATGTTTGGAATAAAGATACCTGCAACTCTTTCTTTCCCTTAAAGAGAGAAAGAAAGCAAAAATAAAATACTTAACAATTCAACAGCATTCCTTATGAAGCAAAACATTTTAAAGAAATGGATTGTTGTTATGAGTGCCCCCTATTTGATTCGACTAATCATTACCCCCCCCCCACACTCTTGTAATACTTTATGAAACAAACACATACAAGACAGACAATAGAGCATTACATACGGAGTTCTCTCAAAACATTTTTTGGCAATCTTGGATCCCTGTAATTGCAAAAGAAAGTGTAAAAGGACAGTTCTTCCAGTGACACTGCAATTATTTTAAATACCTTCATGCTTCAGCCATGTTTGTTGTTTTTAAAAAACGAGGATTAGAATTGTAATAAAACCTAGGCATATGTAAGTGAATTTATGCATTGTTTTTTGTTCTTGAGAATTTACAACAAAAATATTAAAAAATATTTATCAGATTTTTTTTTTTTTTATTTACAAGAATAATTTTATATTTGCAACATTATAAAAACGAATACAACTGTATTATTTATCACTTACCAATTTATAAAGAAACATATGAATTTTTTTTTTTTTTATTTGTAAATTTATAAACATTTACTAAATTATAAAGAAATGTGAACGAACTAGGAAAATTTCCTTAGGAAATCCTTATTTACCATTTCATAAAGTTCAAATCAGTTGGCAATTAGCCAGTGTTTTGCCAACCATTCCAATAAACAATATAATTAATGTTGATTATTTTTGTTTTCAATTCAAGAACAAAGAAAATGTAGAAATTCACTTTAATCATGTTTAGGTTTTATTAAAATTCTAATCATCACATTTTACAACAATAAAGATTGCCAAGGAGTGAAGGCAGTGAAAATAATAATGGTGTCAAGGGAAAAACAAGTCCTTTTTGACACTTTTTTTTTTTTGTTAAATTATTATTTGATTTATAATATTGATAATTACATGTTCTTAAGACAATATAACCAAAATAAAGAAATGCACATTTTATTTATTTACAGTATGTATGTTCCCCCTATTCAACCCATTAACAGACTTTATTTGATGGCATTAACATAAACTGACAATATGCATAAAATAACTTATTAATTTTTAAGCCTTAAGACAACCAGATTTGCAAAGATTCAAATATCTATAAATTAAGAATTTTATCAACTATATACAAATAATTTTTTTTTTTTTTTATGAACTATGCTCGTGGTTCCCAAACTTTTTTCTTTGGGTTACATTTTCAGAATGAAAATTTCCTCACCAATTTTTGTGATAAAAAGCACATTTAAAAATAGGAGAAAAAAAAAGATTTAAAGGGAGATAACCGCCGATTTGAAGTCGGAACATTATCATTGATAACTCTCTCTCCTCCAATTTGCAGAACCTAGTTAGAATATTCTTAATACTTGATATAATACAAAATATCACAATGATAAACTCGGTAAATTATTTATAACTATTTATACTGAGACTCATGCATCCAATTACAAGTAATCCATAATAATATTTTAAATTTTGAAATCATATTTACTTTTTGGCATATGAATTTTTTAAAACAGTTTCTAAATCTTCGTCTTTAAATCAGTCTGCCTCAACTGCTATCCTCTTCTGTTGCACCCATGAGGCACATCACACTGGGAACCATTGAACTATGCAATCAACTTTGAGATATATCTAATTTAGAGAAAGAATCTAATTTCAGCAGCTGTTAAAATTTATCAAAATCACTTCAATGCACATTCAAAAAATTGATTTTAAATTTTGATTCTGTTCACAATCCAGTAAAAACATTGAATGTTTGTTGTGATAACAAGAAACTGACATGGCTATATTGTACAATATAAAGAAATTTAACCATTGGGATTAGTTAATATTTAAAAATGCTGTGCATGCAACATTATTGTACTCACAATTTACAGTTTCCAATAGAATCAAAATCAAAAGAAAAAACAAAACAACGTACATTACTAAATTCTGCTTTTAAAACACAATGCCCTAAGGTTGGTTGCCACTGAAGTTTTCGACCACTGTGCTTGCCAAGATAAAACTTTTGGAAAATTTCCTGATATTGAACCATCTGAAATGATAGAATAAAATAACCCACTTACATGAATATGAAATGATCTTTTTTGGGTGTTGAGAGTTTTTCATTTCTACATTCATTGAGTCAAAGGTGTTAAGAACATTACATCTACCATAGTTGCAAGAGGAAAAGTCTTCTTACACACAGGCTATGAAATGTAGGAGAAAGCAGTGTGCTCAACAATCAACCAAAAAGGTCAAATCAAAATAAAATATCAACTCAGAGAATAGAAGCATTAAAGAAATTAGAAAAAGAAAAAACAGAATAAAATAATAAAATAGAATCCATATAAGTTTAGAAAATATCCCAACAATGTTGGAGTCATGAAAGCAGAAACAAAAAAAAAAAGAGAGAGAGAGAAACTTACTTCTACTGGAAGATGTACTTCCATATGGGGATAAGTTGGCCAGTTCCCCATTGTAAGAACATTTACATTTAGATCAATACCTCCCGGTTGACTCCCTGCTGGCATATGCTGGAGAGAGAGAGAGAGAGAGGAAAAATGGTTAGACAAGATTAACAATTCACATATGTCATCTTTTCAAACAGACAACATAAAAAAAAAAAAAAATTCATCACTATTGCAGAATTGCAAACTGACAAATATTTGAACATTTTCAAATACATTTCTACTTCTGCACATCACATGTACATTAGGCATTTTTGAGAAATACAATTATATACGTGTGTGCGTGTGCGTTAGTTAAAGTTCTAGAATAAATCTGTGAAGAAGACAAATTGAATAAAATAGACAATCAGAAAATAGTCCTTGCTGATTTTGTCATTAGACTTGACTTCATCAAGGCAAGCACACACACACACACATATATATATATATATATATATATATATATATCTCACACACATGGGTTTCATTGAATAATATAGATATATGGTGTCTATTTTTATACTTCCCAGTTGTCTAATCATTTTCTTGATGTTAAAATGAAATTCATCAAGGATGGTGCCATAGTTTTTTGTTTTTTTTTTAATTTAAGTACTTTCACCCTCTTCTAAGATCATCTTCAGGAGTAAATAATAAAGACAAACATATTTTAACTGTGATAAAATCTGCATTCCATTGTCATGGTGATTTTAGAGCAATTCCTGGTCAGCTCCCTTATATTGAAAGGCCTGTTTCATAAGAAAAATTCCAAAACAACAATGAATAAATTTAAAATTCTGAAGTAATAGAGCACATTCATCTGTTTTTAAAAATCATGATGAATTTCATCCCATTCTGCAAAGCTAATGAAAAAAGGTTTCAAAGAAACCAACTTAATGAAATAGCATTAAACCTCTCCAGATATAAACCAATAGAAAACTTTTAGTCTATCATTAAATGTGAAGGACAAGAGAATGAAAAAATTAAAAAAATAAAATAAAAAGTACCACAAATGTTAACATCTGTCTAGATTTCTGAAATGAGATATTGTAAATAGTTACACTATTTACATTGTCCTCATCTTTGTCATATTTACATTTTGGCCTTCCCCAGGTGATATTTGTTAGAAAAGATTTACCCCAAATGTTTTCTATTGTTTTAATATCTTAAGAGGCATAAGGTTATTTCATTAATTTCATAGCTTTCTAAATTTTACATTTGTCATAAAGTAGGATTCCATATACTTCCTTCTCTTCCCCACTACACTGACAATGGACTATTCCTACTTATAAATATAGCAAGTTTATATATGCGGCCTTTTTGTCGATGTCGATGGTTGACAGAGGAAAATAAGTTATCTTAAAACACGGCACCGCTTATGGCTAAAAGCAACCAATGCATAAGTGGCACAGTTTTTGACAACAACCACAGTAGTAGAATACTGTGGTGTCATCCACCATGAGACATTTGCATCTTTGTCTAGCCTCTATGGCATGCTGGACTCTCACTTCATAGCTGTTTGCTCCCGCGTAAACAGCAGCTCTACCCAACTCAATCCTGAGCAAACATATCCCAGTTCGTAACATTGATAAAAAATTCCATCATGGACGTTTTACACTGGTCCTTGAAGTGGAGCTTGAGTTGTCCAACGTCATGTGTACCCTCAGACAGTTTCCCCATATGGTATCTATTTGAGGATGGGATATAGTGACTGAATGCCAACTCTTTTGAAAAGTTTGTTTATTATTATTTATTTGTTTAGCAGCATATCAACTCTATTTAATTTTCTCAGGATAATTAGTAATTTCTCTTACAAAAACGTATTGCTGGTAATTTCTTTTACTATGAAAGTGTATTGTTTTTTTTTTGTTTTACTATAAAAATGTTTATACATTCATAGTGTTTTGACCCCAGTTTTGGGGTTCACTATTTGCCCATAGCTGGGACCCTAACATGTGCTATCACCTCGGATCAGGGTGAACCTGGGAACAACACTAAGATGTGGTTCCATGCTCTTCAAAACCTCCCAATCAGAGGACTTGCTGCCAGTTGTAGTTTATCATCATACCCAGGACAGGATATGGAAAGTAGCCACATTAGAGGAGGGTTTGAGTAGTATTTGATTTACTCAAGTATTTGCATTCTATGTATGAGAATAAACCTCTTTCTTTGTTTTGTCTATCTATTCTTCTGTTCCTTCGATACTCTAACTATGGCTTTCCTAATTCTCAGTTATTTAAACAAAAGACAACACTATGACAAGTATGTGCATTAGAATTTGGGAAGACCAAATGTCTGGAATTGCTTGTTCTAAATTCAAAAACGGTTTAAATTTAATGTAGAGTGATATCAAAACGAAAAGGATCCTGAAGTTTTAGAAAAGGTCACAATGAAAGAATTTAATATTAACGTTCCATTGTTGAGAAGTAAACGTCAAGAGCAGAACAAATGGCAGAAAAGTAAAATGGCTTACATGCTTGAAATTCAACATGATATCTTTAGACAATTCCATATCCTTGAACATAACTTCAAGTTTACAAGTAAAGGCAGCTCCACACTCTACAAAACAAAAAGGAGAAATTTTTAAAAAGTCCAGAAATCTTTTTCAGGATCATAAATTTAATCACCCCCACTCCCAATACATGAAACATCAGTTCTCATTTATTGCTTTGGTTATTTTTACATTTTTCAACTGCACTAAATGGTTTTGATAATAAAAAAAAAAAAAAAAATCTGTTATAAATTTTTTTTTTTCTATTTTTTTTTTTTTTTTTTTTTTTTTTTTTTTTTTTAAATCAGAATGATGGGCAAGTAAAAATTTGAAGCAACAGTTAAAGTTAATAGTTTAACTTTGGAAATGAAAATGCAGTTCATTCACTTCAGTTTTATATATAAAAATAAAAAAAGATGAGAATTAAATGAATAACCTTTGAAAAGAAACTTACATGATGTTCATGCAGGTTTTAATGCATTAATATCAAGAAAACATTGATTTAAGTTATATAAAAATTAAATAAAAATTGAGACGCTTGCTTTTAATATTTTTAAACATGTGAAGCTTGTCCAATTGTGTAGATTAAAATTAAAGTGTGAAAGAAGAAAAAAAGAATGAAGAAATGGTGTCAAGAGGGGCGGGGGTGGGAGGACAATAATCATAAGAATTGTCTCTGTAGAGAATTGGAACCCAGCTGAAAAGAACAAACCTTGTTTCAATTTGGACAACATGGACTTCTCAGCATCCACTGAGGCACTCTTTCCAACAATTAGCCTCTTGGCAAGGTCTTTCTTGTAGAAAGCTTCAAACATGTCTTTGCCTGTAAAATATTTATTAAAAATAAATAAAAATATTAAATTGGAATCAGAATTATAATTGTTTGCATAATGCCAATTAATTGCAATTTTGTGTCACTTTTTCTGAATCAAGGCTATAATACTTAAATTAAATCCTCAAAGACTTTTATATTCCTAGCGAGAAATTAAACTTTTGAGAAAGCAAAGGCCAGAAAACAAAAAAACAAAACAGAGTGAAAGAGGAGAAACAGAGTGAAAGAGGAGAAACAGAGTGAAAGAGGAGAAACAGAGTGAAAGAGGAGAAACAGAGTGAAAGAGGAGAAACAGAGTGAAAGAGGAGAAACAGAGTGAAAGAGGAGAAACAGAGTGAAAGAGGAGAAACAGAGTGAAAGAGGAGAAACAGAGTGAAAGAGGAGAAACAGAGTGAAAGAGGAGAAACAGAGTGAAAGAGGAGAAACAGAGTGAAAGAGGAGAAACAGAGTGAAAGAGGAGAAACAGAGTGAAAGAGGAGAAACAGAGTGAAAGAGGAGAAACAGAGTGAAAGAGGAGAAACAGAGTGAAAGAGGAGAAACAGAGTGAAAGAGGAGAAACAGAGTGAAAGAGGAGAAACAGAGTGAAAGAGGAGAAACAGAGTGAAAGAGGAGAAACAGAGTGAAAGAGGAGAAACAGAGTGAAAGAGGAGAAACAGAGTGAAAGAGGAGAAACAGAGTGAAAGAGGAGAAACAGAGTGAAAGAGGAGAAACAGAGTGAAAGAGGAGAAACAAAACAGAGTGAAAGAGGAGAAACAAAACAGAGTGAAAGAGGAGAAACAAAACAGAGTGAAAGAGGAGAAACAAAACAGAGTGAAAGAGGAGAAACAAAACAGAGTGAAAGAGGAGAAACAAAACAGAGTGAAAGAGGAGAAACAAAACAGAGTGAAAGAGGAGAAACAAAACAGAGTGAAAGAGGAGAAACAAAACAGAGTGAAAGAGGAGAAACAAAACAGAGTGAAAGAGGAGAAACAAAACAGAGTGAAAGAGGAGAAACAAAACAGAGTGAAAGAGGAGAAACAAAACAGAGTGAAAGAGGAGAAACAAAACAGAGTGAAAGAGGAGAAACAAAACAGAGTGAAAGAGGAGAAACAAAACAGAGTGAAAGAGGAGAAACAAAACAGAGTGAAAGAGGAGAAACAAAACAGAGTGAAAGAGGAGAAACAAAACAGAGTGAAAGAGGAGAAACAAAACAGAGTGAAAGAGGAGAAACAAAACAGAGTGAAAGAGGAGAAACAAAACAGAGTGAAAGAGGAGAAACAAAACAGAGTGAAAGAGGAGAAACAAAACAGAGTGAAAGAGGAGAAACAAAACAGAGTGAAAGAGGAGAAACAAAACAGAGTGAAAGAGGAGAAACAAAACAGAGTGAAAGAGGAGAAACAAAACAGAGTGAAAGAGGAGAAACAAAACAGAGTGAAAGAGGAGAAACAAAACAGAGTGAAAGAGGAGAAACAAAACAGAGTGAAAGAGGAGAAACAAAACAGAGTGAAAGAGGAGAAACAAAACAGAGTGAAAGAGGAGAAACAAAACAGAGTGAAAGAGGAGAAACAAAACAGAGTGAAAGAGGAGAAACAAAACAGAGTGAAAGAGGAGAAACAAAACAGAGTGAAAGAGGAGAAACAAAACAGAGTGAAAGAGGAGAAACAAAACAGAGTGAAAGAGGAGAAACAAAACAGAGTGAAAGAGGAGAAACAAAACAGAGTGAAAGAGGAGAAACAAAACAGAGTGAAAGAGGAGAAACAAGTGTGGATGTTGAAGATTTTCCACATATTTTGAAGAATGAACAGAATCTATATCTTTCAGGATGAATAAAACTCAGAACTTACCATGAATAAACCGAAAAAGAACCATTATCTTATCTAAAAGCCTTTCCAATTCTTCTTCAGTGGCTTCCTGGAAATTAAATAGATTCCGTAAAAATGATGTAGACAGAAACAAAAAGTTTAAAGAAATAATTATTTCTTTTTACTTTCAGGTTTTAATAATGTTCAATTAGTCTGGATTATTTCAACATTATTATTCAGTAGATGACCAAGAATAAGTCACTTACTGAAATATCAAGCACAACAGACAATAGTCTCAAGCCAATCACTTCTGGACATTCCTTATAAAAAAACTTGCTATTTGTTTTAGATTTCAAAATTACTGCCTGTAACAGTGCTGAAAAAAAATATTCTTAAACAAAACTGTCCCCATAAAAATTTAGGTATTGATCTCAAAAAAAAAAAAAAAAAAAAAAAAAAAAAAAAAAAAAAAGTTTAAACAATTAACTTACCTTATTGCCTGCTCTAAGTTTATAGTCCACATATTTGGCTATAAAATTTGAAAGAAAAAAAACTTATTGAATAAATACAAACATTGATGAAAAATATAAAAAATTCTTTTAGTTTCCACTACAATTAATGAAGGCTTGTTTTGGACAGATTTTTTTTTGTAGTAAAACCAGAAGTAATTACAAAAAGCGAGTGGAATCAATTGATGATGCTTGGTCAAGTTAGTTGAAGTTTGAATGTATTTAAATTTAACTCTTAAAAATAATATTTATAAATTTAAAGATTTTAAAGTTTGAATAGTGTATTATTTATAACAGCCAAAGTTTTAACTCTTAACTTTTTAAAAATTTCCAACAAATGTAGAATTTATTAATCATTTACTCAAACTTTTTTCAGTTATTGTGATCTTCTGATGTTTGTCACTGTAATCTTTTAGGGCATAGCCTGAGGAATAAAAGCCTTGGTTAAGCAGATCTAGGTCACTTGGCTGTTGGGTGTTCAATCCTTGGGTCAGGTAACACAAAAGTCATATTCTGGTTTAGTCAAAGTGACAAGAAAAATTGCAAAAAGAATAATTAGCTCGGAAGTAACTTATAAAATTTCCATTTTAGCAAAAGGATAACAACAACCATGGTTTGAATGAAGGATTTGGTGAAAAAATTCCTTATTAACTACAGCAGACACCTGAAGAAGACTGAATAGTACAATGGTCGAAACATTAAGATTAACAACCAAGATAAAAAAAACACTAGTCTGACTAATTCAATTTATAATTTTTTCTTTTTTTAAAAAACTAATACAACAGTCTTATTCATTTTCAATGCAATCATTCTATCATACAAGACTATAATTACCACATTACAATTTACGAGGGGCTGGAGTTTAGCTCTTAAAACAGCAACTGTTCAATAATCATGATTTTGAGGGCCAAGAGAGGTGGGGAAAGTTTAAGAAAAAAGGTGATGAAAAGTTCTGGGCCCAACCAAAGAAAAAAAGACATTTGGTCCAATAACTTTTCAGAACCCCCACCTATCACACACAAATTAAAAGAAACATATTTACCTATCAATTCTGCAGGTTTATTTTGTCGTTGATTGATAAAGTGTTCAAAACTTTCTTTCATGGCACTCACAAATCGCTCAGACTTTTGAAAACACACAGCAATAATGTTGTCTATCTTGTCCTTGAAATCTGCCGCATGAAAAAAAAAAGGAAAGAAATTGAAACAAAAATGAGAACATTACAAATATTGACAATGCGAACATTACAAATATTGTTTATAAAAAAAAATTTGCATGGAAGTGAATACTTTCCCCTTATTTATCTAAATATTTAAAAATCTCAATTCAGCAAAACACCAAAGATTATGGAAATAGTTGCAAAAATTTTTAAGAAATTTCTACCAACCAATTAGTATACTAGCCATAAAAAATAAAATAAAACAATTATTCACTTATGAATCAAAATATCTACTCTGCCTCAGAACCAAGGGCTCACTTTCTGGCATTCCTGCCTAGAACCTGTGTGCAGCATCTGTGCAACAGAAAATATTTATGGCTACACATTTTATGTGGATTAATAATAGACACAAGAGAAACAAAAAAGAAGCAATCTGAAGACAATGCCATATTGGTCAACTTGTGAACATCAACTTTATTATGAAGGTCTTAAAAAAGATTGTGCCATTTGGAACAATTTTTGACTAACCATAGAAATTACAACAGTTAATTCAAAACGGGTATTAAAAAAAAAAAAAAAAAAAAAATTAAATCTATAAAGGAATTAAAATCTCTAGCAATGGAGGTTTATGCCTCGTGGCTAATGTATATTTTGTCACCATACTAATGTAATACCTATAAATATAGAATCTATGAAAATGGACATTTGAAATCAGGCCTTTAATTGAATTGAAGCTCTGACAATTGGTTTGGTTGTTTTACAGCATATCAACCTCAATGTGTTATTTAATGCTGACAAAATTTTTATTACTTGTAATATTTTTTTTTTAAAAAAATGTACTGCTGCTAATATTTTTTTTTTTTATATTGTTGTAATAATTTTTCTTTAAAAATTCATTGCTGATATTAAAACCTATTTTTACACTTTCATGGTGTTTTGACCCCAGTTTGGGGAGTTAACTATTTACCGATAACTGGGACCCTAACAGGTGCTATCACCACAAGTCAGGGTGGACCTGGGAACACCAGCAATTGATATTGTTCATGAAATAAAAAAATAAAAAAAATAATGAAATAAAATTAATGTTGTTAGTAGGGTTGCATAGATCTGGGATCTATCAAAGCTGGAAATATACTTAATAGGCAATGTATTTCTTGCATTAATTTTAAAAAATCTTTTAAAAATTTCTAATGACTTGATTTCGTTATTTTAGGCAAGGATTAACTTAAAGTAGCAATAATTTACCAGTTTGATTTTTTTATCACTTTAAGAATTTTGAGAACCAACAATCTAAGAAAAATATGCACTTGTAGATGAAGAATTGAAAAAGTTTCAATTTAAAAAACCCAAACTAAATCTTGAAATCTAAAAGGTCTCTATGTCTTGCAATCATTAAATTGAGATTTCTTTTTGAGTTCTTTTCTTACCTAACAATGTCTGGACCAATTCTTTGTCTTTTTCAGGATCATTCTCAGTGTTCATAACTATCAACCGCCCAGTTCCCTAAAAGAAACAAAATGGAACAAAAGATTGTTTTTTTTTTTTGTTTTTTTTTTATTAAATTTCTATCGTATGAAAACTTATTAATAAAAGGAAAAGAAAAGAGGCATAGACAAACTTATAAACTGATTATCTCGTTTTAGAAAAAAAATAAAAAATAAAATGAAATAAAATAAATTCACTAAACCTTAATTCATAACATTCAATTTTTCTCAATTTATCAAAGAAAAGAAAATCAGCAGACTTGAAAAGAACTTTCAAAGAGTTAAACAAATTACCACATTGGAGACAAATACATGTAATTTTTAAACAATAAATCAAATTATTGGTTATTAAAGCACTATTTAAACTAACTGCTCCATTTGTTAAAAAAAATAATAAAAATAAAAAACAAAATGGGAGAGTAGATAATTTTTATACATCAGCATTCATTAGACCACCCTCAAAGCCACACTTGTCATAATTGAAAAATATTGATTTTTTATCAAATCTAGAGGGGGGGGCTTCTGTTCATAATAAAAATCCATTGTCAAATCAATCCCTGATTTCATAAAGAGTTACCTGTACTTTGTTTTTATTTACAAAATATCAAGTTTGAAACTGTGCTTACATCAGTGATAACTGCATGTGATATATGTTGACCTTTTTCTCCCAATTTATAATTGTACAAGTTTTAGAAAAGTGAAACCTTGAAATCTGCCTCTTGAATGAACTTCATTTCCAAATTTAATGAATTAAATTTGCAATTTTTTTTTCTTTTTTTAGAATAAACCAAGATTTGAATTATGAAGAAATGAAAGCAAAAAATCTTGAGAGTAAATCTTAACATATTACAGGTCATATAGATTTCTACGCAAGTTATGCAATGGAATTGAACGAGTCATTTTAGAAAGGGCCAGACCTTGATACAAACATGTCAATTCTTTACAGATCAAGAATCGAAAGAAGTACTTCGGTTGCAAAGTTAATGCAACTTACCTTGATATAAGTGGCAAATGCATAGCACAATTCTTTTAGACCTTCTTTAACCCGAGAAAAGAGTTGATACATTAGAGTTAGGTCAGAAATCCTATTTTCATTCAACAAATGCTCAAGCCCTGCAGAGAAAAAAAAAATTACTATCAACAAAACTCAAATATTAATTATAACTAAAAAGACCCATGAAAATTTCATGGTTTTTCTATTTTAATATTCTGATGAAACTTAATTCTTAATGATTGAATAAGCTCAAGACAAGTTCTATGACATTAAAATATCTGTAGAAATTCCTCTATAGCTTCATTAAATATTTGAGATTAACAAAATATTATAATAACAATGATAAATATCAATGCTGATCATTATGTTAAGAAGTGGGTATAAATGAAAAGATTTGAATTGGACAACTTGTGATGAAATAGGATCAAGGAATTCCAACCTACCTGTGGCTAAGAGGCCACAATGCCTCGCCTGCCATTTGCAATTTAGGTAAGGCACATGCATGGTTCTAGTGCTTTTAAAACTATTGCTAATTTGCATGCATAGTCAAAAATCTGAATAAAAAGGTGATCCGCACAGACAAGCAGACAGAAGAATCTACAAAACTTGACATGTGCTAGGTCCGACTTATCAGCTACACACGATATTTCAGCAGAGTGAATTTATTCCATTTTTAGTCATGGGCAAAATATTTGAAGAACAAATAATTCCAGAGTTTGGTGGTGCCAAAATCTGAGATTGAACCAGGGACCTTTTTATATTTCACTGAAACTGCTGTTAAACACTCTTTCCTTTCTTTATCTCACTGAAACCAAGAAGCGTATTTCTCATCTTTCTATGCAATCAAAACAGAAAAGTCCATTATTTATAAGGTATTAGAAGGAGGTGTTAAACACTTCTATCCTCTTTTCTTTTTCTTTTTTCAGTGAAACCAGGTAGTGTCTTTTTCCTCTTTTCACCTGGATCAAAATGAAATAATCTATTAATTATGAGGTATCGGCAGGATATAACAGTCATGTGACCTAACAAAGGGATGGTCAAGTATAACTTAGGATTCATTTCCTACAAATACAAATTATTTGGACTGCTATCCTCATCTTCATTGCCATATTCACAACATTTCAGCCATTGTATGCTCCAACCTTCTTCAGGTGATTGGAATTTCGAATCAAACCTTTTATTTCATCCACAGGGGTAGATTGTTGAAATAAAGGGTTCAGTTCAAAATTCCAATCGGAAGAAGGTCAGAGCATACAACAGTTGGAATGTTGTGAATATGGCAATGAAGAGGAGGATAGCAGTCTGAATAATGTAAATAATCATAATACCTCATCTCAGAGACAGACAAATACAAATCATTTTATGATTCTAAATATGGGTGTATTGCTCAAATAGTAGCATCATCATAGAAATGAAATGTTAAACTAAACAATCAAGATAAAATTTAGTCAATACATTTTTTCTTCTTTTACAGCTTAAAAAAAATTTTATATTTGTCCTTATTTTTTAATTAAAAAAAAAAAAAAAAAAAAAAAAATTAATATTTGATAAAACTTAAATTAATACAAATCAGTTTTTTTTCTTCCTCCTCAGCTAAAATATTCAGCAGAAAAGACTACATGCACAAAAATAACTTTTATAATAAGTAGAATTTGTAATACATTCTAAATTGTGTTGAATCTTTTTTTGACATAATTGATATTACAA
This sequence comes from Acanthosepion lycidas, assembly GCA_963932145.1. Taxonomy (NCBI): domain Eukaryota; kingdom Metazoa; phylum Mollusca; class Cephalopoda; order Sepiida; family Sepiidae; genus Acanthosepion; species Acanthosepion lycidas. Next base: position 68,442,023 of record OZ010607.1, on the reverse strand, counting down.
ATGTACTCTTTCATTTTGTCACTAGTACTATACTTCCTGATGTGATTAAACATAACCAGATCAATAAGTACAGAAAATATGCCAGACTGTCTTCATGAAAAAAAAAAAAAAGAAAAAAAATTGATTATTTACATCAACAAACATATTAGCTCCTTCCCCATCTTCCAACATAATTTCAAAATTTATTTTTTCTTTAAAGTTTTATTTAGGCTTTATTACTGGAAGAGATTATAAAAAAAAAAAAAAAACTCTTCAAAATATAAAGCCAGGTGAAAAATTGACACAGGCTTGACATCAGATTGCAGTTGATCTGAACGACTATTGTGCAAGTGAGGAAATGGTGACACTCCTTTCAAAGTAGGACAGCAGTGTAGGGAGAAGGGAGGTAGGTTGACAAAAGAAATGTATTTGTTTTTGATAATAAAAAAAAAAAAAAAAAAAATTTTTAAATACCAGTCTTCCAGAACGATACAAAAGCTTACAAAAACCTATCAATGTACACATTTCACCCTAATATTGGGTAACCAGAAAAAAAAAAAAAAAAAAAAAAAAAAAAAGTTTGTTTTTCTAATGGCCTTTGGAGCATTTCATTTTAATCAACTTTATTCACAAAGATTACTTTTAACTTATAGCATGAGTGTGCAATTTTTCATTTGTCAAAAATTGGTTTATTTCTGTGTAAAATTGAGGATGACGGGAAAAATAACAATAGACATTGTGTTTTTATCTTAAAGAAGGTTTAAAAAAAAAAAAAAAAAAAAAAAAAAAAAAAAAAAAATGCCAAATAAGTAAAATTTATGGAGGCAAAAACATGAATGATTGAAAGTGTAACAGATTTCTTACTGGCCAATGCATCAGAGTTTTGTAACCCAGCTGAGATAAATAGTACCCAAGCCAAGATATTAGTAGAAATAATACCATTAAAAAAAAATAAAAAAATAAAAAAAAAAATAAGGAAACTATCAAAAGATTATAAACAAAATCATTTGCATCAACCTGCTTGTGTTATTTACTAAACTAATTTTGGCAAAATGCCATAAATATAGAGCATCCAAAGAGGATTGAACTCACTGCTCATTAATAGGAATAGCCTACTAATCTAGCTCACTAGCCATTATAACATGCTAAGGTATCTGCCAGGTTGCCTATGTTAGTCTTTTTGATGTGTACCTTCCACACAAAGAAAAGAAATGTGATGTGATAGGTGATGAAAAAGACTTTACAATAATAGAAAATGCAAGAAATTATAGAGGGAGCCAAATGAACTCCTCTTCTAACCATACTAAAAGCTTGTTATCTAGAGCATATGATAATAAATGTGAAATCAACAGTCACCATGAAGTCCACACTGTTTTTAACTATAAACAGTATCCGAAGGATCTGATTTTGAAACTGGAGAAGAGAAAGGAAAATGTATTCCATAATTTTCAAAGGCTTTTCTCCAAGAATCAAACAATGTCAGAGTTCAGGATTTTATCACAATGGCTGAAGCCAAACAAAAATACTCCAGAAACTGTTAGGAAGAAACAATTCCAGTAATTAAAATATCAACAGCTTGCAATTCCAGACTCACCTTTCTGTAACATCAATGATAAATGCTGTTCCAATAGCTGCTTTTCCACACATGTGATAAGTGGTTTCCTGTGGGTAAACAAAGTGAAAGGTCAATGAACAATTGCAAGCAAAAATATTAAAGAAAAGAAAAAAGTTAGATTGATGTCTTTTTTTTTTAATTGACTGGCTTAACTGATTTTTTTTTTTAATTCTTGCATACTTCACAAAAAGAACTATCAAAATTTTGCACAACAAAAACTTGCACAAAAGTCAGGTAGATTCTTTAACTATCAGAAATTGCCATCATTTGCAGATAATGCATTAATATTTATATTTGGACAATTATCCTCATCTTTGTTGTTATCACATTTTAGCCACTAAACCAACTGGCTTTAACATGCTAGATCCCACACAACCCACCAGAATGTCATGGTAGTATGTCTGCAAGGTCCACACAATCCTCCAGTAGATCTTTTTCCAGAGGATCATCGAGAATGGGATGCTATGATTGATTACTTACGAGATATATGGTATACCAGAAACATTACTTAAAAAAAAAAAAAAAAAAAAATTTAAATAATTTTAATTTTTTGCCTTATATTGCTTCCTTTTTACAGCTTCTACTGTTTTTTTTTATATATAAAGAGAGCTGTACCATACAATCAGAAAAACTAAAAGTTTCAGTAAACAGAAAATTAGTAAAACATGAAAAAAAAAAAAAAAAAAAAAAAAAAGTACATTTATTTACTTAGAAAACCAAAATAATGCCTACAATAAGTAATATAGACACAAGAATTCTAATCTAATAGAAATCAGATTTTTAATAAATAAATAAAAAAACTAAAAAAAAAAAAAAAAAAAAAAAAAAAAAAAAACATTCTTAATGTCTGATTACTGAAAAGAAAAAAATATAAAAGCAGATATTGTTACACAACTAAGAAAAGCTGAATTGATTCTTATTTTATGTCTCTTATTGAAACACTCAACGCAAACAGAAGGATTACCTTCACATTCAGCACAAAATGGATTTACTTTTCTTCATCACCTTCTTTTGCCCTCATTGTTTTCCTCGTTTTGCTGTAACAGGATTTAAGATATAGTGTTGGGACCCTGGGGCAACAAGGGAAATGAGGCTGAGGAGCCAATGTGTTAAGGTGTCTCTCAATTGGGGTAATGTTCAAGGCGTTTTCAAACTGAAATCTTTATCTACAATGGTAGATTAAATAAAGGGTTCAGTTTGAAATTCCCTGTAGATTATCGAGACCAATAGGCACTAAAAAGAGGTCAGAGGACACAATAGCTAAAATGTTGTGATGATAACAACAAAGTTGAGGACTGAATATAAATAATAAAGCCTCATGTCCAAAAATCCAGACAGAAAATGGATTAATACCGTTTCCAATACTGCATAATAATGACATTACTCACCAAAATAAGTGTGAAAATACATCAACAATAATAGAAAAATAATTTTACCTCTCGTCAGTTTTCACTCACCTGTTGAGAAGATTTCATTTAGGAAATTTCTTCAGTGAATACAGAATTTCTTTGCAGTCATTTTTTTTTTTTAAATAGAAACCAATATGAGTCAAAATAGTACCTAAATGTTTGTGAACTTCTTAAAACAAAATGCAATAAGCAGCTAGAAGGAAAAAATCCTTTCAAGTGGTTTATTCTAAGTTGCATAATAAGCAGCCTTACTTATTTGGGGTCTAAGTTGTATAACAAGCAACCTTACTTACTTTGTGGTTTGATCTAAATAATGCAACAACCGCTCAGATTCTTCATTCAATCTCTTGTCTACATGGGATAAATACACTGGCACCTGAAAAGAAAAGTGTAAAAAAAAATCAAAATTAATGTTGATAGAATGCCCGCCCCCCCGTAAGCAAATTAACATCTAAATGGATTGGAGATTATATATTTATCTTTGAAGTAGTAAGCAATACTGGATATAAAGAAAAGGAATATTTGACTGCCCTATGCACAAAATAAATTTGAAACAATTTTCATTATCAGGAATCAAAATGAAAATTAGAAGTAAAAACATGTTCAATAATCAAAATTTTAATTAACAGTTTCCAAAATTTGAAGATCACTGAGCTGGTTAGTTGTAACATAAATAAATAAAAATAAAAAAAATACATAAAATATATATGGAAATTAAAAAACCCACAAAGAAAGTACTATTAATCAAAGTGTATTGAAACTTTCCTTTCCAATTTTATCAGCCTTACAGGACAAATGTTTTGATACATTTCTGCCTGAAAGCTAACTTTATAGAGAGAAGAAATATGATAACCCTGAATTATACTGCTATCTCTATTCCAGTTATAATATACTGAATGTACCAACCAGAAATTGGTTATATTTTATCAGTTAAAAAAAAAAAACAAAAAAAAAACACTTACATCTCTTTCCTGCATCAACCGGTGACCTTCAGCTGCATACAACTGATCTGTAGCTTCTAGGAATTTTTTCTCAAATGCCTCTTGGTAAATCTACAAAGAAAGCAATAACAACAAAAATAAAAATTACATTTATAATATATATAAATAGCCTGTAGGACATTAACCCCAAATGTTTTGTCTATTGATCAATTCATTAACACATATAAATTTGTGATTTACTTATTTCTTACAAGGAAAACGAATGTTAACCCTTTCCTTGACAGACTGTGGATGCATTTTTACCAAAAGTGTCTTTTTCAGATACTGACAAATAAACACGTCCAAAACATAACATTCAAAAGCCAACTACAGACTTGTTTATACATCGATCTTGATTCTTTTTGTGCCCTTCTGAGCTTGAAACGAGTCCAATTGTTAACTCGTACAATTTGGTAGAGGTGTTTTAGCCACCACTCAGGTATTTCAAGGTACCTCAGTTTCTTAGTTGCTATGTTAAAAACGAATAAAAAAAACATTTGTCTGAAAATGAAATGTTTTTCCCCAAAAATAATTGGTGGAGAAGGGTTTAAATGCCAGTGGTTCTGAACCTTTTTTTGTCCAACGCTGTTCATTGTGCGTCAGAAGGTCATCCCCATTTCTCCAAGATTGTCCAACTCAACAAAAGGTGTACTGCAAATAATATGCATATATTATTGAAAATTATCATTCTTTTCCATATTAGTACATATAAATGGATTATTTTTAAAGTGGAGTTTTACTAATAGCAATAAAAAATGTTGATGGATTTTTAAACATGAATCCATGTACATTAATTTGTTTTAATTCATAACTAATTATTAAATAAACTCAAGGAGATTTCAATAAACAAAAAGTTCAATAGAATGCTAATGGATTGGAATTCAATAAACAAAATTCTCTAAATGAAAAAATAAAAAAAGGATCCCCTCCACACACACACCTGGTTGAGAAACAATGTCATAGACAATGTAGAATTAATTTTAGATGAATCTTTTTTTTTTTAAAATCCCATTTTTAAATAATTTTCCTCTCATCAGAAATTGAATTGTTCCAGAGAATTTTTTTTTTTTTTTTAATTCTACCATTCATTTTAAATAGATCTGAGATTTTTTTGAATCTAGCTGAAAATTATCCATTTCGTGCTATTGGCAACATTACAATTTACACTAAATTTGCACAAAGAAATAAGAATTTTATATACACTTCTTCCGATTACTCTATAGAGGACAAATATGCAAAATATTAAAAATTGCATCAGCCCAAAATACATGTGTATAACCCAAATTTAGTCTAGAATCCTAAAATAGCAGCTCTGGCTTCAATGATTGTGATGACCTTTCATGGCAACATTTTTTGCATTTCATTAAATTTACCATATAAATCTTACAAATAAAATCAGTAATATGTAAATTTATTTTCATAAAAAGTTTTGCACATTGTGGAATCAGACAGAGATTGGGTTTTTGCTAACAATACAATTTCTACTGGAAAATATCCCATCTACAAAAACGTGTCGGTGAATAATTCCCATTTCTCTGTTTATTCCTCAGTCCTTTGTCTGAAAATTCCAAACAAACCTTTCTCACCATACTTCATTTCTGTCAGATGGTTAATAATTAATAATTAATATTTAATACATGTTTATCATACTGATAATCATCATTACCCTTTTGTTTGTCCTTGTTTTATTAAATAATCTATTTTACATACACACACATATATATATATATATATATATATATATATATAATATGGATTTATAGTATGCTATATTTATGAGTTAAAGTGGTCAATATCAGGGATAAAGCATATGTAAATATAAAAAGTGGACATTGAAGTCAATACCCAGAGGCAACAGTTTTTTTTTTTTTTTTTTTTACTCAGCTTTAATTTGCAAATGTAAGATGTAGATTCTTTAAAAACTCCCCAGTTGAATGAAACATCTCCACAAACCTTATGATAAACACCTGGCCTCAGCAGGAAGATCATTAAAGGTGTGTTGGTTCCAATCCTGTGAGGAATTACTGCAAATTTATTGACAAATCATACAGATGCATGCTGCAATTTCTTCCTAACCAATAAAATGGACCACTTCTCGGTCTCATCAGCCATATTGCTGGTTCTTTCTTGTCTTGAAGTCAGAACGCTATCGTCACTTGACTGTATCCCTTTAGCATGTTAATACCATTCTTACTTTGTGAAGTTTTTGCCTTATTACTGTTGCTCTGCTTCGTTGTGACTTGCATATATAGTTTGCTTAATTAATATTATTTTGCTTTGTCTTTTATTGTTTATTGGAAACTTTGTCAATTCTATTTGTTGGGCATTTTTTGACAATTACTTTACAAGGCAACATTGTTTTCTTTACATTTGTAAAGAGTCAAGAATTAAGAAGCTTGACTTTAATTGTATTATTGCTCTGATGCACTTTCAAATTTTCATTGAGGTTTTTAGCAACAGCAGCACCAACTAAAATGAATAGCACAAGTAGTTAGAAGGAAAAATAAAGTTATAATCAATATATCAATTTTCCATACTATCAAATACAAAAGGCTAGGAAAGAAACTCCAATATAGAAAGAGATATAACAGTAGCCTATTTTCCTGAAAAACTGTTTTAAAAGAAAGATTTTATAATTTTAACCAACAGTAATAATGACTGTTCACTCAATGTTTCCTTATAAGGAAACGGCTAATTTCACCATTACCTATCATTGCTGCTGTTACCCCATCACATGCTATAGTACCAATATTGTTAACTTATGTAAGTCATCTTTTGAGCCAGTTCCTAGTGAACTGTCAAAAAGAAAATTGTCAATAACTTATAGAAACACAGATTGTTGCTTCCAAATATTGACTTTGCTGAAAAGTAAATTGTTTTTGCAACTCTGCAATCAATATTTGCTATCATTTTATTAATATGGCACACTATACTCTGCTGTTATTTAATGAAATGCACTCCAATATCAGTGGCACTTTCCATTTCAAAATAACAGTTTTGATCATTTATTACAGCAGGCACAATAATTGCCTCTAATTATAAGAGATTTTCCTTTTTTGCTTGGCAATGAAATAAAGAGATTGTCAGAGGCTAACATGACATCTTTAATGGATAGATAAAATTTCATGAAATACAATGACATTTTTTGATATTCAAATCTATAAATAAAATTCTGTGATGTCCGTTAGTCCTTCCATCTGTCACACCCACTAAAATAGCCATACATTGACTAATCGAAACCAAATTTTGGGGAGAAGTGCAAACAGATAAGGGGGTACAAAGTACAGTTGGTTTTACTAGAATGCATAGATTAGTACAATAAATTTTCTTAAATTTTTTTGTAAAATTAAGTTTTTATTGAACAAAAGGTAGAGTTTGTGAATCTCAACAAAAAAATGTTAGCATTAACTTCAACAATATTTTGGGATTTCTAAAAAAAAATCCTAGTATTTAAAATACTGGATTTTTTTTGTTTGTTTTTATATCAAACACAGAAGAATACATTTATTTTGGGCAGCAATTATGAAGCCAAATTTCAGACATTTTTGGGAATACTGCAGACATTTTCCTCAATTTCAGTGGATGGCATAATGAGAGATTGATTTTCTAAAAATTTTGGTTGCAAGATTAAAATTTTTCAAAATATAGAAAGTCATAAATTGAATATTGATTAATTGATTTCTTTTTACAGTTTATCAACCCTTATTTAATGTCAGAAAATATTTTTTTAGATTGTTATAATTTTTTGAGATAAAGAATTACTGATACAATCCTACCTATTAACCCAGAGCTTGGGGGAGAAGAGTTGCATTCATAACTTTCCCAAGGGTATTTGCATATAAGTGAATATAATGAACCCAACTGAAATTGAAACTCAGCTCTCCAATTAACAATTCCGAGCCATTATCCATTACACTAGCCACACATCCAATCTTACAGCACCCGGTATTCCAAGCAGTCACCCATTTAGGTACTGACCAGCATTGCTTAACTCCAGTGATCATATGAGAACCAGTGTTTCAATGTGACATAGCTGTAAGCTTATAAATAGAATAGGGTGTGTCTGATGTAGGTAAGAGTTGTATTCTTCTAACTAAATGGCTGTTTGGACAAAACGAGCTCTCAAGATAGAGGGCATCATTGCCAAATTTTTGCAATCACTTAAAACCCACAACAACAAATACCTTGAGTTTGGCACAATGCAAGAATCAAATAAAGTTACTACTGATGCTAAACAGATCTCAATCTTTTTTGGGTAGAGTCAGATTAAAATGACATGTTTTGAACATTTATCATTTATGGAAGGTACATCACAAGTGACAATCACAACTAACAACTATTCAGGCACTGTGCTATGTATACAAAGTTGGTTGAGATATATATATATATATATATATATATATTTAACGGCATAATTTATTTATGACAACGGCTGGTATCTCGTTACCACCACTTGCTTTATAAGAGTAATTAAGAGATGGGATTATGCACATCTCACTCAGTACAGCCTCAGTTCTCGGGGGAAAATCACATGTGTGTGTACTCCAAATGATTCGAGAGTTGAATTGGAAGAGAATTTCTGAGCAAAACACTCAAGCATATCTGTGTCAATGTTAGGACTTCGAATTGATTGAATTGAGGAGGGATTGAGGATTTGCTGTTGTTCAGCACACTGAACCAAACCTGTGAGATGCTGTACGCTGGTTCATTCTATCAGGAAACAGTAACTTTGCTTCATTGAGGACACGTTTACACTCATTATGAGCAGAGACAAAGCAACATCTGTTGCAATGAGACATGTCGCTCCGGTACAGACATAAGTGATTCCTATGGGCTATAGCGGCAGAGCAAGAAGGTAACAACTAAGATGAGTGTGATTTAACTTTATATTTTCTTGCTGGGATGAAAGCCTCGATGCCTGCTTTTACTCTGGAGGAGACCTCAAATGCACATTTTTGTACAGAATGATTAAAAACCACATTCCAAGAGATGTTGTGAAGGAAATCACAGACTGATTCCCATTCTGCATATTGATAATGGAATGATATTCTGTTAGTAGGAAGTTCATCGCTAGAGGGAGAGTGAAAGGAGACTTTACAAGTATAGTTTTATATTTACAAATACAAAACTAATGTAATGCAGTATTTATCATTTACCAATTTATAAAGAAATAAATATGAAAACAGTTTTCTATTCATAAACTTATAAACATTTACTAAATTATTAAAATATATGAACCAACTATAAGGAAATCCTTATTATTTACCATTTTATAAAGTTTGAATCAGTTGGCACTGAGCTGGTGTTTTGTCAATCATTCCAAACATCACTTTTTAAAGCAATAAACATTGCCAAGGAGTGAAGGTAGTTAAAATAATAGCAGTGTCTACAGTAAAACCATCTATTTTTTTGCAGACACAAAGGTCCAAGTTTACCAAAAAAAAAAAAAAAAAAAAAAAAAAAAAAAAAATTTTTTTTTTTTTTTTTAAATTGCAAAATCTGAATGTTTTGTTTTATTTACAATGTTCATATTTACAATTGCATGTCTGGATTTGTTTTATTCCTGACATGCAATTGTAAATCTGAGTTTGAATCTCAATGGAGAGAACGTGACTTGTTGGTGATTTTGAATTAAAGATTTACAAGAAATGTAACATTATTATAAAAGGAACTCTGATGATTGTTGGAGTTAGTGAATGCAATCAAATTAAATACTGGATAACAAAAAAAAAAAAAAAAAAAAAAAACGCTCCTCTCCCACTACCAGTTTTTAGCCTTGTGCCATACTTTTGTATAAACAAAATAAATATTTTTTATAGCTTAACCTTTTGCAGATTATTTAAAGCCAGAAAATATTTTTAGATAGTAAGAATTTTTTTTTTTGAGATGATTTTAGTGATACAAATCTTACTAATTAACCTATAGCTTGAGGGGAGAAGAGGTAGATTCATACGTTTCCCAAGGGTATTTGCATCTAAGTGAATATAATGAACCTATATGGAACTGATCTCTGATTAACAATTCTGAGCCATTATCCATTACACCACCCACACATCCAAGTTGACAGCATCTTGATATTGGTTAACTTTGGTGATCATATGAGAACAGGTGTTTCACCGAGATCAATCTTCAGAAAAATGTGGAGACAATGTTTACAGAAAGGTCAATATCATCACCACTTACTGTGAATTTATCTGTACTCTTACCCTGAGAAAAAAAAAAATTTATCAATTGGTGAGGAATGAGAAAATCTGACAGGGGAGGTTTAATAAAAGGGGTGATTGGAAAATTATTAAAAACACACAGAAATAAAACTAAAAATAAATGTCCACCAATGTTTTTAAGTAAAATTTTCATGAAGTCTTGCCAAACATTTTACAGCAATCTACCAAAAAAGTGATGATGAATTTGTTAAAAATTAATAGGTAGAGATAAGGCGTTGTGAAAAAATAAATCCAAAAATTAACAAGATTGGTTCAAGGTCATTTATTTGGCAGCCAAGAATAGATATAACTCTAAAAATGTAATTCAATGTAATAAATAATACAGGAACAAAGCAAAATGAGCCTTTCTTTCCTTCAAAAATTTCTTTTAAAGTTTCTAAGATATTAGACAATGGAAATTGAAAATAGCCAATACATTTTCTCTCTTTAATACCTAATTCCCTGTTGATAAAAAATGTGAATTAGAAATGACATTATTTTAGGCATTTAAGCAAAGAGAAAAAAAAAAAAAAAAAAAGTTATGAAAATGCTGTAATGATTATTACTCCCATAAATGAGCTTAGCTTATTACTGATCTATTTGTTGAAAGATTTCTCATCTCCAGTTCTTCAACTTCAGTAGTCACTAAAAAAAGCAAAGAAATTCAAAGTTGAAGATCAAGACAGTAAACTGAATCGGTTGAAAACTTTGCTTCACAAAAAAATCAGATCAACTTGAGATAGAAATAAACTATCTTGTGAAACATCAACCCAGTCAGCAGAGCTAACTTCTTACAAATGTAGTAGCAACTATCAAATTGCACCACAATGAAAGGAAGCAATGTAACTTGTCTCCATCCAAATAATTTCTGAAACAGTTCTCAAAGGATAAATCAATGCATCAAGAACAAATTAAACAAGACAACCAGTTTTTTTTACCTTTTTTTTTTTTTTATGTGGCTAAAGAGACCAAACGCAGATGTAGTTATTAGCATTGTCGGTCAATCAATATCTTTCATGATCAACTTTGATATTACAGATTAAGAATCCTTTTATTGAAGGGCTTCAGTTTTCAGATTTTTTGAATTTTGGAAGGTTTTGTACTTTCTGTAAGTGTACAAAAATAACATGATCACTACTTACAAAAAAAAAAAAAAAAAAAAAAAAAAAAAAAAAAAAAAAATATATATAAATGCAGGACTTTGACATTTTGAATAATATCTTTACTGAGCATGAAACACCTGGTAAGTAATCCATGAATGAAAGTGTTGCTGTTTATGATCGCTAACAAAAGAAATGGTGCTAATGTAGGCTGCATAGCTGGGTTGAAGAACCACTACCCAGGTTAGATGAGGGTCACTTACAGCAGCTGCACATCACCTAAGAAATTTCCCAGTGCTTTTTGAAATTTGTGGCAAGTCATGTCAGCACCTGAAAAACTTTTGGGTTTTGGAATTTCAAATAAAGGATCCTCAACCTGTATTAGTGATCTAACTGACTACAGTATGTACAATAATCTATCAAAGATTATAAACAACAAGCATCCTATCAAAGTACAGAGTTGGAGTTTGCCAACCCTTTCACATATGAATGGGGCCTTTGACTCAAACTTATATACCATATATACTTGCATATCATGCAACTTTTGAAGACCTAATTTTGAAGTTAATTTTAAGGGGGTCACATCATACAAGAGAGATAAAATTATATGTCCTGCTAGCCCTGTCTACGCCATTGACCAAACTATATATCCATTTACTATAGTCCAAAAGTACAGCTGTATTTAAAGTAAAAATGATTTTGATAAAACTGATGTTTTACTTAACTGTATGCAACAATAATGCATGTAATATTAACATATTTGTATCGTATTATAAAATACAAACTTAGCAAATATGCATTTTGCCCATTGTTTATAAGATGTTCAGCTGTTTTTTTGTTCAGTTTATGGCTGCATGCATTTACGCAACGAGTATAGCATTACTAACGATACTTTTATCATCCTCTTTTACTTTTTTGTAACTTATTTAACGAGAAGATGCGATAAAGAGATAGAGGAAAAGAGGTTAATCTATTGTAATTTGGTCTCTCACAAAAAGGAATTTACATGATAAATCATTTTTTATAAATGAAAATTTGGGGGTCACATGATACATGAAATCAGGCATTACACAAGCATGTTTTTTTTTAAAAATCAGTATCACCCCCAAACAAGGCAGTACAGTCACTAGCACACAAGGGGGTTACAGGGTATAGAGGAATTAGGAACAGAAACATTAGTAATGAGTAGAAAAAGAAAAGAGAACTCAGAAGGACAATAGATAGTGATTGATATTGCATTTAAATTTTTGCAGATTAAAGTTGGTTGGAAGGCATGGATATGGAAGGGAGTTCCACAAGTAAAGAAGTGCAGGATAAGAAAATGTTAGCATAGAAGTTACGGCTTTATCTAGCCAGTTCAACTGTAAATTGAGAAGATCTCACCACCAATCTAGCACTGCGCTTAAATTCATACAGTCTAGGTACCATAGTGAAGAGCTCATCTGAACAATTACCATGAAAGTATTTATAGAAAAGAAAAAGGCAACCTCCTGGCAATGGGCAACTGACTGAAGCCAAGCTGACAGATCAGGACCAATAATATTGCTGATTCTTCTTTGGATCTTATCAAGGAGTTTGAGGAAAATTGCCAGGGCACTGGACCATATATGGCAGCAATATTCTAAGCATGGACAAATGGTAGACGTAAAGATGCAAGATGGATTCTGGAGAGAAAAATTGTCTCGCTCAACACAGTGAACTGACTTTCTTAGCAGCTGATCTAGTAATGGATTCAATGTAGTCTTTCCACCACATGTCAGCTGAGAATGTCAGCCTGAGAATGCGCTGGGAGTCATTTGGAGGATAGCATTAGCTATGCTGATAAAAAGTAGAAAGGGGTCTATCAAATGATTAAAGAAAAGTTTAGTTTTTATCTTTTACCCCAGTTAATAATGTCTTGGTGATTTTGTACATCTGCCATTTTGACCTTGTCTGACTGATCAGCCTTACTATCAAGGCAGGAGTAACCAGTAGTGTCATCAGTGTAGATGCCAAGTTGAAAGCTGATGTCATTGGGAAGGTCATTAATGAAGATTAAAAACAGCATAGGACCAAGGATAGAGCCTTGGGGGCTACCTGCATAAGTACGAATGGATATAGACAAGTGGCTGTTCGGGACAACTTCCATTTCACAATTTGATAGTAAAACTAGATCAGTTCAAAAACATGGCCAGATACTGTAGATTTTCACCTTGTGGAGAAGACCTGAATGCGAAACTCTGTCAAAGGCTTTCGAGATGTCCAATGCTACGGCCTGGGCTTCACTGTTTTTTTATCTAGAGCATGATAGACTGTTTCTGCAATTATTGTTAGTACATCAGCAATTAGTCTGAAGAAATGAAAGCCGTACAGTATTTATCCAATTCCCAACATTTCAAGAATTATTATTTTATCGTCATCAGATTGTGGTAACATTTTCAGTAAAAAGATAAGTGAACAATTACATTTTCTCAGCATTCCACAGGACATTGCTATGAAAAATGTTATCAGTTCATGTGTGTATTTAAATTTAGTATTATATTTTACTTCTGAGTGTGCATCCAACATGACACCTAAGGAAGGAAGAACTGTATTTCAGGAACTTAAACTTTTAACTAAAACTCAAAATTGATTCTTCCATGAAATGCACATATCATCACCTTTATTGTATTTCATTCTATGGAAGAAAGAAAAATGGCATCTTCATATTCTTGAAGCAGTGACTTAACCAATGGATTGTATTACTCTACTGATAGCAGTAGCTAAAAGATAAGGATATTTAACTTATCGATATGCACAAAGTCACAACTGCCATCAAACAGAATCATTACTTGATATCTATTTTTGATGAGCTGAACATTATAATGGCTGTTCAGCAAAATTGGTTTGAAAAATGTTCATTAAATTTGAGCTTACAACCATATCAAGTTGAAACACGAATTCCTGTATGATCACCAAAGTAACATCAAGCATGGTCAGTACCTAGATGGGTGACCACTTGGGAATACCAGGTGTTGTAAGCTTGGATCTGTGGCTGGTGTAATGAATAATGATTTGGAACTGGATATCGGAGAGCCGCATTCCAATTCCAGGCTAGTTTGTTATCTTCACTTATGCACAAATACCCTTGGGCAAAGGGTATGAAGTCACTTCTTTCCTCCAGTTTTGGGTTAATTAGTAAAACTTGTATCAGTAAATCATTATCTTACAATATAAAAACTGTTTCTAGCTTTAAATAATCTGCAAAAGGTTGATAAGCCAAAAAAAAAAAAAAACCTTTAGGAACCTACCTTGATTAAAGAGGTTAAGAGATTCCTTGGATTAGTGAACTATTTAGCCAAATTTATCTGAAACTGAAGTGTCACTTGGTGCAAAATGACACTCCAAGGAGATGGGATGACAAAAGAAGGTCTTTTACCAGGCTCATTGGTGACACGAGGATTACTTATTTTAACCCAACCCTGGAAACTGATGAAACTTGGTGCTATTTTGGCCCAAAGCCAACCCCTCATGATGGCATGCAACCTGCAATATAGACAAGCCAAACTCCCACATAAGGACGTCATTATAGTCAAATGGAGAGAGAGACTACGAGATGTGAAAACGGTCACTTGTATAGTGATAATTTTGGGGCTTTATCAGAAAAAAAATACAAAGCACAAAAAACTGTTGAATATGCACGTTACATTCAGACATTTCACAAACTAGCCATAAGAAATAAAAGCTGAGCAAACTTGAATGACAATGATTTTTTGGCAATGCCTGCAAAAAGAAAAAAAAAAAAAAACTGTCAAGAGGAGTTATTCCTTGAGACCACTATTGCTGTACACATGTTTAATAACTGCCAATACTGTTTGTTTTAAAAAGCAATGATTAGAATTTTAATAAAACCCAAACATATTAAAGTGGATTTATAGATTTTTTTTTTATTCATGAGAATGAAATTTTTATAAAAATTTAAATAAGTTTTCATAGTTATTTATTTTATATATATATATATATATATATATATATATATATATATAGCAGCAAGAATTTCAAACATGTTGGGTTGAATAATATTGACAAGCTGCCTATCAGATATTTTGTTTTTAGTATATTTTTCAAATTTCAGAATTAGTTGTTTTATATAAATCAGTAAATTTACTAAAGTTCATTTTTATTTTGTGCCCCCTCTGCCACTGAATACTTCCGAATGTTGCTAGATTCATTTTCAAGGATTGTGGTATGGGCATGTTTATGTTCCTTGGAACCATTTTCAAGTCACTGAAGGCGACTTCCTTGAAAAAGTAAAAAAAAAAAAAAAAAAAAAAAAAAAAAAAATTATATATATATATATATATATATATATATATATATATCATTTTAAACATTATTTTTCAGTGGATACTTGTATTTGAGTAGACGCTCAGTTTATTTATTTTTTGTCTACTGGCTTGAATATCTGAGAGAATATTTTCTTTAATAAGATTTATCGAATATTCAGGCTGGAAGATGAAATAAATATACTGTTTAATAAATAAACAGAATGCCTACTAAAATACGAGCATCCATTAAAAATAACATTTAAAGTGATAAAAAAAAAAAAATGTCAGATTAATAAAAATCTGCTACTTTCTTTAAGTATGTATTACATTAGCAAGAGTAATAAAATTATTGTATTAGGTTGGTGCAAAAATAATGACGTAATAATGTCGTTTTTTGACGTATTTTTTAACGTCAAAAAACAACATTATTATGTCATTATTTTTGCACCAACCTAATAGCAGTGTTTTTAAAAAAATTTCATGGTGATTTAGATGCAAATTAAAACTAACCTGTAAATCTGACAACATCCTCAAGAGACTTTTTAACAGTTGCCTGTCAACAGCTTCACCTCCACGTTCACGTTCAATCAACTGTAATAAGCCATTCACTGTTTTTGCCTGGACAATCTGATGGCTAATGATATGTGTTCTAAATAAGTCCAATCCCATGTCCCTGGAAAAGGAAGATCCAGTATGCATTAATTACATTCTTTGTTGATAGTGCCAAAGTCTTAAAAGAGAAAAAAAAAAATCAGAAATGTGTGTGTGTGTGTGTGTGTGTGTGTGTGTGTGTATATATATATATATATATATATTACACACACAACTCTTTATACAAATATAATTGATTTTGAAAAGAAACAAAGACAGATACTACACTTTGGTTACTGGCAATTAATTGCAAGTTACAAAATAAATTGATGCAACATGTATTTCATTAGTTCCTTTATGACGAATTGGGATTTTGGTTTATATACAATGCTCAACTTGTGTTAAATTTGGTTTACATAAAATAAGCTAACAAAACTTAATGACCTTAAAAGCTACTTAAGTGCGAAAAAGATCAAGTTAATCATACTTGTCAGTAAGTCATTTTTTGTTTATAAGAAAATGGAAACATAAAAACTGAATGTAAAATGCCAGTCATTCAAAGTCAAATCAGAATTCAGCAATCTTTGACCTTCATGCCTGAAAAAAAAAAAAAATAAAAAAATAAAATGAATAATAACAGTGTCAAAAATACGGTTTTTCCCTTGACGCTGCTATTATTGTAACTTCACTCATCAGAAATCTTGGTTTTAAAAATTGATGATTATAATTGTAATAAAACCTAAACATATGAAAGTGAATTTATACATTTTCTTTTGTTTGAAGTGACAACAAAAATAATAAACACTATTTATTAGATTATTTATTGGAACAGTTGACAAAACATTGACTAATTGTCAATCGATTCGAACTTTATAAAATGGTAAGTAAGGATTTCCTTGTAGTTGGTTCACATATCTTAAGTTTAGTAAATGATAAATATTGCATTGCAGTAATTGTATTGGTTTTTAGAATGTAAATATGAAAATTATCCTTGTAAATAAACAATCTAATAGTGTTTAATATTTTTATTGTAAATTCTCAAGAACAAAAAATGTATAAATTCACTTTCATCATTAATACAATTCTAATTATCACTTTTAAAAACAGTAAATATTACGAAGGAGTGAAGGTAAGTAAATACAACAGAGTAAAAAAAAAAAGAGATGGGATCCTTATGACACACTGGTTTTTGGGAGAGGCACAAAGGTTCAAGTTTGGCCAGAATTCTTCCAATTTTTTAGTTATTAAAATGGATGAGTGCCATTTCTGAACAGAAGTCGCTTCTTCAAGGTTTTAACAATTTATTAAAAATGGTTCCTTAAGAGGAAGACAACCCAGCATGAGATTTTCAAGAGGAAATATCCTACTTTTTGAAATTCACTTTCCAATGGTTTTATAAATTCCTTATTGAGGACATTACTTTCATGCAGCCAATCAATTCATTCTTGTTACCAAAGAGAATTCAGAGAGAAAAAAAAAGAAAAAAAAGAAAAAGACTAGAAAACTTACTTTTATGCCTGCATAAAATGGTGTGTCAAAGAATGATTTTACATAGATACTACTATTATTATTTATTATTGTTGTTTTGTACTACCTTCACCCTCTCAACAAGGTTTATTTAATACATGAACCAAGTACAATACAATATTTATTATTTACCTTTTATAAAGAAATGTGAAAAGTATTCCAAAAGTACTTTTTAAATTACAAAATTTAAAAAAATATGTAAACCATCTACAATGCAGTATTTGTATTTACCATTTGAAAAATAACTATGAAAACAAGTTTGTTATTCAAAATTTTACAAAAAATATCAATGAATTGCTGCATGAAATGAATGCCTACAAAATGCATTTTTTTCAAAATTTGTACTTCATTACGAGTCATTAATTGACTATTTAAATTTTTCTTGTTTCAGATATTTTTATAAATTTATGAACAAAAAATTATCTTCATATCTATTTCTTTATAAATTAGTTGATTCACCCCCTTAGAATGTTGTAAATAAAAAATTCTTCTCATAAATAAACACTAATAATGTTTAATATTTTTCTTGTGAATTCTCAAAGAACAAAGAAAATGTATAAATTCACTATCATATGTTTGGATTTTATAAAAAAAAAAAAATAACAAAAAAAACAAAAACAACAACAACCTTTGCCAAGGAGTGAAAGTAGTTAAAATAATGATGTCAAGAGAAAAACTGCCCTTTTGACAAGGGCTACTGCAGGCACGAAAGTTAAAAAGTTTGTCAAAAGATTTCTATGTAAATGCTTACTATTAAAAAGTGTTTGGTTTGGTTTAGTTTGTGTTTTACGGCATATCAACACATCAGTGGGTTATTTAATGCAGGCAACTTTTTTTTCCTGGAAATATTTTGTTTTGTCAAAAATATATTGCTGGTAATAGTTTTTCCTCCTCCAAAAACTTATTTCTGGCAATAATTTTTTTTTTTTTTTTTACAAAGTATTTCTGGTATTAAAACCTATTTTTACACTTTTTAACACTTTTATAATGCTTTTTACCTCAGTTTCAGGGTTAACTATTTGCCCATAGCTGGAACCCTAACAGGTGCTACCACCCCGGGTCAAGGTGAACCTGGGAACACCAGCAATTAAGAGGTGGTTCCACTCTCCTCAAAACCTGAGCAGAGGTCTTGTTGCTAGACATAGTTTATCGTCTTACCCAGGACATGGACGTAGTTTATCGTCATACCCAGGACAATAAAAAGTGTTAAACTGTTGGTTATTTTTGTTTTAAAAGAAATTTTCACAAGATTTAAAAAGGTTGATTTGACTAAGTGATACAAGAAATGAGTGCAAAGAATAAATTTAACATTTATTTTTTCGTATGCTCCTATTTTTGTTTTTAACTTACCATATAGATAACACAGAGGTGTTTTGTAACACATATGTTCGGTCTAAGAAGAGAAAAATACTTCGGATCATAATCTGTAAAAGAAAATTTAAATCTTTATTAAATGGCTTACATGCCACAAAACAAAAGTAACTAAATTGAGTAAAAAAAAAAAAAAAAAAAAAAAAAAAAATGACTTCATATGTTACATGTTCAGAAATCAGAAATCGTTTAAAAATTACTTGAAAAGTAGTTTTCATAAACTTTTTGAAATGCTTAATCTACTCAAAAGTGATTATCAAACAAGTCTTCAATTTCTAAGAAGTGGATGCTAAACAGCAAAAGCTATCACCTTTCTAATGACACTAGGTGTGGAGACGTTGCAGCCTGGCAGAAAGTTCATGGATTTATAACAACGGGGTGAGGGGTTAGATATGAAAGCATCCATCCAATGACATTATTGAAAACAGCTACAATACTAAAGTGTGCTGGGATACTGAGGAGACTTGCTGACACCAGTTACTACTTGTAGGAAGGACACAATGAAAATAATGTTTTATAAACTATAGTGGATTAGATATTCTTAAAATCACTTTTTGTTTTTAATGAAATCTAAAATGCTTGACATTTTTTTTTGTAATATGGGGGGGGAAGATTCAATTTAGTTTATTGCTGTAGAAAATATAAATCTGAAGAATCTTGTGTGCCAGTCTTTTGAACAGGAGTAGAGGTTTATCCCTTGTTTCCGGTTCCTTCTAAAGTCCTTTCATTTTCCTTTACTCTCAGTAGCCCCTTGTATCTCAGTGGCATTATTGGCTTGCTTGGGATGAATTGGTGAAAAAAAAAAAAAAAAAAAAAAAAAAAAAGTAAACCAAGCTTAAACCCCTTAACTAATTTGGTCTGTTCTGGAACCTGTCTGTAGGATTTGTTGTTCAATATTGAATACTTTACAAAAATGAAGTATTTTCTACTCCTACTGTTTGAGAGAGAGAGAGAGAGAGAGAGAACTTCAGAAGAATATTTGTTCAAAACTAATGATTCTGATCAATAACAATTCTTCTGACAAATTACACAAGCCATTTATATGCAAATCCCTACAATTAATGATATTTAATGCAGTTACTATTAGGGTGTGAATAGAGGGAAAACAGAATAAAGTTTGTGCAGGAAGTCAGAAAGAAGGTTGGCATTTTACAGCCCATAAGCACCCATCTCCTCTCCAAGAATAGAAAAAAAATGTCAGCAAAAACTGGATGAAGGAATGAAGAAAAAACTTCTGAGGATAACAAAAGAGATGTGTGGTACTTAAATAATTCCATGAAATAGAGTTTAAATCCTTTAATCAAGTCAATCAGAATTGGAACCTACCTGTAGGATTTGTTATTCAATATTGAACACTTAACAAAAAACAAAATAATACTTTATCTACTAAACTGCCTATTAACAGTTAATTTTCAGGTTCTTTTTAGTTTTGTAAATAAAATCATTGATTCTTTTTAACAAGATTGTCATTTTGTCATCTTTTACAAACCTGATATTTAAAATGTAGTCATATAATAATCCAAATGCTAATTATTTAGATACCTTTTTCTTTTTTTTTTTTTTTTTTTTTAGACAAACAGAAGAAAAACAGAGACAGTAGAAAAAGTTTTTGTATGACATTTTTCATACTTTAGGACTTCAGATTGAATTTGTTATGTTGGTGCGACTACCCATGCATACAAACAAGGGATGCTGTGAAAACTTTTTTTTTCTTCATTTTTTAATCTAGCCGATTTCATTTAGATTCTTTTTCTTATAGCTGAGTAATGTTACATTCAGCACCTCTACCCAAGGGTTTCTTAGATGAAACCTGTTTAATTTTTCAGTTCACTTGTCAGGAGGTATCAGCAAATACCTGTCCATTTTTTCATTTTCGTTAAAAAATTATTTATGCATTTATTTATTTTTTTATTAGTGTTAGGTTAATTTTTGTGCAAGTGCATGTGCAGTTGTACATGTTTGGTTATGAGCATGTGTAAGGATATTGTGGTCATTTCTTTTCATAATTTTCTTGTCCACTTATACTTTTTCTTTCTTTATCTTTCGCCTCTGAGTGTCAAAAGATGATGTAACAATGTTATATCTGATGCCAAAGACAACTTATATTTAAGTTTTGGAAAATATATGTATATCCTGTTTTGTTTTTTTTGTTTTTTTTAATTTATTTGTTTAAATATTTGATTTTTTTTTAATTATTGTTTAATTTTTTAAATTCTTAAATGTCAAAGTGAATACTAGGAAAAATCCATTTGTAAAAGGTATGACTTTTTTCTGTCCATGTATAATTATATTGTTATTCCCCTAAACTACAGATGACAAGAATTTTAGTCATTACAATGACATAGCTCAAATGTGAACGATGGAAACTTATGTGATAGTTCATACTTCTTATCACTGAAGACAAATTTACATATTCACTATGAATATTACCACTACAACTACAATTAGAATCTAAGTGTTCGAGAAAAAAAGAAAATGATAGGTAGTTTTTTTCTTTTTTTCTCTTTCTCTCTCTGCCTCTCTGCCTAAAGCTGATACTGACATCTATACAGTGTTGTTTAACAGGTCTCCCTGCTGACCTTGCGAAGTGAACAGGAAGTGCAGTCATTAGAAAAACCAGGGTGGTAAGCAGCTTGGTGGAAGGGGATAGAGTTGGGAGTAGTACTAGATCTAACCGATTCAAGTACCTGGTTACACGGTAATAAAAAAGTCATCAGATGTTCACGTATTTATTTGCAGGTATGCACACTTGTGTACTAAATACACCAGTTAAGCGGGGGTGGGAGAAAAAAAAAAAAAAAAAAAAAAACGAAAACAAAAAAAAAATATGTAGGTAGCCATGTTTTTAGTGTAGTCTATAAATAGACTTATAGAATTACTGGTTTTCACAAGCAAGTTCAAACCAGAAAAGTTTGGCCTATACTTTTACCAGGAACTCAAACAAAAAGCCAATTTAGTAAAATTATTACAGCCAAAAAACTAAGTCTGATATGATAATTGGGTATACGGATGCTTGTGAGTAATAGATTAATACTTTGAATGGCATGTTGACCAACATCACTTAAAAAAAAACGGTTCCAAAACAGCTGTTCTTCAAATGATGCCAGGTTAACTGATGATGCCTTGAATACTATTTTATTTTAGGCTGGTTGGCTGTTTAGCAGCATATCAACCTCAGAGTCATTTAATGCAGAAATGTAAATAATTTGTATGCAATTTTTTTTAAGATAATCATTGTTTTTAGTGTTAGAAGATTTACTAATTAACCCATAGCTCGAGGGGAGAAGAAGTGGATTACTAACTTTCCCAAAGGTATCTGAGCTCAAGTGAATATAATGAAACCAAATTGAAATTGCTCTCTGATTAACAATTCCAAACCGTTATCCATTACATTATTTACATTATTCGGACTATTGTCCTCATCTTTGTTGCCATATTTATTATGGTTCGGCTGTTGTACGCTCCAGCCTTCTTCAGGTGGTTGGAATGTCGAACTGAACCCTTTATTTCGCTCACTGGGGTAGACTGTTCTAACAACTACCCTGGGTACATGGCAGCAGCCCCAAAAAACTGGGATAGGCGGGTACAAGAGGAGGACAACAATACTCAGAAAATAGTTTGCCTGTTTTATGTGAAGGGGTTATCAGAGAAAATACAAAGGATCTGTGGTCCATATAACATCAGGACAACCTTCAAAAGCTTGACGACACTTTGCAGATATCTCTCTCCGAGTAAGACCCCCCCATAGCGGAGAACATGACTAAAGACTGTACGCTAACCCGTGCAGCTGCAGAAAGGGGAGACAGGCCACCCCCTTAAGGTAAGGCTTCAAGAACACCAGAAAGCTGTAACACAGAGGGAAGTGGAAAAATCAGGCATGGCTGACCACATATTTAGAGAGAAGGGAGATCACTGCCCTCTGTGGGATCAGGTTGAGATTATAGACAAAGAACACCATTGGAAAATTCATAAACTTAAGGAATCAGCACATGATAGGCTATAAAAATCTCCTGAGCCAACCAAGCTTAGAAATGAATACAATATGGGAACCAGTAATAAAGAGTGCCAGAGAAAAGCAATAACAATAAAAATTGCAATATGAGCACTGGTAAAAATGGTTGCTGAAGACATTAGGTTTATAATAGCCAGAAAATCATACACAGATGTCACATGGCACAGTGGATAAAGGTGTTAGATCCAGTGACAAAACTCAAAGAGTGTGAGTTCAATACCCGGTTAAAGCAGTGGAGAACTTTCAAAGGGAAATTAACAAGAGAACCATTAAACAGTCCTAAATAAAGGGTTCAGTTCAACATTCCAACCACCTGAAGAACGTACAACAGCCAAAACGTAATAAATATGGCAACAAATGTACATAATAATATACATCTCAGAAATATAGACAGATACATTATCCATTACATCACCCACATCCAAACTTACAGCACCTGGTATTCCTAAACAGTCACCCATCTACATTGCATTGATGTTGCTTAACTTTGGTGATCATACTGGAACCGCTGTTTCAACAAGATGTGGCCATAATGCTTTTTATTTTAGGGGAAAGATGTATGACAAAGTGGAAAAGGTTTTGTGTGACATGTTTCAATCCTGCAGGACTTTATTGGACTAAATTTATGTTTAAATTGGAAAAAGAGGAACAGTGAGAATTGATTTTTTTTTTCTCTCTTTCGGATAGGGAAAAAATTTTATTGACACTAGCAAGTGAAATGTTTTATGATCAACTTATTTGGAAACTCAACTAATGCAAAGAAAGGTCTTCATCTCTTAAATTATTGTCATTTATTATACAGCATTATTAAAGCATTAGATTGTAAAAGAAAGTCCGAGGTTCTTTATCTAATAAAAGATTTACAACCATTCATAAAAGATGCAAAAGTGAGCAATTTTTGTATAAATTCACAATCCAAAAGTAAGTTCACATATCATCTGGTTCACACTGCACACCAGTCTTTTGAACAGGAGTAGAGGTTTACCCATTGTTTGAAGTTTAAGACTGAGTTTCTGGTACCTTCTAAAGTCTTCAACTTTATACTTCTAATGTCAGCCTAAACTCTGAAACTATTTACATTTTTATTTATTTTTTCCTTCAATAGAAGTAGATAGGTTTGCCTATCATCCAGTTAACACTCCTCCCCAGTTTTTTGAAAAGCAGGGGAGGTTTATCCCTTTGTTTTCTATTTAGGATTGGGTTTCTGGTTTCTTCTAAAGACATTTTCTCTCACTCCCAGTAGCCCTTTGAATTTTAGTGGCATTTTTTTACTTAGGGTGAATTGATAGAGAACAAAAATAAATGAAAACAATGAGAAGTTTCAAATTTGCAAGTAGACATGCACTGGTTTAACTTTACTTCCCCACTAAAAACCCCAAAACTGAAGAAATATTTCCTTTTTAAACCATATATATTGTAATTTTGAAATGAGTGAATCATTGTAACAGTTGGTCACAGACTTGGGAATTGTTTTTCATTACAAGAGTTCAATAGACTGAACTTGTTTTCTTTCCCATGCAACAAAATTAAAACAACTTAAAAATTATTTTTACATAGACTATGAAATAAATAAGATCACTTGATGTTCATAAATAAAAATCAGTTCTCATATGATTCACATTAACTTCGAAAAGATTTCATTCAATATTTTCTCTTGTAATATGAAACAAGTGTAGCAAAAAACAAAATGTCAGTTATATAAAGTCCTCAGACAAAGGCAACATGCTAATTAATCTATAAAATATACATCCCACTATTAATTAACCTCAAAAACAAGATTCCAGGAAAAAAAAAAAAAAAAACAAATAAAATAAAAAATAGAAAGTTCCCTTACCAAACCTTAAAAAAAAAAAAAAAAAAAAAAAAAATTATTTTTATTTTTATTATATATATATATATATATATATATATATATATATAGTAAATGCTAGTGGCTCTACATTGATACTGGTTACTTCTCCCCCCCCCACATCAAACTGAAATACTTCCAGATTAATCTTGGTGACTTAACTTATTTTGTCTGATCCTCTTAATTACTAAATACTCACATGGAGGTCAGGAAAGAAGTAGAGAAAAATTTGAACCATCAGAGTAACAAGATCTGTGATATCATTTATTTTCTTCCTCTTCTCTTCAAACCAGTAAAAAAAAAAAAAAAAAAATTAAAATTAATGGGGAAACTTTTCCATTTTAAAATGAAAAAGAGTAAAATGCTAAATTCCAAAGTGTTCACTCAAAACTCAATCCCAATTTAAAGATCATGAATGTGAAACTATCAATGATAAATGGAAAAATTTCATACCCCTGTTTAAGTGCTATTTTATTTGACAAGGTATTAAAAATCACATTTAAATACAAAATAAAAGAACTTAAATTTGAGAGGGGGATGGAGAGTAAAATGGTTGGTTATTCGAGTCATTCATCCAAATCATAGGCTAGCAACATTCTATCTAAAGTATCAATGTACGTGTAAAATCCAAGCACTTACGTATCATAAAGTGAATTTTATAATCTGAAATATATATTCTAAATCATTTTTGTACAAAGATTCCTCCAGTTTATTTTTCTGCTTTTATCTACACAAAATGTAAACTTAAATCTAGCACACTTCTAAAATCAGACTTACCAGATTGTATATTCTCAATCAATAAGAACTGATAATTGGGCAAAAACGTTTAAGTCACACAACTGAATAATTTCATGGAATTCAAAGTAGAGCATCTGTAAAGTCAGTCTGATTGGGGATTTACAACCAATCTTGTTTTAACAATTTGACAAATTAATAAATTCTAATCAAAGTCACTAAAATTCAAAATTGCAGAAGAATATGAAACTACAAACCTCTCACACACAAAGAATTTTTAATGCTTATACAATTTCAAGAAATTATATAATAGTTGCCCACAAAAAGAAATTCCACCCACTTCTCCATTTTACTTAGTTATCTAAATTTGGCTAATCAATAAATTTTCATTGATATTAAAAGGGTTTTATTTAAATGCTAAAAATTAAGTACAATTCAAAATGATATTCTCAATAATATAAGTCTCAATTTATACAATTGCTTTATCTACAAATTGTGGTGTATACTAAAATTTAAAGAACTACTAATGTTATGTGCGTTAAGAGGTAAATATTGAATCTTTCTAAATCAGAATCTATTTTATATGCAATGGCAAAAACATAAAAGGTTGCACTTAAACACAATCTTGGTTAGTATTGATTAACTGTCAAACACCTGGAAAGGATACTGAGTGTTAAAAAGTATACATATTCCATTGGGGGGACTTAATGAATTTAAACAAAAATTAATGGATGCAGTTTGATGATAAAAACAGATTAGTTAAATAGTACTTAACAAGCTTGTAGTATTCTCTGTATTTCAAAGGTTTGCTCAATATCCAAAGCAAAAATTATTGAGTTCATCTTGCTGACCTCAGAAATAGATTGACATTCACCAGACAGTACCACAATTTCAACTCCCACCATCCATTCAGCGTAAAGAAAGGGATTGTCCGTTGCTTACAACATCGACCAAAAGTCATAAGTGGCGACCCAGAGACATTAGATAAAGAATTGGTCAGTATAAGTAGTACCTTACAACGTAACAACTATCCTGGGTACATGGCAGCAGCCCCCAAAAATTGGGATAGGCGGGTACAAGAGGAAGAGGAGGAGGGGAACAACACTCAGAAAACAGTCTGTCTGCCTTATGTTAAGGGGTTATCAGAGAAAATACAAAGGATCTGCAGTTCATATAACATCAGGACAACCTTCAAAAGCTCAACGACACTTCGCAGATATCTCTCCCGAGTAAGAACCCCCATAGAGGAGAACATGACTAAAGACTGTATGTACGCTATCCCGTGCAGCTGCAGAAAGGAATATAAAGGAGAGATAGGGCCTTCTGGTGTTCTTGAAGCCTTACCTTGAGGGACCGGCCTAACTCGAGGGGAAGTAGAAAAATCAGACGTGGCTGACCACATATGGAGAGAGAAGGGAGATCACCGCCTTCTGTGAGATCAGGTCAAGATCATAGATAGGGAACACCATTGGAAAATTCGTAAACTTAACGACTCAGCACACATGCTAGGCCACAAAAATCTCCTGAGCCGACCAAGCATAGAAATAAATACAATATGAGAACCAGTAATAAGGAGTGCCAGAGAAAAGCAATGATAACAACAAAGTTGCAATATGAGCTCTGGTAAAAATGGTTGCTGAAGACATTAGGTTTATAATACCCAGAAATTCATACCCAGATGTCCTCAAGGCACAGTGGATAAAGGCGTTGGTTAGATCCAGTGAAAAGACCCAAAGAGTGTGAGTTCAGTACCCGGTAAAGGCAGTGGAGAACTTTCAGAGGGAAAATTAACAGGAGATAACTGATAACTGACATCCATTAAACATGGCATGTGGAACTAGAACAGTCTACCCCAGTGAGCGAAATAAAGGGTTCAGTTTGACATTCCAACGGCCGAAACGTTGTGATAAATATGGCGACAAAGATGAGGACAATAGTCCGAATAATAAAACTGAACTACAATATATTTTGGTTTTAGACTTCATATTACTGGAAGCATGAGTGGTTATATATGTTTTAAGCTTTTTTTTCTATCTTTGATAACATGGCAGTTTGTATCTGGAATGAGCTGGCTATAACAGGACCCTGGGTATGCTTACATTTAAGGGAGTGGAGGTGTCCACAGGATTCATTTTATGGTTTCTGTGATCCCGCAATGATCAGGCCCCTAGGAATATTACATTAAGGCACAACAACCAAAATACTAATAGTTATTGAAAATGCATTCCTGTTTGTCTTAAATGCAATCAAGAATTGCTGCAAAAGTTTTGTACATGGGACTTTGAATATTTTCATCAAACTGAAACTATGTCAAAATAAAACTCTTCTATAGTATGATTTTACAAGCAAGGACGAGTTGTGCAATAATTTTGCATAAATTGAATAAAGAAAATATTAACAAGCAAATATTTTTTTCCTAAAAGAAGTTTGGTGAATAAAATAGAAAATATAGACAAATAAAGATAAATAAAAATGTGGAATTCATGGTAGGGTTTACAAATGATCTCATCACAAATATATTGTCAAATATGGAAGTGGCTGAACAACTTAAGTTAACTTTGGTAATAACAGATTATTTGAGACATTTGTAAAGGTGATATGATGGAGGAGAAAAAATTGAGACAGAAAGGGGTTTAGGCTAGCCAAAGAATCCGACCTAATAAGGAAATTATGAAAATTAGAAATATAACCAGGTTTCTAAATAGTAATATAGTTATGCCTTTGTCTGAAAACGTAACACAATGAATCTTGCTTGGAGGTGGCGGGGATGGGGGGGAGGCAAACAGCCATTAGCCAAATGCCAAGGGGTTCCTTGCTATTTCATTTTGTTGTTTTCAACTTTGTTTAGAGCATCATCAAGATGTAAAGAAAATTGGATCAACTTTGCCACCTTCCTTTACCAAACTGTTTTGATGAATTAGATGAAGATAAAGAAGCAAACCACTTTGTTACAAAACAGAATAAAAAGGTCAAGTGAAAATGTTTTCAGATGGACAAAGATGCATTCCAAAAGATAAGCAGAGTATTAAGAGACAGAAAATATTTTGTTGGAAACAAAGAAAAGAGAACTGAACTGTTACATGATGTCTGTCCTCCTGTATGGCAGTGAATGCTGGACAATTTCCTCAAAGATGAAAAAGAGATTTGAAGCAACAGAAATGTGATTCTACAGAAAGATGCTGAGGATACCATGAACCAAACATGAGCAACAAGGTTTTACAGAAAATAGAAAAGAAAAAAAAAGGAAACTTATACTAAACATCAGGAAGAGGCAATTGAAATTTCTGGGGAATGTAATGAGGAAGAAGGGCTTGGAAAACCTAATACTCACAGGACATATTGAGAGAAAGAGGAACAGAGGAAAGCAGCAACATAACATACTTTATAAGCTTGAGTAAATGGATGGTAGAACAAGGTTTGAAAGAAGTAACAAAAAGACAAATCTCCCTACAAAGGACTTGAAGACGTGGAGGGCTAGTGGAGGGCTATGATCGCCTATGGCCTGAAGAGACACAGCACCTAAAATAAGGACACCAGTTCATAGAGTTTCTCGTTCTTAAACTTTTCACTAATCATTTATCAAACAGAGACTGTACAGACTCAAACAGACTGAATATATTTAAGTTTTACTAACAGAATTGGCCAACAGGAATGTGAGGTACTGCTTGACAACTGGAGAAGAGTATCAGTCTGCATAAACCTCATTACAATATTATCAGGGCAAGTGTGAAATAGTTGACAACCTGGTGAGTGTAGTTGATTCAATCACTGAACCAATTTCTTTTGTTTCATATAATAAAGCACCTAACAGGAATTGTGAGTGAACAATTCAAAACAGATGTTTATAAAAAAAAAAAAAAAAAAAAAAAAAAAAAAAAAGTATTTTAAAAGAAAAGAAAACATGTCAACAGTTTATGAACCTAAAATATCACTCAATCTTGTATTTTCAATAAATCAAATTACTTAATCAATTTAACAAATTTCAAACTAAAGCAGAAAATAGGTTAAAATGATCAATGCAGCAAAAAGGTGAATTTCTTTCCAGTATGGCAATACAAGACATTTTGTAAATTAATAGTTGATAGGCTTGCCTATCGTCTAGTCTTTTGAACAAGATTAGAGGGTTTAGTTCAAGATTGGGTTTCTAGTTCCTTCTAAAGTTATTCACTTTCACTCTCAGTAGCCTCTTGCATCTTAGTGGTATTATTGCCTTGTTTGGAGTGAACCGAGTAAAAAAAAAAAAAAAAAAAAAAAAATTTCAGAGACATTATTCCAACAATTATTTGGACAGTTGAACAGTTTCCGTTTTTTGTTGTTACACCAAAATTTTTATTAACCCCCTTCTTCAGGCATATAATTTATATGGAATGAGAAAGGGAATTTTTCTGGGATTGGAGGGGGGGATCACAAACCAGAAAATGTTAGAAACAGCTAATTTTTTTTTTTTTTAAAGCTCAAAAATGCTCTCCAATCCTTTCTTTGCTAAGAAATTTAATGATGGTCCAACACATTTGTCCACAGGGACAAGGTACCCAGCTTCTTTCAATACTCTTAGGACCTGGTACCAGGGAAGATCATGTGATCCCTTTTCTCTTTCTCTCCACCAGATATAGAGTTTGCCATACTAAATTTATTCTACCTTCCCTTTCAATATGACTTCATTTTATGTTCATTAAATCTAAATAGTTTCTTTCATATTTTTTTTTCCTAAATTTTCATGATAAAATGACAAATTCTTGAGTCTCACTTTTCTTAAGGAGGATCACATTTTCTAAAGGAGGGTTGCACATGAAACTTCAACACTAGCAAATCCTTTGGATTCACTAAGCCACTCTTCTTAGTGAACGAGCAGAAAGATAAAATTTAAAAGACAAAAAAACAAAACAACAACACCAACAACAACAACATCGCTGGTTTTATAAAGCCAAGAATATTCAATGTTATGAATGGTTTCGTCTAATCCACGTATTTGTTCTTTTTTTTCTCATTTACAAATTCATCTTCTCTTTCAATGCATTTAGTACATCAGATGAAGGCCATAAAAATGCATTGATGAACTGAAATGTTGCATGAACAACAAAATCAACAAAAACAATGAGTTTAACAAACTAAACTTTTGTAAGGATTAAATATTTATAATCACAGATTATCTCAGAGGAACAGTTTAGAGTGTGATTATAAAATAGTTTTCAAATTGCAAGTGAAAACACTTTCAAGAAGACTCCTAGAGAAAAGCATTTTAGAAATCTATTACAGTATTTCAAAGCAAAGGTTTCCTGACCAAAATAGAAATGAAAGTTAAAAAGAATATCCCTAAGGGTCTATATCATAGCCTATATACCTATAGTGATATGTTTTGACAGGCACTCTTCTGACCTTGATTAATGCAAGATGGCTAATGTGATAAAAAAAAAAAAAAAAAAAAAAAAAAAATGTTAAAAGGATTATTTGAATGTTAATGACCCTTCTCAAACCTATAGAAATCTAACAGATTTATATCCCTAAAATATATCCCATATTTATATCCCAAAAAGTAATTTTGTCTGAATAACTATTTCAAATAATAATGAGTCTTCTCAAAACTAGAAAATACCAAAATATTCCTTGTTTGTGAAGATATTTATATCTAGGAATGTGACCCAGTTATTACCATTTAACATCCTTTTTTTTTCTTTTCTTTTAGTACAGGTTCTTTGTGTATTTCTTGAGAATATTTTTTTTTCTTTTTTTATTTGCATAGTATACATGTCAAAATACCTTTTTAATACTCAAAATCTTATGTCACCCATCAAAATTTCCATTTGCAAACCATTCTTTGTTCAGTTGCTAATTGCCTACCTAACAGTTGAAATCACCCACCAGTAGGTGATATCGCCCAGGTTCGGAATTCCTAGTCATGAAGCATGATTTAGAAATAAAGTTAAAAATAGAGCTACTATAGAACGTATCATTGAGACACTACAACCAGAAAATAGCTGTGAATAAGACATTGAAAACTGATAGATTCCATTTATGGTCCTATCCAATACTTGCATACAAAGCTGACTGAAGCCAAATGCATTAACAGTATTTTTTTTTTCTTTGTTTTGGAGTTATTGATATGGATAACTGATAAATTGTGAGACCTCTAGATCAACTTGTCCTTTCTAAATTTTACCTCCCCATCCCCAGAGTTTTTCCTTAATATTTACTTAGTGGCAAGTTAATTTTTCATGATTAGTAAACAGTCAGTTTATCTGAATACCTTTTTTAAGTAACTGCAAATATTTTCTGGCATTTAGTCATAATATTTGTATGAATTACAAGCTGTTTTACTGAAAATAAAATGAAACCCGTTTGTGCATATTTAAATATTTGAAACTTACAAATCCTTTTTATTTTTTTTTTTTTTTTTTTTTAATACTGCCCTTTTAATTTGATTTGAAAATGAAATGTATTTAGAGATTCTTGATAAAATTCAAAGAAGTATCTGCAAAGTTATTGATCCTGTTTCAGTATCTTTCTCACTGTCTTAACGTAGCTTCTCTGTGCCTTTTCTATAAATATTTTCATGATAATTGTTCCGATGAGCTTTTCTCTTTGATACCTAGACTTTATGAATTTAAGTGCAGTACTAGATTGGTGGCAAACTCATTGTTTCACAGTAAAATGGCCAGATGTAGCTGTAAGTTCACTGCTAACAGGTCATTTTCTCACACTTCTTGCTTGTAGAACTCCCTTCCGGCTCCTTACTTTCCAGCCAACTTTGATCTTCAATAATTTAAGTGCAATGTCAATTGTTATCTTGTCTTAATTCCTGCTCTTTTATTGTTCTCTCTCTGTATTAATGATTTTTTTTTTTTCTGATATTCTCTCACACTCAGTAACTTTAGTGGCTTTATTGCCTTGGTTGGGGTGAAATAAGAAAGAACAAACAGAAAGGACATTCGAGACAATATATAACAAGAAAATTAAGAGCTAAATGATATTATCTATATTTTAAATGAGGTGTTTGAAAACATCTACAGTACTAATGATGTGACAAGAAACAGAGAGTTAAAGCAAAAATCAGTAAAATTTATTGGATACAACTAATAGATGAAAAACCGTAATATTTCTAGCTGAGAAGGTCATCAGCCACGTGCCTCTAACAAAAAAGAATGTTGTGAGCTATAGCAAAAAAAAAAAAAGACAAACAGATTTACATTATTAAACAACCACTTAAATCCCAGTGTTAATTTTGTCTGTTTAATTAAAATCAACAATAAACAAAAAACTCACCATCTGTCTACAATGGTCCTGCCAGCAATTGTCGATTGCTTTCAAAAACATCTCATAGTCCATAGTTTTCGTGCAAGAATTAAGGAAAACTTAATTTAAAGCATAAAAGAATGTCTTCTTTTCTCAAGTTGTTAGTATAGTTTCACAAGCTTAAGAGCTGTCTTTACACTAATGATTAAGATTTGAAATGGTAAAGAAAGGTTTGCCTTGGCTGGTGAGCAGACATTAAGCCATTACTTATATTAATAAGTTTAACATCATAGATATGTAAAGAGTCATTTTAATAAGAAGATCTTAAAACAGACATATCCATGACAAAGATACCATATAGAGACAATGGAAATTGTCGAAACTTTGCAAACACACCATAACCCAAAGCGGAGAAGCTCTGAAACTGCCATTCCTTCGGATTATCTGATCAAGTGCTGGTCGGTTGGTTTTATTTAGTGGCGTATTAACCTCTATAGGTTATTTAATGCTGAAATCTAAATATTTTGTATACAATTTTTTGTGTGTGTGTGGGGGGGGGGGTAAGGGTTTTAATTAACCCATAGCAGGAGAAGAGGAGGTGGATTCATACCTTTCCAAAGAGTATATGCATGTAAGTTACTACAAAGAACCCAACCAGAATTCAAACTGCTTTCCAATTAACAATTCCAAGCCATTCATTACACCACCCACACATCCAAGCTTACACTACCCAATATCCCCAAGTGGTCATCCCTCGAGATACTGGCCAGATTTGACATTGCTTAACTTCGGTGATCGTTCAGGAATCAGTGTTCCAATGTGATATGATCACAAACTTCTGATAAAGTGTGGAAATATTCAGAAAAGTTTAATTTTGGATCAAAAATTCCTTTTGCATCTGTTTATAAATATTGGAGCATAATTACGAAGCAAGATGTTCCGGTTGAATGAAAGCTACTAAAAACAATCAGACTTCTTTAAACCAAATTGCAGTACAGTTTTAATGATGCCATGTCCTGATTTCATAAACCAATAATCACCATCAGATTTAGGAGTCAATGGTTATGACAATATACCAATTACACTGTAACAAAATCTTTTACTTCTTTGTCTTTGGTCAGTAGATGTTATTTCCTAATTACTTCTATCCAGAAAGCAAAGGAAATGGCTATTATTCCCTTCACACTTTGCTTTGCCTTCACACTGGACATTGCTGTTTTGAAACTATACCTATTTTCCATCATGTTCCAGACAGATTCAGTGCTCGCTGAAAAAGTTTCAAGAATTTCTAGAACATTCTAGCAACATAGATGTGAGTATAAATACAATGAACTCAAGCTCAACAGTTCAGTTTATTTTGAACTGTCCAAGTGCAGACAAGTTGTCATCAATAAATACATTCGTCACAGATGGCATCAAGAGGATGCAAGCATCTAGCAGACACATTTTGCTATGTCTGTGGCAAATTTATCAAGACAAGCAAAAAAGTACTCCATGACAATATCTGCTAAGATGTGCGAGGCCTACAAGGCATATTTCGGCATGTCTGTTGGGTATCAAGACAAACCGGGAGCACCTTATTTCACCTGTGAACTCTGCAAAAGAACTCTAGAAGGTAAGATGCAAAGTTTTGCTTGTTTGGGGTGAAATTTTTAAGCATAAAAGCTTGGGATTTTTTTTTTTTTAAATTTAAATAAATATTTTATTTTACTTTTATTTACTTTTTAAACCCATGTTAATGAAAAATATGTATTAAACAGGTTTCAACAATCGCGCATTAGTGTCTATAGTAGCATGGATATTTGCTATGGTGGATCGATAAAAAATAGAAATATGAAATTAAGGATGTTCAGGATACAAGATTCCATATTTTTGTGGCATTTGCTACACTAATTGTGTGCCAGAGTCAGAATTTTATATATCCAGTGCACAATTTTCAGGAAAAAAAAATAGTAATTCTTTTTAGAATTTTTCAATAACTAGTATTTTTATAGTCATCTTTTAATTTGAACTTTTGCAGCATGGTAGAGACTGGGAAATAGAGCCATGAAATTTGCCATCCCATGAATTTAGAGGGGATCAACTGCCAACTCAAGCAATTGCTTCTGGTAGACCGTTCCAAATTGTTGAGCTGGTAAGAATCCATCTGGTATCATATATCCAGACCTTCCATTATCCAGCACTCGTGTCACACTACCTTGGTCTCCCTCATTGATTCAGATTCTAGAGGCACAGCTGAGAAAGGAAACCCTTACTCAGTAACCCGATTTGAGATCTTGGTCACACAATGCCAATCTTTTGACGTAGAGACTCAAGCAGTAGAATTTGTTTGATGAAAGTTGCTGGTCAGAGAAAACATCACCAGTATTTTTCAAGCAATTCACCCATCAAAATGGGCTTTGTTTCTATCACAATGTGACCAATCTATTCAAGGCAGTTGGAATCACCTGTAACCCCAGTGAGTGGCACCTCTTCGTCGACAGCCCATCGAGGAACCTCAAAGCTATGCTGTTTCATAACATGAACATTATATATATATACATACACACATATATATATATATATATATATATATATATATATATATATACACTAAAAGTCAGCTAGAGTTACAACTCAAATATGCAACAAGAAAGCATTCTAGTTCAAAGTGAAGCATTTTCTTTTTTCTAACTTTGTCTAGATAGTTGAGGCGTTGAACACTGTGTAGATAAGTACTTACCTTTTAGTGTGTTTTTTTTTTCATTCATTGTCTGGGATTTTTTTTCTTATCTAAGGTATTAGCTCATCTGGTAAGTTGTCTGTCGTCACACCAACATTGGGGTTTTTTTTTGGGGGGGTTAGCACACACACACACACATATATATATATATATATATATATATATAATGTGTGCATCCGTGCATATATATATATATATATATATATATACACACACACACACACACACACAGGGTGTAAAAGCAAAATTTTCCTATTGTTAGATTAAGCTTTGAACCATTATATCTTAAAAATGATTAAAGATATCTTACTGGAATTCTCCGAGGTCTTTATAACACTATTGGACTCTACTTTGAGCAATAAAAAGGTATAATTACTCTCCAAGTTTAACAGAAGAATCGTGATGAAATCGATCATAAATGAAAATGATATATTCATCATTAATTAATCATAGTTAAGGATTGGAAGCTCATGAAGGATTAAGTTTATATATATATATATATATATATATATATATATTCCTGGATCATTTTCCAACTTACTTAAGCTGATCTTCACCCTAACTTAACTTTCTGTCCTGGAGTAACATGGGTGTCACACATGTTTCACATACAATATCATTTTCAAGTCCTTTTTCACAGCTCTTTGGACTGTCATAGCTGAAACTCCTCTCACTTGCCAAATGTCTTATGGATTTAGTTGGATCTTTTCTATCTTTTCAGCTGTAATGATGATCCTTCTTTCTATTTGTGACCTCCTGATTCAGTTTTCTACTGTTCCCTCTTTTTAAACTTATTCACAGTTCTCTAGATGGTTCTAGAATGGACTTTGAAGATAGAAGCCAGAGTATGATTGTTGGTACCATTACTGAAGGTCTTCCCTCTCACCATTGCTCAGTTGAGAAAACAACGGGGCTGACACAAAAGATTTTTTATCCTGCTCTCTTTCTAGCTGAATTTTCCAGTGATTCTTATGACAAATACTATCAAGATGGCTGAACGTCTTATCTGAAAACCTGGTACAAAAGCAGCCCAATTAGTTTAGTTGGTTTTTAGATATTAAACATTTTGTGGGGTGGACAATTATGCTGTAACACGATTTGGACAATTTTGCTGTTACACCCAGTATACATAACACCTATTGATATACTGAAAATTATATATGTCAAGGCAAAAAGAATTTTGTCAAATTTTTTGGTAACTATCTGGACCCATAATTATTGCATCAAAAATATAAATTCAGGATATTTAAAGATCGACTTAAAGCAGACTGTTGCTATCTTGTCAATGTTTCACCCACTGTACCCTCTGGTCTTCAAGTGCTTGTCAATAAAGGTAACCTTCAGGGAATTTTGAACTGAACCCTTTATTTAAAAGTTTTTCGTTCCTTGTCCATGGATGTGTCATCTCGTTCTTATTTAGTAGTGTTTGGTTATCGCTCACCCTAAATAATGTATACTTGGGCTCAGCAGAAATGGAGCAAGCAATAACCAAGCAGTACTAAATAAAGAAGTAGATGAGACCCCCCTGAAGATGGGCAGTGGAATAAGAACAAGAACCATAGATTAAATAAACTTTTTAGTTTGGAATTCCCTGTAGGTTAACCAGATCGATGAAACATGATAACATCAAAGACGTAGACTATAGTCCATGTGTAAATAACATAAAACAACAAAGTTTTCTAATATATAAGATCATAATAAAAAAAACATTTTTAAATCATTACACAAAAGCTTTCATGTTTCAATACTATGATTGTACATTTCCAGTTGATGGTAAGAGTTACTTACCATCACCTGAAGAAGTACAATCATATTGAAACCTAAAAGCTTTTGTGTAACAATTTAAAAATGTTTTTTTAATATAATCTCTTATAATAAAATATAATATATTGCTCTATTTTGTATTGTGTGCTTTAAAAGTAAAATGCTACGAACAGCATATTTTTACTCCATCTGTTCTTTCTCTCATTTGGCGATGAAATATATATATATATATATATATATATATATATATATGCAGCATATATTCATTCAAACAGGTTTCATTAAATAATATAGACATATGCCTTTTTCTCTAATCAGCTTCATGATGTTAAGTTGAAATTCATCAAGGAAGGTGCCAGGATATATTTCTTATCCAAGTACTATCGGTCTCCTCTGAGATCATCCTCAGGAGTGTACTGCAAAGACAAACTTATTGTAATTTTGCAACAGAAAAAAAAACTACAGTGCCTTCCTCGAATTTCAAGTTAACATCAAGAAGCTGATTAGAGAATTAGAAAGGATTATTATAAAAATAAGAAAATATGTCTATATGATTTAATGAAACACGTTTGGATGAAAAGTTTTTTGAATTGTCGTATACTTGTATTTTGATTGGTCATTCCAGCTTATGTAACAGCATTTCCCCTTACGAGGGGTGGTCAATTACTTTGAACCTTTTAAAACCTTTATTCTGCATTCAACATCACTTGAAAAGACACCAGGTGTTGAAACAAAATGGCTATTTTTGTAGTGATTTTATAATATATATATATACACACACACACACACACACACACATAGTGAGCCAGACAAACCTACCTAGGTTTCACTTAAACTGATCAGCAGGGAAAGTATGGCTAACGAGGTAAAGAGAAACACATATTTATAGGCGATAATCATGTGGTATGGTTTTGATTATCGCCTATAAATATGTGTTTCTCTTTACCTCGTTAGCCATACTTTCCCTGACGATTCGTTTAGGTGAAACCTAGGTAGGTTTGTCTGGCTCACTAGGTGTATCTAGGTCTGCTCTACGATTGTATTGAGCTCTTTTGTTAGTTGTCTACTTGTATCGGGGTTTTTTCTTTGGCTTCAGACCTGCATTTGTGCGATTTGTTCGACAGTAGTTCATGTTTGTAGCTCTTTCTTTTTTTAAAAACTCCCCCCCCCTCGAGATTGATTTGATTATTTGGAAATCAAAAATTCAAGGGTTTTTCAAAATGAGTCTAGTTTATATATATATATATATATATATATATATATATATATATATATACACACACACAAAAAGGTGAATCAATAAATTTTGTAACCTGAAATAGTTATGAGCTAAATTTTGATTTGGAATTTTCAATTTATACTTGATCAGTGTTATTTAATTCACGATTGAATTAAGCACATTATAGAGTTTATGCTGAATGTGCGAAATAAATGCCTTTTTCTCCCTCGTAAGCATATCGAATTATCAACATTACATATTCCATCCCATGTGGAATTAAAACGGGCCATTTACATGGACTATTTTGGAATTATTGCCAGACTTTTTCCAGGGCTGTTATTACACCTTATCTTACGAATATTACCCAGTGAGAGAATAACTTCTTTTTCTTAAGATGGAATATTTTTCAGTATCTGTAAAGTGCCACCGAGCCACCTACACAATCTGCAGTTGTCTACTGAAGAACACATGGCTGCATTAAAAATAAAAACAGAAAAACTTGGTAACAATCCATCTCATCTTGAGTGACATTCCAACATTTGAAACAGTAGCAGCAAACAAGAAAAAAAAATTAAAACACTTTAAATTAGGAAGAAAAATGTGGATTAAAGCATTGTTAGATGGGAGGACAAAAAAAAAAAAAAAAAAAAAATTTAACAAAAGGATATCCCAAAAACTGCTGCAGGTTTGACTGTACATGGGCTTCACATACATGTTTTAACTGTTCATAAATAGTGGCAGACATTTTGTGTGAGCACATGTTCTCTACAGCTTGGTAAAGTTCCTCTAAGTTTGACTTGATAGAATGGCTGTTGTGTATAGCCTCCACGGCTTCCTCCAATTTCTGCCATGTGTTCTGCTGGTAATTCTCTGGTAACTTGGGCTTATCTGCAAAAAAAATTACAAAAAAAAAAATTAAGAAACTAGTCAGAAAATGAACTGCATATTCTATAAAGCATTTATTTGTTACAGGTCAACTGGCAAAGGTTTGACAAATCTTTGTCTTTAACATTGTTGTCCTCATCCATATTGCTATATTCACAAAGTTTCAGCCACTCTCGGTAGGCTGATTTCCTCACTTGCTAAAATCTTGACCTCTTCAGGTCTGAGGTTAAGTTATCCATCCTACATGACTTGATGAACTTCACTTTGTGCCTATGCTCATTCATACAACACCACACAGTAACTCCCTTGTGTTTGGGTGAACATTAGTGTGTGTGTGTGTGTGTGTATATATGACAAAATGAAAATTTTTATTTGCGACACGTTTCATCTGACTGGGCATGTTAATGTTTTTATGAAAAATTTTATTTTATTTCTTTTAAAGAATTTGCAGCCCTCAATATCTACATGAAGAGGAGAAATTAATTGAAAAAAAAAATTTCAACACCCTTCAATACTCTATTTAATATTCAATAAAATATTCCAAATAGAAAAAGCTGCACAAAAAAAAAAAAAAAAAAAAAAAAAAAAAAATTCTACCCACTATCACAACTACAACTGAAAAGTTATCTAAATTCAACTATATCTAAGACAATAAAAGTTTTAACCAATACAAAACAAAACAAGCCAAAACTTGAAAGAAAAATTTCCTCTATCAAGGATTGCCAGAAAGAATATATTGGAGAAACCTCAAGAAGTTTAAACAAAAGACTATACAAACATAAGAAACATTTTAAAAAACACAAATTGCATTGGCTGTTCACCATAACCAAACTGACCACAATTTTGACATAAAAAATCCTACTCTAATTAAAAGGGAAAATAATTAAGATGAAAGTATTTAGGCATTTTAATTGCTAGTTCAGCCACAGTAAATTTACATCCAGGTTCTTACATTTTGCCATTCTTGGCAGATTTTGTGTTATCAAAATGTGGATATTTAAAAACAAAGACGAAAAGAAAAATAATATAGATGAATTTGGCTAGATGGTAAAAAATTATTAAGAAAGAAAAAATTTTGAAACATCTCATTCATGTAGAGTCGCAATGTCAACAAACTCAATCCGATGAAGTCCTAACAGATGAAATGCTTCACAAATAAACTTTTCTCATTTTGTCTTACAATTTCCTCAATACTGTTCTTGATTATATATATATATATATATATATATATATATATATATATATATATACATAATACCCTACATTGATTGCACAACTTTGAGTTTTATGCTTTTCACAATCTTCGAGTGCAAGTTTGGAGTGACATATTTAATATTTCTGGCTATCAAAAGATATTTTATTGTTAGGATAGATTATTATTGCCGTTAAGTATTTAAAAGAATTGTAGTTTAATTTTGGATTTGATTTTAGGCCCAGATTAACATATAAGTTTGAAAATAAGAATTATGAATTTTAATATAAAAATGGACAAAATTAAAAAAAAAAAAAAAAAAAAGTTTGAAGTGGAGAGGGGGACTATTTTTGTTTTAAAATTAATAATGAAATTAATAAAATATGCAGTGGTAAAATTAAAATAAAAACAAATATATATAAATAATAAATAACAATGATAATAAAAACAAACACGTTGCTGATAGACTAAAAGTAAGTCTGATAAAAACAATAATAATGGTTATATAGTAAAAATAGTATTAAGTTGGTGCAAAAATAATGCATTACAGTCTAATCCAGAATTTGAATTAGGCCCAAATTTGCAAGTAATTTTAAAATACATTAAAAACTGGTGCTACTAATAAAAATACATTAGAAGATAAAAGCAGGTAACCCCTATTTTTTTTCCTTTCGGAAATGAATAGTTATTCATGAAATTAAATTATATTTGCAGTGATAAAATGATAAAAAAAAAAATTAAAAAAA
Source organism: Acanthosepion lycidas (assembly GCA_963932145.1). Classification (NCBI taxonomy): domain Eukaryota; kingdom Metazoa; phylum Mollusca; class Cephalopoda; order Sepiida; family Sepiidae; genus Acanthosepion; species Acanthosepion lycidas. The sequence continues at coordinate 68,400,608 of OZ010607.1, read as the reverse complement.
AAAGTAAATAAAAAAAAATAATGATAAAGTAATAAAAAAACCTTTTGTTAATGATGCACTAAGACTAAGAGCAAGATAAGAATAATAACAGTAATAAGATCTACATAGTAAAGATAGTAAAAAAATATTAAAAATAAATATTTATGATAATAAATGATATCAATACTAGTATCTGTGGTCCCCAGGCCTGGCTAAACTATATTAATCTGGGTCAACATGCTTGAGTAGAAATTTGGTTCTATGCAAGCAGGTGCTCATTAACTTAACTCTCTTGTTTAAGAGATTTGGATTGTTCATATTTTTTTAAGGTCATTAATTTTTCAGAAAGACACAAGTTACATCTGTTGCCTTTCCCACTGAAGGGTGTAGCTTTCATTACATATTCCCAGGTGATAAATTGGGTTTCTATTCTTGCTTTTCAGTTTCCATAAAAAATTTGTTATTATATTTGATATTGCTTAGCGTCATTTGGCAGTGACAGAAGTGCAATTTTCAATGGTTTTCAGTAGAGCCCACATAAAACTTGACCTAATCATATTCAATTTTAGATTTATAGACTAATGATTTGGTCATACATCTGTCGATTAATGGACAGGGTTTGTTCTTTGAGCAGTTGCATTCCTTAGTTGTGGAGATGTTACTGTTTTGTAGGTGGTTGAAGTGTTTGTTTAGAATGGTACAGTTGTGCTGTAATATATACTGGTCAATGTTTTTTGGCACAACTATAGCTAACTTTGATGTTACTTTTGTTGAAAATCTTATTTAGTGTTGGGAATGACTGAAGAGCTTATGGATTAAATTCAAAAAAAATTCTCCAATATTAGTTTTGACATTTTTGTTGAGTGGGTTAAACCATATTATATTGCATTTGTGGCATTCTTATGTGTTATTATTATATATATATATATATATATATATATATATATATATATATACACATACAGCCCAATCTCAAGATCAAACACTATTCTAAGGAGGCAAAATATTCACCATTCACTCTTCATGCTTTTTGGGACATTTAAAAAGAATTTAATATAAGAAATATTTGTTTAATTTTCTAACAGATCAGTAAAATAACAAACACCACAAGAACAAAACTGTTTCACCACAGATCAATGGTGATATCAAATTTTCTGAATAATACTTATTCTGGTATTTGTTTGACTGATCTATTCTCCAAACTTCTTTATGTATACAATTTATAAGAGATCTTTTTTTTTTTTTTTTTTTTTTACAAAATGGTTGTTAACATAAAACGAAATATTGGCTAATATCCCAATCAGATCATTCTAAATAATACAACACAGGACATTATCCCCCCACCCTTTAGTTACATGTGCTCACAACAACCAATTTCCAATAATATCAAACTAATGGTACATAAGGAATAGGAAAAACCAGTTATGACTAATCTTGTGTCACCTGAAAACAATTTATTTGCTGGAGTTAAATCAACTGTCGAAATATTGTTTAACATTGTCAAAAAAATTTTTTTTTTTCCTTAAACCATGCTCTTAACTGTAGTAGTAATAATAACAATAGTAACAATAATAATAATAATAATAAAGAAGTGTAATCTAATAGTACTAGTGCTTTTGTTGTAAGTCCTTGCTTAAACTAACAGCTGAAAGGTTTGTGTGTGTATATATTAGGTCGGTGCAAAAATAATATCGGTTTTTAACGGTAAAAAATACGTCAAAAACCGACATTATTTTTGCACCAACCTTATATATATATATATATATATATATATATATTTTTTTAAGTGCAATGTCTACAATAAAGGATACTTTTATAACTAAACACTAGTCATCTAACTGGACAGATGTCCCTACAAAGAGGGCACCATGCCTCAAGAGAGAATATTGGGCCTCAAACTCATACCTGACCTCAAGTGGAACTCTTATATATGATGCATTGCTAAAGATGTAGGTAAAATGATTGGATCCCTGTACCACTCCAGTAAGTACCCGACTCCTTGTGCTATCCTTCACTTTTATGAGAGCCAGATCAGACTGAAAATAGAACCCAGTCCTCACTTTCCAGTCTTGATAGAGTTCAAAAGAGTGTCAGAGTTCTTGTTGGAGAAAATTATTTTCCACCCTCCAACCTCTTTCTCACAAGCAGGATGTGACAAGTCCCTCACTGCCCTATCACTACTTGCATGGAAAGTGCTCAGATGAACCAAGTTACTTGGTTCTGCTAGGACAAGCCATACCATTTATAATGGTAGCAAGTCACCTGCGTTCCTTCCGTATTCCATTGACAAGAAGTTCCACTCAAACAGCTTCTTCCTGCGAACAACTACTCTGTGGAACAGACTCCCAAGAGGACCCCCATCTCACTATAATCTTAACCTTTTATACATATAAACTACACCTTAAAGTAACCATCTACCTCAAGTGGACCCCAGGCCTCGTACAGGGTGAACTTTACCGTAAAGAAAAAAAATTCCCAAGTATTTTATAGCAACAATTTCCATTCCTCCTTAAAACAAAAAGTATTCAACTAAAATACATTTACAAATGAAAGATGAGACTTAAAAATTTTAACAAATAATAATAATAATAATAATAATAATACCACTATTCCATACATGTTGAACAACTACAAAAGGTGGCCTTCCAAACACACAAGCAGAGATATAGGAAAGTTCTGTTTGACTCAAAGATTATTATATATATTTTATAATTTCCTTCTTGGTCAGGCTGGGAACTTTTCTGTATATCATTTATATTTATACACAAATGTTTAAGAATCAGTACTAAAAGGACTACATTCCTATGTTTATTAAAATCCCATGATCAAAATACATTATTTTAGCAAGATTTTAATTAAATTTACTAAAGACATTTCTCAGATACATATGGAAATTGAATATGGTATCAAATCTGGTTTGTCAAGCTCTAAATGAATATCGTCAAATGTGAATGACATCATAATTAGTTCAATAGATAAAGGAATAAATTAGAAAATATATTGAAAATGTATATTTATGGAGAAAAAAAATTTAAATATTAATTGAATTGTAAGCAAATTGCAATGACTGACAAAAAACCTGATTTTTTTTTTTTTTATAGAGAAAATACAATCTTGTATGAACAAGATATATTTTAGAATGTTCAAGATGCTTAATGGGAAGGTATAAATATCAGTAAACAAGGATTACAAACAATGTGAATGTGTACCAAGAGGAAAAAACATAATAAAATAATTAAAAATAAATATAAAAAATCTATTATAAAACTATGCTAGAGGCAACAGATGAGTAGGTCAGGAAAAAAAAAAAAAAAAAAAAATCAATCAGATTTAAGCTGAACAATTAAGTTGTCACATGTCAATGGGACAGTGTGCCTGGAAATTACTCATCTCTAAAGATCAAAAATCCTAATTGCGTTATTATCAAGACTCGAAAGCTTCAACAAATTTTGTTCATAATTTCAAATCACAGATTCTGTAAGGATTATACAGCATTTGGGTTTTTTTTTGTTTTTTTTTTTGCCAAACATTTTGTCACATTTAATAATCTGAGAAACTTGACAGATGCAATTAGGAGAAAAAGTAACAAGAGATATCAGTCCTTTTTCAAGAACACATTCCCATCTCTTAAGCTAGGAAAGGTTTGTTTAAAAGATAAAGACAAATATAGCAACCTAATTTTTGTCAGAATTATTATTATACACCAATCTGCTTGTATGAACAGCCAGACTCCGGCTGGATGGACAATCTCCTCAAAGATGAAAACTAGAAATGTGGTTCTACAGAAGGATGCTGAGGATACCATAAACTAAATATGTGAGCAACAACAAAAATTTAGAGAAAAATGAAAACAAAAAGGAAAACAAAAAGGAAACACTTAACATCAGGAAGAGACAGTAGAAATTTCTATGGAACATAATGAGGAAAGAGAGCTTGGAAAATCTGATACTCACAACATAGATTGAAGATAAGAGATATAGTGGAAAACAATGCATAACATACTTAGTGAGCTTGAGTAAATGGATGGCAGAACAGAGTCTGGAACAGATAACTAAAAGAGAAAATTTATTAAGAGCTATAAAGGACAGGAAATTGTGGAGAGCCATGATTACCTACATCCTGACAGGACACAGCACAAATAAGATATGATTAAGATTGTCAAACTGATTCATTTGGTGAAAAACATGCAGAATTTATGATACTAGGTATGTATGGAAATATTGAATGAATCCAGTCAGAGAAGAATGAAAGTGTAGTCTGCACTTCAATGACTCAACACCACTTGATGACATCAAATTCATTGTAAAGACGATTTGCGTCTATGCTCAAATTTAAGCAATGTTTAAGTGCTGATCATATATTTAGTATTAGCCATTTGAAGAGTTTCAGTTTGATAGAAAGAATAACAAAATAAACAAATTTAATTCCATTATTACTTGAGTAGGTTAAAAGAATTGTAACAGTCTCTTCCATCTTTTTTAAGTAAATAAATAGGGTGAGTTTACACATCGCATATCCTCATTTTATAAGAGATGATTCTAAATAATTGCCTCTACAGGTAGATAAAAATATTACAAGCATAAAAACTACATATACAAGAAAGGGAGAGCCAACAAACTTCTCAGCTGAACATGTTTTTCAGCTATTCAATTTCTATGTCTTTGCAGGTTATTTAAAGCCAGAAAATATTTTAAGATCATAATTTTTTTTTTTTTTTTTTTTTTTTTTGAGATAATGGTTTAGTGATACAAATTTTACTAATTAACTCATAGGTGGGGGGAGAAGAGAGATCCATACCTAAACAGAATTTGATAATATATAGATATAAAGTCGGGGATCAATTCTATAGTACAATCAATATATAAATTTATCACTCACTTTGCGGTCATGGTACTTTCTTTACATTTATATTCCATGAACACTATTTGGACTTTGCTTAGCCATTAGGTTCTCTGAAGCTGAGAAGACATCAGATTTAATAAGTTTCCCCTAGGAGAACACAGGTTCGAATCCTGCTAGAGAGTGTATATTTTTCTAATAAGATTTATCGAATATTTTGGCCAGTAGATAATAAAATAAAATATATTGTTTAATAAATAAAACAGAGCATCTACTCAAATATGGGTAGACAATAAAAATAATGAAATAAAAAATTACATAGAATGTAAATAAATCTAAAAGACATGCCTGTGTAGCTAATCAGTATTTCATTGATTGAATCATCGTTTCTACAGCGTAACTCTTTGCAGGTTATTTAAAGCCAAAAAATGTTTTTAGATTATAAGAATTTTGGGGGAGAAGGATTTAATGATATAAGTTTTACTAATTAATCCATAGCTGGGGGTAGAAAGTGTCATTCATACTTAATCAGAATTTGATAAGCAAACAAGAAATAATGTAGATATAAAGTGGGGGGATCAATTCTATATTACAATTAATGTATAAACTGATCCCTCACTTTGTGGTAAAGGTAGATTCTATACATTTATATAACATAGAATGTAAATAAATCTAAAAGAAATGCGTGTAGCTAATCAGCATTTCATTGATCAATTGATTCGTTCTTGACAGCTCAACCTTTTGCAGGTTATTTAAAACCAGAAAATATTTTTAGATTGTAAGAATTTTTTTTTTTTTTTTTTGTGATAATGGTTTAATGATACAAGTCTTACTAATTAAATGGGGGGGGGTGGATTCATACCTTTCAAGAGTATTTGCACGTAAGTAAATCTAACAAACCCAACTGGAATTGGAACTGCTCTCCAATTAATAATTCCAAGCCATTATACAGTACACCACCCACACACCCAAGCTTACAGCACTTTGTATTTACAAGAAGTCACCCATCTAGGTAATGACCCGGCTCAGCACTGCTTAATTTTTGTAATCATATGGGGACTGATGTTTCAACATCGTAGCCATAAGCCCCCAGCCTAACACAGAAAGAGACATGACAGTAAACTAACAAATAAGAATAATAATAAAAACACTAAGAATAAAAAGAAAAAAAAATCTGATCTTTAAACATTTGGGCAAAATTTTGGAAAATGGGTCAGAAAGTTTCAGCACCTCATTGTCCTTGCTGTTACTTCGAGAGAACACATTTCTATAAAAGGTATTTTAACATCAAAAGAGTTAGAAACACAATTTACTGACTGATAAAACTAACATTAATATACAAGATGCACCTCCAATGCCTGTGTGTGTGTGTGTGTGTGTGTGTGTGTGTGTGTGTGTGTGTGTGTGTGTGTGTGTGTGTGTGTGTGTGTGTGTGTAATAGTTTAAACTATCAGTGCAGAAAGTGCAACTGGGGAGCAGAGTTCACATTCCACTCTCCTCCCCACCAGCCCCCAGTTAAACATTAAATAGCAGGACAGACTAGGCTCTCCACTTTTGGGTGGTAGCCAGGCAAGGAAGAGAATAATTCTAAATTCAAAACTGCGGAGAAGGCAATTGGAAACAAAACATTTTTCTCTAAGAAGTCATGGTATTTCAAATATTTTATATCTGATGAGCCAAAAAAGAAAAATTTAATTACCATTATCAAAATTATATTAAATTTTGAACACAAATTAGAAAGGTAAACTAATAGTGAAGAGTCCGACACACCATTTTAACAATACCATCCAAAAACCCTCCCCACCGCCCAATTCACACCTCCATCCTTGACAAAGGCTGCTTGTTTTTGTAGATATATATCTCAACACTGAAGTTGAGTGGAAATATCCTAATCCTATATAGGAAAATTAGAAATCTAGCTTCAAGTGCTTATTATCCAAATGTAAATGCACTAATTATTTTTAACCTAGCTTTTGTTTAACAAGTAGTAAATGTCATTTGCTGTAAGTACAATATATAATTAAAAGAAAAAGAAAAGTTTTCCTTCTAGTATTTTTGGAATTTTTATAATACTATATTATGGTTATTAAATCTACAGGTATTTTGATACCAATCTGGATAGAGGATTATTTAAAGAATAAAAAAAAAAAAAAAAAAAAAAAAAATTGTAGTTAATCCCTCCCTAAGAGAAAAAAATAATCCTTTCTCCTAGGGAGGCATTAACTACAATTTTTTTTTTTTTTTTTTTTTAAGGAATTCTAAAAGTTTCCCAAATCCCTAAATTAAGAATTGCTAATAATTCCTGGTTTTTCTTGTTTTGGATAATGCAAATTTAATCTTAAGTTATCACAAGACAAAAAGCAAACACTTTACTTCATAAATTAATTGATCAAGTCAGATATTTATTTTTCTGTTTTATAAAACCTGTTAGCAAAAAAGGTATTAGGTTGGTGCAAAAATAATGGCGTTTTTTGATGTTAAAAAATACGTCAAAAAACGACATTATTACGTCATTATTTTTGCACCAACCTAATATAAGCTCATAAAACAAGGTTTACTTAACTATTTTAAATTCCATATCTCTTTAAGGATGTAAGTGATTATGGCCCATCACAGCTTTTTTTTTTTTTTTTTTTTTTTTTTAATATTGGCTAATCACCTTGACATCTTGGGAAATATATTGGGGTGGTTTCCTGCCAACTTCTCCAACAATTTCAATTCAAAGAAGTCAGACTGTGTACTACCAAAGCTAGCAGTAGCAAGCTCTGGTTATTTAACCCATAGTTTGAAAAGAGATGAATTCTCACACCTTTCTCAAGGGCATTCATGCAAAAGTGAACGAAGCAGATTAGACCACAATTTGAACTTGGTGCCCCAATAGCCATTATCCTACCTGAATATCCTTGGATTATAATACCATATCACCAAGTAAGGACCGAACTCATTAGAAATGGCTTCAAAATCAGTTTTATTTTGACTGCTTTGTCTGACAGCAAATTAATTAATCTATGATTATTTTGACCTGGACAACATCAGATAACCATGAATGGAAAAAAGTTCTAATATAAACCTAAACTAATGTAATATTTAGCAACTCTGCAGAAACAATTATTGATCTCATGTCTATTTTTGGCTTGCAAAGTGTTTTTAAAGGCAATTATAAAAAAAAAAACAACAAAAAAACAACAAAAAAACAAAAAAACAAAAAAAAAAAAAAACACTTGTACAGGATTTCAGAGATTAACAATACTGATAGAATAATAAATACAATTAACCCAAAGATTACTAATTTCTTGTTTAAACCTATATTAGCAGTTAGAAACTACTTGGAACAACCTGACCTACAAAACTTATCCACATTTAATAACCAATAAATTGACCAATACTAGATCTTTAAGAGGCAACAACAAAAAAAATACTCATGTTAAAGAATGCTGTGTTTGTTCATGCAAAGCAGCCAATCAAACATGAAAGTACAAAGCTACCATGTGTGACTCTTTCTTGCATGACTAAATGCAGTTTTGGTTATGTTTTCTCTGAACATAAAAACCCCAGAAAGGTAAAAATCTTCATTTACTTTTAACATCTAACTTCGTCACTATTTCCAACAATAAAACTAAGATCAGGACTTGTCTATATTTCCGAGATGAGGTATCTTAATTATTTACACTGTTTACAATGTTCAGACTGTTGCCCTCATTTTTGTTGCCATATTCACAATGTTGAAGAAGGCTGAAACGTCATGAATATGGCAACAAAGATGAGGACAACATTCAGAACAATGTAAATAGTGTAAATAAGTTCAGGACCATATGTAATATTACCAATCATTGCAATTGCAGAACAATGCAGTATACGATCTAATACAGAGGGGAGGTTGACAAAAACCTAGATCAACTCTGAGTGGGCTGATTTAAGATCGAACAAAATGCACTCACTCTTTCTTGCTCTCATGTGCGTGTATGTAGATATCTCAAAAAACACTCTGGTCACTGGATCTAATAAGGTAATTTTTATTGCCTCTCTTATCCTCAAAAATCCCAATGCATTTTCCTTAAACACTCTTGTCTTTCATTCCAACCTGAAGAAGACAAACCTAACATACTTCAGTGAAATGCATTGTTAAAACTGTTTCACACTTAGTCCCATTGTTTTCACTTTTGTGAGGGATCCTCTTCTACATCCGACTAACATACAACAAAAATATAGTTTTAATGTATTTATGGGTAAAAGTGGTCAAATCAGGGATATAGCATATATAAATATGAAAGTGGACATTTAGATAAACAGAGTGGTGAAAATCTGTTTCATGCTTAAACAATCTTCAGATCATAAGACTGTATTCAAACATGAAACAGACTGTCAACCTTTGTGTGCACTTACAAATTTGTGTGTGTATGTATAAGAGTTGGTAACAAAAAAATAAAAATTTTAAATGCCTCCTGTTTTAAACTAGCCCTTGATGGTATCAGACCCCTCCAGACTAACTTTTTCTAACAGCCTCCAAGAAACCCTCACAAAACCAAAAATGAATTTTTTTTGTTATTTAATTTTATCATTTATACTTGTTAGTTGCACAATATAAACACCATTAAAATATTTGGAAAAGAAACATTTTTTTTCCTTTTCTTTAGCCATTCAATCTTCAATAATTTGTTTTTAATGCAAGCAGTGGATGTTAAAATATTGAAGTTTTAAAAATGAAAAAACAAATTAGATAAATTTTCCTGTTAATTTTTATAAAATCAAGTTTTTTTTAAATCTTGAATAATTTTGACCTAGAAACATACTTTAATAATTGTGCTCTATGCATTTATTCTCTATATAAAGAATATTAATGCATTCCAGTTATTCACAATGAAAATGTTCACTCACCCCCTCACCTTTTCTATTCCTTTATTTTTTTTTTCTCTCTCAACACTTTTACAGTTTGTTAATGGATTTTTAACCTTTTTTTTGACCAAACATTAATGGGGGGGGGGGAGATTTCCTTGCTTTGTTCATTAAAATGAAATTAATTCTTACAACCTTCATTTTTCATTTGGCTTTCATTCACCAAAAGTGCTTAAGTTTTTTTTAGCGTCTGCATGCACACACGTGCTATTTTATAATCCACATGCTACACTGAAACAAGGCAAAACACTCAGATACTACACTGATCTTAAGCTAATCTGATCACAGATAGTCCGAGATTAGACAGAAGTGCCAATCCACATATAACGGGTCTGATGCTATTCAAAATAAAAGCCTTCACTTTATGAGTACAATCATTTGTAGGAACAGTAGAGACATCAAGTTGAAATGTGTTCCAGTTGCTTAAAAGAAAAGAGAAGAGAAAAAAAAGAAAAAAAAGAGGTTGGGGGAATAGTGGGAAATGAAAAACGGAAGTAACAATAACCAAAGATAACTTAGGATTAATCAGGATAATGGCTGCTCAGAATATTCAAATAAAAAAAACATTCACAAAATTTCAAAATTTGAATTCAATCTCATATCATTTTTTTTTCTTTTTTATATATACACAACATGAAGAGTAATCCATTCTTCATTCCCTATCAGGTGTACAACCCATAAGAAAACTATTCAGAGAATTTTTTTTTTTAAAGAAAGAAGGTGGGTGAAACCAATCAATTTCAGCTAAGCTAGAGATACTAAATCCACCCCCAAATATTCAGGGTATTTCCAAACTAGATCTAGCAATGTCCCCAATACCTTTGCAAAGAAAAACATACCGAGATGAAATCCATACTAGCCCAACAAAACATGCTGACTCCTTCAACTTCCACACTCTCCAACAGTGTCAATTATGTGAACCTCATCTCAGCATGAGTTATGCATATACTCCTCATTGCAGATATGAAGTCTCTTGAAGAGACTCTTCTATTTAGCCTCTAGCTACAGCTTACAAGTCTATCATCATTGAGAGGACAGTGGATTCTACCAGAGTTTATTTATTTATATATATATATATATATATATACACACACACACACAGGATGCTATGAATACAGTCTTTTGTCATTCCTCTCACATGATGGACCAACTCCCAAAAAAGAGATTGTGAAGGCAGTTCTACTATTCAGCAAGATATTGGTGTTATAATGTCAACAAACTCTTAGGATCTGTTTGACTATATTTTATGCAAATGTTTGCTGTACCTACATAGTGATTAGTACTGGGATTCTAGGTTTTTGTCTCTTCGGACCAAACTACAAGTAGTAGTTATGCTGGAAGGTGCTAGCTTTGTCAGACATTGATACTAATGACTTGTACCCAGTTTTGAAGGCAACAAACTAAGGTTTTCTTAATATGGAAAGGATATATTTGTACTTAAAATTTAGGTATATTTGGATGCATTGGTTTTCTGTATACAGTAGTGCCATATATCTTTTTGTATGGAAAACTAGGACAAAGCAAAAGAAAACAAAAAAAAAAGTTAAAAATCATTAGGGGGTGATATTCTCCTTTAATAAACATCACACAAATTGTGTCATGCGTACATAAGACATTTAGAAAGATGCTCATAGAGGTTTAGATCAAGTCATTTTTAAACCTGTCCCAGAAGATGTGCAAGGCTTCCTCTAAACAGAACTTTCTTAAGAGGTGTTAATTGCATCAAAACTCATCATTCATGCAGACATACACCTCTCCTTACACAGTTCTATAGAATGGGTTGAGGGAAGTGAGAGAGAGAGAGAGACACAGACACGCACGCACATAGACAGGCACGCACGCACGCACGCACAGAGACAGACACGCACGCACGCACGCACAGAGACAGACACACACAGCAATAGTAATATATCAGCTAAGATGTAGAGATTGCAGCTAAATGATTATGTTTGCTTTAAAAATCAACCTTACACCAATGAAAAAGTGCATAAATTATTTTTTGATCTCAATATAAAATTATAAAAGTGATGAAAAATGAGAAAACAGTCAATTGTTGTTATTGGACAAGTGGACAGAGTGATTGTCAGAGTGTCTGTCCATGAAACTTCAGAGTGAAAATGCTTACAATAACATCAATCAGATAAATTATATATATTATATATATAAAGGATTAAGAAAAATAAAATTTGTCACTTAGTCAATTGAAGCCATATCCAGCACCTTGACTCCAGAGTTTCATTGACTAACATTTATGTAATTGGTCGGTCCACTCGTCAGGTGGTCTGAGCAATTGAGTGCTGATCTTCATTTTTCTTTGTCTTTATACTAAGTTTGGTGTAATTATGCACCAGTTGGGATGCTCTTATTGGTGTTAGATCGGTGTGTGTGTGTGTGTGTATATATATATATATATATATATAATCTTATGGTTATTTCACCTGAACATTTTCTCGTTTCCCTTGTGCTCCTTATTCCTTTTATGTCTCTGAAAGCATTATATGTTTAATAGGGTTATGACTTTTTGACTTTGTAAAGTAACAGATTCTCTATATCATAATTTGCTCAACGTTTGTTCAAAAATCAATATATTTTTTTTCTTTTTTATAAAAATGTCACATTCAACACAAATTTCTAAAATTGTACACAAGTATAGTAATACTATGACTTTCTGGGGCCTTCTAGAATTTGATTTTGTTTGTATGTTAAGCTATAAACTGTTAAATGCATTAAAGTACTATCCAATTACATTATTAGTAAATTGAAAGATAAAGCTTCTGAAATATTTTTATTTTACCATTATTGCGTATATGGCAAAATCAAATTTTCAGTTTGGGAATGACCTTTTTCAATAACTAAAAGAAATTACTGCCTTTTCCATTACTTTTGAACAAAAGTTATCAATTTATGACACAGGAACATAGGGTTACAAAAATGTCATAACCGTAATGTTTAATGGATTACTTCAACTACAAAACTGAAAAAAAAAAAAAAAAAAAAAAAAAAGAGAATGTTGCAAGTTTATACGAGATGTAAAGAGTCAATTACCTGATTCTAAAATATGATATCATTGACCTGTATCAAGCAAAATTTAACAACTTTTAAATGCATCTGTAGATAACAGCAAATAAAAAAAAAAACAAAAAAACATGAGAAAACTGTTTACTGAATATAGTAGAGTGTAATTTGCTATGTAAAGTGTTAAATAGCAAGTCAGAATTAAGTGATTGTAACAAGAACAGGATTAAAAACAAACTGTCATATATAAAACAATTTAATAGGAAGTCGTCAGGCAGGTTTTCTCAAAGTAATGTGGACTAGGAATCCTGAAGAAAATAAAATATTTATGTAGCTGTACACACAAGTGTTGCCTGTTAGAATTAGTAGCCATTGCTGTGTGAAAATAAGAGCCATAAAAATATAATACAAGTGGTTTACTAAACACCACAGTACAATAAAGCTGCAGCAAATGCTAATGAAGAGTAAGGTTGCCGATTGCAAAAACTCAATCCATTATACCCAATAACAAAAAATAAATGAATAAAATAAATTCACTCATGACTATGATTGCTTAATGATATTTTTATAAATAAAAATATGTACTTTTAAGTTTGCAGGATTCATATGAACTAAATAACTCATGTTTTTTTGTTTTTTTTTCTTTAATATATTTTCTGTAGATAACTTGAAAGACTTGTCTAATTTAGTTGTCTTAAAAGGTTATTTAATCAAATAAATTGTACAATTTTATTGGAGGAAATATTTTGAATTCTTTACAACTAGACAAGTGAGGTCTTCTACACACCCAACAAATATAGATTTATGGTACAAGATAATATAAAAACAGGTTATTTTAAAAACATAAGATATAGCAATCCAATCCCCACACAAATTCAACACCCTAAATCTTTCCAAAGTCAGCAGGAATGTTTCAAACATACACTATTAAGGAGGGGGGGAATCACTCACTTGCAGCAATGAAAAGTACATATAAGAAAAAGAAAAATAGAGAAATATAAACAGTCAATTGCTGTTACCCCCACGTCCTGAAGAGTGGATGGAGTGATCTTCGGAGTTGTCCATCTACAAAACCCTGGGGTCAGGATACTGAAGATAACCTCAATCAGCTAAGTAACAAAACTTTTACTTGTTTTAATTATATATATCTCAGGCAGCATTTAAGCTAGCACCTGTGGGCCTTCATCACAATAAGTAGGGAGGAGTAGATATAAGCAACAATAAACAGAAGAACTAAAAATTGATCGCTGCATTTAAATATTGCATTAATATTTAAGCTTATCTTTTAAAAGTTCAATGTTAATTCTTCTGCCACCACTTAATCTAATGACAATTTGATGTACATCGCTCCTTACTTTCTGTACAAATAATTTTTATTTCATGGCTGACTTTCACTCAATTTTGCAATTAGTTTCAATACTCCCAATTTTAAAAATAAAATTATATATATATATATATTAGATATAGAGAGAGAGGAGGTGTCTCATAAAAATTTATGCACACTAACCCTGTAACAGTCTATCATGCCAAGAATTAGAAGTTTTGTGAGATGAGGAATTTTTATTTTCAGCAAGATGGAACACAACCATAGTGATGGTGCGATCATACCTGAACAAAATCTTTTCAAACAGATAGCACGGAAGTTGAGATTCTATAGAATATCCTCCTCATTCATTCACCACATCTCTCCTGACTTTATATTTTAAGTATACCCACAAAAAAAGTCAAGAACTATCGCCAAAATGAAATTTTCCATAGAGTAAGAATACAGCCAAATACTTATCAAAATGTTGCTGCTTGCGATTCCATTGCATTGTCAGCAATGTCTGGATCATAAAAGACATCAATTTCAAAACATGACAAAATTCTTAAGAGCCTGCATTTTTAATAAATACCGTCTTCATATGTATTATATAAATTAAATATAGTTGGTTCTAATTGCTTCAATTATTTCTTGAGATGGTTTCAAAATGTGTATACATTTTTTTGAGACACTGTATGTTGATAAATTCAGCACTGAATAATAAGTTTGAAAATTTGCTATATTTATGATGGTGAGTGCACAATAGAGTTTATAGACAGTATTAATATAGGAATCAACACTGCATGATGACTGTCAGTTTCATATTTCAAGTGATATTCTAACCATGTGTTACTAAAAGCTTATTAGAGATATATATAATTTCAGAAAATGTAGTAGTCTGATGAGATGAATATACCTATATTCATGAAAATAAATTTATTACCAGATATGAATTTTTAAGGTTTTTTCCTAATTATTATACATGTATATATATATTATGTTAATTTTTTTTTCCTGGTCATAATCTAGAAATTATACAAATGTTCTGTATGTCCAAGCATTTTGGCTATTCTTTTAGACATTGTCAAGAATGATTTTAGTTTTTCTTTCAACCGAATATATATATATATATTATAAAGAAGTAATCATCCAAAGAATTAATCAGTAAAGTTAATGTAATTAATGGTGAAATCACTTTGCTAAAAGATCAATAAAATATTAACTTATTAACAACTCTCTGAATGACATGATCCTTATGTTTAAAATTATCAGATGGATTAGATTTTCTGTTACAAGTACTTTTAAAGAAATTCACTCCTTCATCGTTTGGTATTAATATCGTTTTCATTTCAGGTAAATTTCCAAGACGAAAATAAATGTATTGCAGGCCGAAAGATGAAGGAGTGAATTTCTTTAAAAGTACTTGTAACAGAACATCTAATCCATCTGATAATTTTAAACATAAGGATCATGTCATTCAGAGAGCTGTTAGTAAGTTAATATTTTATTGATCTTTTAGCAAAGTGATTTCACCATTAATTACATTAACTTTACTGATTAATTCTTTGGATGATTACTTCTATATATATATATATATATATATATATATATATATATATATATATATATATATGTTTTACGTTTTTTTTTGTTTTTTTTTTTATAGATACAAGTATTTAAGTAAATGCTCTGTTTATAATAAACAGTATTAAATAACATTTACCAGCCTGAATGTCCGAGAAATTATCATAGAAAATATTCGTCCTTAGACAGGATTCGAACCTGCATCCTATACGGAACCGTCATTTACGCTGATGTGCCTAACCGATTCGGCCACCAAGGATCGTTCGGTAGACAAGGTCGAATTTACTGCTTATAAACTTCAATCTTCTATGAATCTCGTACATTCATAACTGCTCATGTGTATCGAATGTAAACAAATGACGTCATATATTACGAAATGAACAAAGTCCGACATTTTATTTATTAAAGACATTTTTTATGTTTAACGTTTTTTTTTTTTTTATAGATACGAGTATTTAAGTAAATCCTCTGTTTATAATAAACAGTATTAAATAACATTTACCGGCCTGAATGTCCGAGAAATTTTCATAGAAAATATTCGTCCTTTGACAGGATTCGAACCTGCATCCTATACGGATATATATATATATATATATATATATATATATATATATATATATATATATTATATATATGTATGTATGTATCCAGAGTTATAGGAATGTTTTTATTTTCCAAACACATTCGGTATATTGTTGCCATGTTCACAGTTGATATTATTGAATGTTGGCTTTTTCTTTTATTAATAATGCTTCCATTTTTTTTTTTTTTTTTTTTCCCCTCAAAAACATGTAGATGTAGCTATTATATTTGTATTGTCTAAGAGTACGTTGCAGATGGAGTTTGGTAGGTCTCCATATGTGTTTGGAAAATAAAACATTCCTATGACTCTAGATATATACATAAAACAATCCATGTATTCAGTTAAAAGTCAAAATAAAATCATCCTTGATAATGGCTAAAAATATAGGCAACAGTGCTCAGGCATACAGAACATTCGGACAATTTCTATATAATTTATGTTCAGAAAAGAAGAACATAAGAATACAAGAAAAATTAAATAAAAAATCTTAATTGCAGCACTTTGTCAGCTGTTTTTAAAACTTGTATAAAAAGAGAAATTGTTACCCAAATACCATATATATATATATATATATATATATATATATATATATATATATAACACATTAAACTTGGGTTTTAATCCAATGGAGTTTCAATTCATATCCAGTAAATAATTATAAAGCTTGAAATTTTTCTTATTTACCTTTTATATTAAGTGTGATGAAAAAAAAAGGAGCCTAGTGGACATAATTTCCACAAGCCGCATATTAAAGGTCAAAGAGCCATGAGGCATTAAAGGTAACTAGCCCCTCCTAGCTTTTTTATAGCTAGGAAGGGAAGTTTCCTTTTTCCATCACTTCCTTTAATGCACCAGTGGCCTATATAGAGAGCCTGTTAAATATGTAATAACACATGATCTGAAGATCACTTGAAATGTGAAACTGATAGTCACCATTTTCTACACTGTATTTATTTTTAAATAATTTTTTTTTTAAACAAGTACACATTGGATTGATTTGTCTGTCCATACACACACACACACTCTCCATATATATAATCTCATACACAAACATTATATTATAAATTTTAAAGCTATGCAGACAAAAGCCTGATTCATTGCTTGTAGCAAATAAAATTATCCTTAAATATAATGTTATATATATATATATATATATATATATATATATATATATATATATATAGATATGTGTGTGTATTTTGATTTTTGTATGTGTAATACTTTAGGGGCAATGTGCACAATTTTGATACGAGACACACAAAAAGCTACTGCACTGACAAACTAAAAAGTGACCCCTTCTCTCTCTCTCTCACTGCACACTACAGAGAAAGAGAGAGAGAGAGAGGTGAATAGAAAGGGATAGAGACAGGAGATAAATGTCAGAGGTTTATATTTTATTTCAGCTTGAATTAAACTTCACATGAAGTTTAATTTTCTTTGAGGTGTCTTGAATGATGTTCTAATTTCTCAGCAAATTAGACTTTCAAGAACAACCAAAGTGTATCCCAAAAGTGTGCATACAAAAGCTGTGTGTGCATGAACACACACAATGAGGATAAAATATGGATATCTTTCATGAGGGGTGTATAAATTGTACCCTGTTCTATTATTAATGTTAAACTATAAATTACAAAGTTGTACTTGGATTAAGTGAAAATTACTTACAATATGTATTACTTATAGATTTCTTCTTGCTGTCAATTTTGATGACACACATACACTAGTGTGTGTGCGCATATATATATATATATATATATATGGTGCAGCAGCAATACCTTTCACATATCATAAGCCTTAGTCTTAGGGACACCAAATGTACTGCAGCTATAACAGTGGTGATAGCTTGACAGAGCCCAACCCCATCCAGACTGGTTTTGAATTAGAGTTTTTCATTCTCCTAGACCAGTTGCTACCCAAGGCTATAGGACCCAATTCTGTCTTGCTATTTGCCCATAGTTCAAGGGAGAAGAGAGGGATTCATACCTTTTCCCCAAGGGTATTAGCACATAAGTGAATGTAACAAACTTGACTGGAATTCAAACTCAACTGATTCTTCAATCAGTGCTGCTATCCCTTACTCCATCATGCCCCCACATAATGGCAAGACATTAGTGTCAATGGTGTTTTCATCTAGCTAATGTCTTACCTTTATGTGAGAGGTATTTCTGACACACCATTAAATTTTTTTTTAAAGTTTGAGTTATCAAGATTTATCCTTGTCTAGCTAAGTGCTGAAAAAAAATATAAATAAATAATATTGACATTATTCACCCTGGGAATTTAAGTCATTCAACCTTTAAAAAAAAAAAAAAAAAATAAACAAAACAAGTCAATCTAATGGTTCTACAATCTGTCCTCATGATTTCAAATTGGTTTTTACATCCTAATTCTATTGCCGACTCAATGTAATGCAAATCAATATTTTATAATTTAGTTTGACTGAAGAGAATAATGCTTGTGATATCAGGTTTTGGTGAATTTAGTTATTTGTAAACAAAATTTTTCAGTAAATATTTTCAGTACAGATGGAGAGTCAAGTTAACTATTTCTAACATAGTGAGTGAGGAGAGGGATTTATGAGTGGCAATGGTGCTGAAATTGAGTTGGCCTTTGAAAGTAATTTCAATGTCTGGTAAAGAATTCTTTCAGTTAAGAAGAAACCTCAAAATTTCCCATCTATGCTTCATTACTTAACGACATCTGTAATTACAAACGAGAAATGGAGATTGGCCACCAGTCAAGAACTACTGTATATACTCACGTATCATGTGACTTTTGAAGACTATTTCGAAGCTAATTTTAAGAGGGTTACATCATACATGAGAGATAAAATTAGCGTAGGTACTGTTGGCCCTGGCTACACTATTGACTGAACTATATATCCATTTACTTTAGTCAAATTAGATTCAAAATTAGGTTTTCAAATGTCATGATATGCACATATATATAATAGATAGATACCATATATACTCATGTATCATGTGACTTTCAAAGACCTAATTTTGAAGCTAATTTTAAGGAGGTCACATACACGAGATATAAATTTAGCATATCTACTGTGGGCCTGGCTATGCTGTTGATCAAACTATATATCCATTTACTGTAGTCAAAAAGTACAGCTGTATTTAAAATAAACAGGATTTTGATAAAACTGATGCTTTGCTTAACTGTATCCAATAATAATGCATGTAATATTCACATATTTGTATCGTATTATAAAATACAAACATAACGAATATTCATCTTTTCCATTGTTTACGTTTATAAGATGTTTAGTTGTTTCCCGTTCCATTGTTTATAGCTGTACGTGTTTCTGCAACGAGTATAGCATTACTAATGATACTTTTATCATTCTCTTACTTTTTTTTTTTTACTTATTTAACTAGAAGATGGGATAAACAGAGAGAGGAAAAGAGGTTAGTCTATTGTAAGAAACATAAACAAGATACATGATAGAATAATTTTTTATAAGTAAAAATTTGGGTGTTGAACATTACACGAGTATATACAATAAGCAGAAAATATTTGTTCCAGGAAACTTGCAAATTTTGACCCTATAATAGCGTAATTGCTGTAGTTGGTTTCAAAATAGCTCACCATACAAATGTGTATCAAGGTTTCATAATGCTTGTTACACTTAGTGTGTGAAATGTAATGACTATGATGGGACAGAGGTAGTCTTTGTAGAATTTAAACCATCGTACCATAATGATTGTAATATTTACATGCTGTATATTTCCACATATAAGATGACCTTTAAATCCCAAAATTCAACCTTAAAAAAAAAAAAAAAAAAAAAAAAATCGAGAGTTGTCTTATATTACAATTCTAAAAAAGAAACCTTGAATTCTGAGTGATGTTTGTCAGTAGGCTAGCCTTGGCCTCAGTTTGATAGCTAATAACATACATTAAAAGATTTACATTATCAAATAAGCTGATAATAAAACCATTTCTATCTTATAGATTATTGGCATAATTTTCATAATTGTCTATTCAAAGAATAATTTCGTATCCATGCAAGTTCAGGTGAGAAAATGTAAACATCGAGTTATGATTGCATTCACAGTGACCTTTATCTTTCGCTAAATTTTCAATAATCATTTAATTACGGCAGTATTTTGCAATTGTCGAAGTATAAGTAAATGACCATTAGTACACCAGGCTGTTTGTAATTGTTTAGATATAGGAAAAGAGGAAGAAGAAACAATATTTGCAAGAGATCACGTGATGAAACGTAAACAAAACAATTGTTTCCCTTTTAGGGGGATGTGTGCAAGAAAAACATGATATAGAATTGGTTTTATTATTTCATTTATTTTGAATATCTAAGGATACAGTAAGTAACATTTCCAATAACATCATCTTTATATAATCAATACGCAATCATCTTATACTACAGGTATAGGATAAATTCAGGAAAATTTGCTTTTTTTTTTTACCTCGTCTTATCTAACAAGGAAATATATGGTACTTATTGTATACAGTAAGTGTATGAAACATTATGTCATAGAAACAATATTAAATCTAACACTGGAGAATTGATAAAAATTATTGTTATTAAACACTATAAAAACTGCAGTTATGTTGGGAGGGAGGCCATAATGTAAATAAGTTCTAAAGTGATCGAGCATTTGCTAGGGGGAAGGTGACACTGCGTTAGGGTGAGAACTTTTAAGCACACCCTCATTATAATATGTATCTCACAAAAACTTTAAATATTTTGATGATTTTCAATGATATAATGAAGGTAACCAACATTTCCTTATACAACTAAAAATTACTTTAAAACTTTGCATCTCCGATTTCAGGTATTGGTTAATTTTGTTTGCTTTTAAATAGACAACTAAGGTTTAAAATGAATTTTAAAAAATGAGAAAGCATTCTTGAAGATTTTGTTTTATCGTTAATTGAAAGCTAAATGATTAAATTTACTA
Source organism: Acanthosepion lycidas (assembly GCA_963932145.1). Taxonomy (NCBI): domain Eukaryota; kingdom Metazoa; phylum Mollusca; class Cephalopoda; order Sepiida; family Sepiidae; genus Acanthosepion; species Acanthosepion lycidas. The sequence continues at coordinate 68,379,478 of OZ010607.1, read as the reverse complement.
TTTCCAGTAAGCAAAATACTCTGGTGTATTTTAAGTAGAAATTATATAGATTGGAATATCAATTTTTTTTTGCTTGCTTCCACAAATTCAATAACAAGCAGCCATTTTCTCACATTTGTAAACAAAATTTAATTATCAGTTTTAAAGATCTTCCAAAAAAGAAAATATATTTGCGGAAAATTAGCAAATTTAAAGTTAAATTAATCTGATATGAAACAAACATTACTTACTTATAGCATAAAAACATTATACAAGCATTTCTTAGCCACAGGTCCTGTTTTTCTTAGGTGTTGATCGACGTCATCCACATGCTAAAATGTGGACAGCTAAGTATGGATGACCAGAATTGAATAAATTTATGAAATCTAAATGAAAGCATTTGTTTTAAAACTTGAAAAGGTTGAGATGTAAACCTGCAATGAATTGCAGACAAGCAAATTTCTCAGTAAAGGGAGGATAACACGTGACTTTAATGTCATGTATAGACTACCATAAATAGAAAAATGTTTATAAATAAATAATAAAAAAAAAAAATATTTTTACAAATATTGGGTGTAAATGACTAAGCTTTTCAATTTTTGATTTATAAACAGTTTCCACTTAACAATATCACCTAAAAAGAAAGGAAGTAATTCCGAATTTTAAATGATTTTTATATTATAATTTAAAAAAAATAAAACACGAAAATAATCCTTGTAAAAAATTCATTATTCATCAAAGAGAACAATGTCCTTAATAGATTCAATTTATAAAAGCAATTAAAAGTTTCATTAAATAAGGTCATAGTTTAGTTTACGATTCAGAGCAGATTTTCAGTAACTGGGGGTAGTGTTTGAAAAAAAAAAAAAAAAAAAAAAAAAAAAAAAAGAGAAAGAAAGACATTCTATAAGGAGTCCTACTTTTAGCTAATAAAAACATTTTTGCCAAGAAAATTTAATTTCTCAAAATTTCACATAATTAAGTTGTGGGGCGGGGACATATGTAACAAAACAAAAAATCTCAAAAATAATTCCAGTCATCTGTAAATAAGTCCTGAAAGTTTCATTAAAATTTGACAATTATTTGACTTTTGCAAGAATTTCCAAATCAATGTTTTTTTACTAGAAAAAAAATGCAAAAACACTAATTGTAATTTTACATCAGTTACCAATGTAAAAAAAGAAAAATCTTTAAAACAACATGCTAGAAAGGATAAAAAAATTTTAAATAAAAAAAATTAGTCTTTCTTCTCAATGATAAACATTTTGATGGTAAAACTTTGTTTTTATTAAGTTTGGGGTCTTTTTCATCATGCTATGCTGTTTTTTGATTTCACACTTGGTTAGTTGATTTTTGTTTAGCATATGGGTTATTTAATGCCGAAATCTAAATATTTTGGCCACAATTTTATGGCTTCAACTAAATAGATTTTAAACGCAATTGTATATTTTCAACTACAGATAAAATGTATTGGTTATATATATATATATAAATAAAATGTGTGTGTGTATGTATATGTATTGCTTGTATTTTCATACTTTCATATTTTGTTTTTGTTTGGGGGTTTACTATTTGCCCATAACTGGGACCCTAACAGGTAATACTACCCGAGGTCAGTGTGGACCTGGGAAGAGCAACAATTAAGAGATTTGGAACTGAGGTACCAAATATTGCCAACATTAACCAGTAATGGTGAATGATAAATACGGGGTGGGGGGTATCCAATGACCTTTACATATCCACCACTTGCTGCATCCTCTTGACTGTAGTTATCATTTTTTCCTCTCTCAAACGTGTCATAGGTGTATCTTAAAGAGCAAATGCCAGTATTTTACACCAGACTGGTGTTCTGCAATGGGCCAAAACAGTATAGAGAAACCGCTCATTCACGAATCAACTGCACTCATCATCCATTCTCCTGAGATGTCCATCTAACAGTTTCCCTGAGCAGCCGTTTCACAAAGAGCTTGCTCTTGGCAAGTTCCCCCAGACACAAAACCAAGAAATGTTACAAAGATATTAAAGAAAACCCAAAACCTGTTGAAATTAGTATCAACGACTGGAAAAAGAAGCAGAGAATAAGTCTGGTTGAAAAAAAAAAAAAAAAAAAAAAAGGGTTTTAATGGTTGCAATTATTTTGAGGTCAAAAGGGTCGATTGATTTTTTTTTTTTTTTTTTTTTTTACAGCTTGTCAACCCTTTGCATGTTATTTAAAGCCAGAAATTATTTTTAGGTTGTAAGAATATGGTGTGTGGGGGGGGGAGATAATGGTTTAGTGTTAAAAATCTTACTAATTAACCTATAGCTTCAGGGAGAAGAGGTCGATTCATACCTTTCCCAAGTGCATTTGCACACATAGGCGAATATAACGAACCTAATGGAAATTGGAACTCTGCTCGATGATTAAAAATTCTGAGCATTCAAGTCTACAGCACCAGGTATTCCCACACTGTCACCCATCTATGTGACAACCTGGCTTGACAATATTTATGTTCTAAGTTCACATGTAAATTGACACTCGTGCCAACTATGTGAATGTCCTACCTGCAGAGGACTTGTTTTGTGATAAAATTTGCAGATCTGATTTGGCACAGAGTGCAGGAGGAGGAGAGTCACTTTCAAGACTCCTAAACTCTCTTAGCATGTCACACGTGTAAAGTTATAAAGGAGGAGTAAGGTAGCTTTGCAAAGTCATCTGCTGATCCATGGCTACTATCCAAGATAGCCTTATGTAATGACATGGCAGATTTTTTTTTTTACAGTAAGGTTTGCCCTGTACAAGGCCTGGAAGGTTACATTAAGAGGTAATTTGTGAATATAGGAGGGGAAGATAACAGTTAACCCTAGCCTTAAACAAGTTACAATTGTAGTGATCAGGGGGAAACATACTCTTGGGATGTTATTTCACAGAGCAGTGGTTTGTGAGATGAAACTGTTTAAGTTGAACTTCTCACCGATTGAATATAGAAAGAATGTGGGTGCTATGCTACAATATAAGTGCCATGTTGAGTCCTAGTCATGAAGGTTTGAACTGGCAGAGCCAAGAAATATAGTTCATCCAAACACTTTCCATAGAAGTAGCATTAGAGCAGCAAGAGGCTTGCCACATACCACCTGTGTGTGTGTGTGTGTGTGTGTGTGTGTGTGTGTGTGTGTGAGAGAGAGGTTAGAGAATAATTCTTCAACAAAGACTCTGAACTATCAAGATTGGAAAGTGATAACTGGGCAGATTCCACCCAAATGTGGCAAAAGTACTCCATTTTTAGCACAATATGTCACTTGTAAAAGGTAGAGGATAGCAGGAGGAGTCAGGTACTTACTATAGTGGTATAGGGAGCCAACCATTTCAGCTGCAGACTTAGCAATGGGATTACATGCACAAATTCCACTTGAGGTCAGGTGTGAGTTTGAAGCACAATACTATTTCAAAGCATCGTGACTCCCACAGGAGACATTTGTCCATAGTGACTGGTGGTAGTTCAGGGTCCAATTGACAATGATGGCTTACATCATATATATATTATATATAGTAGAAAATTTTGCACACTGAGTATTGGTGCTAACAGTAGTTGATGTGTAATAATAAATTTTATCTATATTCCCCCCTCTTTCATAAGTAATAATTCTGAGATTTATGCATGATACAATCATCAGATTTTGATTGAAGTGTTATCATTGCAGAAAAAAAAAAAAAAAAAAAAACTGTATATGTATTATTAATATAAATTTTAGCTGTTATTATACACTGAGCACTATTTCATTAGCATATTTAAATTATGCAACAGTTTTCAATCAGCACCTAACAGTTACCCCATGCATGAAACTCACATTTGTGCTACCAGTATGTGTGTGGGGGGGTATTTATACATATGGTGCATAAGGTATTTAAGGTTATTGCTGCATTTTACTAAACTTCTAATTTGTTTTATCAGAAGAATAATATGGCAAACATTCGGTTTGCTCAAGAAATGAAAAGGTCTATTGTAATTGTGGCTTTAAAGGCTGAGAAATAGTGATTTAAAGGTATCTTGATTTTTAAAAGTTGCAAGATCTTTCATCTACAAAGTTCATAAGTGGATAGAGATAGAAACATATCACCAATAACAGTGTAAAAAGCATTCCAAATGCTGACGTCATCAAAACACCTGAATTTGTCCAGCAGGCTATTGATGACAATCCTAGAAAATCTAGAATGTCGTGTGTCAGAAGGCACAATCAGAAAGGTTGTCAACAAAGACATCAGATATAAGTCTTATGTGATGAGGAAATGTCAATTTATGTCAGAAATAAAAGAAAATTGCTGAATCAAGCTCTTGAAACTTAAAAATCCTGAAGATGATGTGATTAGGTGTTTCTCAGACAAGAAAAACTTTGAACAAGAAATTTACCAAAGAAACAATGACATGTTTATGTGCAGTCCGTTCTGAAGTTCTAACAATCACGTACACAAAATTTCCTACAAGTGATGCCACCTCACTTTTTTCACTTCAGTTAACTCTGATGCTTACATCAAGTTGCTGGAAATAGTTAAACCCTGGATAGACAGTGTACGCAATAAAAGGCCTTATGTATTTCTACAAGACTCTGCACCATCACACAAGACTCAAGTAACACAGGAATGGATGGCTGAAAATTTTCACAATCATATAACCCCTAACATTTGGCCTCCTAACTCCCCAGATTTCAAACCATTAGACTAGTATATGTAGGGCGTTGTTGAGAGAGAGGTCAATAAACACCTCAATAAAACCAGAGATTCTTTGAAAGCCACCATAGTTAGAGTAATGTCCAACATGAACCAGGGCTTTTTTATTCGAGCATGTAGATGATTTTGATCTCACATAAAAGCAGTTGTTGATGATGCAGGTGAGTTTATTGAATAAAATTATTAAAAAAAGAATATTTTTATGCTTATAACATTTTTCAATAATAAAGTAATGTTATGTTTTTCTCTAAACATAAATCTGGCGTCAAATACCTTACGCACCATAGTTTTCCATGGACGAGATAAATCAAAAATGCCTTCCAGCAGTTTGCCAATTACCAAGACTCGAGTTTTTATGATGAAACAAATTCAAAAGTAGATAATTAGCAACACTGTCTGTTCTAATGGTGCTCATCATGATGCATTCGAGTTGTAAAATTCTAATGTTTTTGTCTCAAAACAACAGAGATTCATTTCTTTCCAACCTGATAACAAGAATTATTCAGTCATTTCTACTAAGTGAACCAAAGAGATAATTATCACTTATTCTTGCAGAAAAATACCATCAGGCAGAAGTCAAATTACATTGGAATGTCCTTGACAGGTGGTGTGAAATTGTGTGTAAAATTCATTCAAGATTAGACAGATTTTAAAATTATAGTTGATCTTAACTCTGCAGAATAAAAATGAATCAGTTGTTGCTTGAGGATATCAAGTACTGATTGTAGAATTTTCTATGAAAATAATATATATATATATATAACAGAATAAGACAGCAAAAGCGGATATTAACATTTTACAGTGAAAAGGTAAGATATGTGCATATAGATTTGATTTGTTTAACAGCACATCAACTCCTTATGGGTCATTTAATGCCAAAATTTAATTTTCTTGGGAGCTTTGAAGTAATAAAGATATGTTATTCTTCTTTCACAGTTGAATACATGGTAGATGATGCTCAGCTTTTACACATATACATGTTTGTGTGATTAGAGGTGGTGATACGTGTATTTCATATTATAGTTTTGTTAAAGTTATATTTTGGAATACGGTTTGATTTCCTTAAATTGTAAAATATTATATAAATCAATGTCATGAAAGTTCTTCCATGTTGGTTGTTTGATTTTGTTTAGCAGCATATCTACCCCTGAGTTAATGCCAAAATCTAAAAATTTTGAACACAATTTTACAGCTTCAACTAAATATGCACTAAAAATATGTATTGTTTGTAATTTTTTGTTTTTTATATAAAAATTATTTTTATACTTTCATAGTATTTTGTTTTCCTGTAGGCACATAATTTCTGGCCTATAGGTTGTAGTCAGTAGTGATGATCTATTAACTTTATTGCCTTTTATATTCCATTGTATTATTGTGTTTGCCATTGTTTAGGGATTTAATTTGCGGTATAGGATTTTATGTTTTGCCTTTTTTAGTTTTGCTTTTGGTGGTACAAAAAACTTTCTGCTTTTTCTGTTTTGTTTAATGAATGAAATTGATTTTTGGTTTCATTTTCATCCTTGTTTTTGGAGTCATTGTCTCGTGTTTTTTTTTTTATTGCTGTTTGTTTTGGTTCTTTAAAGGGACCTCTCTTGAGACCCTGGAGAATGACAATTTTGTTGAGTGGGCCAACTGGAGATCTCTGGTAGCATTGATCTTTATGGGGAATATTTTGATATCTTTAGAAGGGTTTCTGACAAGTAAATGGTTCTTTATTAATTTCACTTTTATTATTCAAATTAAGGTCTAATTTCCTGAAAGAAGATACTGACTAGGAATTGTTCTTTTACATTATTTTTGCTTTTATTGTTTGAATTAAGTTTAAGCCCTTGTATGAATTTCAGCCAATCATTTGGACCTAGTTGCATAATTTTTTTTTTTTTTAAAGTCAGTTTCATATTTATTAGTTTTTTTTTGGGTGATTTGTGAGTAGATAATGTCTTATATAACCTGCCATAGATTTGCCTGCTTCCTGATAGATGATCTGTCATGTGTTCCGGATCTTGTTGACTTTATTTGCCACACAGTTTTTCCATGGCAGGCATCATCATGATGACAAAACTTTTGACAGTTATGACATCGGGAAGGGTTTTACGATATAATGTTCAACCTTCTCGATGTTATGGCTTATTTTGATTTCTTTTAGAATTGTAGGCATATCAAATGTTAATAAAGACATGTTTGTTTGTATTAGTTCTCCCCAATGTTTAATGCTGACTCTTACATTGACGATTCCTTGTTTTATTGTTTGTTTTTTTTTTTTTCCATTCTTCCATTGAGCGGTGGGACAGCTCTCTGCTTATCACTCCCCATGATGTGTTCAATATTTTGTTGGGGTAGGCCTTGATTTTTACTTCATGGAATTTTTGAATCTTCAGAAGTGTCTGCATTTCTTTTTTTTTTGGAGTATTGCTCCATTTTTTAGGCTTTTAACATTGTGTGACATTACTTTGGAAGATATCACATGTGTGTATGTGTGTATATATATATATATATATATATATATATATATATATTATATATAAATAAATGGACAGAGTTTAAGTCAAGTCTCCTCCACTGATTCCAAAATTATAAACCTTGTGAATGATATTCTCTCTTCATCCGATTCTATTTGTGTGTGCAGACTCTTGGAAATTTTTTTTGAGGATTAATCATACAAGTATTATTTGGAGTTCATTGACCAGTATCCCCACCCACCATGGAGCCCCACACAGGGATAGATCAAAGGGAGAAACCCATTTGTCTTGGCCTATCAGGGCTATCCAGTCAGTATACTCACACTGGGGAAGGAAACGGTTTTAAAAATCCTTGAGCTTTGATACCCAAGATAACTTAATATCTCTGGGTTAGTAGTAATCATTGTTTCTTCTTCAGCATAATTGACCCTAAAGCCACGGCCTTCTGATTTGAGAGAAATCAAAGACTTGACATCTAAACCCAAATCCTGAAGCTTTCAACCACCAGGATCACGTGCCCTGACATTATGGGTTGCCGTCTATGGTAAACAGGTGGCCTCATTGAGAGTTTTTAATCCTCTGCAGAGGTGCATATTCTAAATCTCCAGCTTACAGGGAAGATGTCCATATAGAGTAACCACTTACAGGTCTCATGTGTGCCAAGTAGTAAGACATATTTTACGAATAAAAAAATACATAAACAGATTGTCCTCGTCTAAATTATTATTATTTTTTTTTAAATTAACATTGCATGCAGAAATATTGACCTTGTAGATATTTCTAAGTATTTAAGTAACTTAGATTTTAGAAGTAGAAAACTCAGCACTAAAGAATTTTTTATTGTTAGAATCTTCCTACTAGATCAAATTCCTTAACCAGTAATGCATTATTATTATTATTATTATTATTATCAAACTTCAAGTTCTGATACAAAAATGCAATCTCAGATATTAGCAGAAGAGTAAGACAAATAGATTGATTCGTTTTTTGTTTTTTTTTGTTTTAACAGGTTATTTACAGCCAGAAAATATTTTTTCAAATATTAAGAATTTTTTGGTTTTCTTTTTTTGGAGATAATTATTTTGCTAATTAACTCGTAGCTGAGGGAGAGAAAAGGATGATTCATACCTAATCAGAATTTGATGAACAAGAAATTATGCGGATATAAAATGGGGCGGTGGATTTCATATTACAATCACACTATAAAATGATCCCTCACTTTGTGGCCACGGTAGTTTCTATATTTATATTCCAGAAAATGCAAATAAATGCAAGAGACATGCCTGTGTAGCTAATCCGTATTTTATCGATTGGTTCATGAAGGTTATTTAAAGCCTTCAAGATATTTTTAAAGGATTTAGTGATACAAGTAACCCACAGCTGGGTGGAGGAGAGAGGAGATGGATTCATACCTTTCCCCAAGGTTATTTGCACATGTGAATATAATGAATCCACCTGGAATTGGAACTGATCTCCAATTAACAATTTCAAGCTATTATCCATTCTACCACTGCACATCCAAACTTACAGCCCCTGGTATTCCAAAGTGGTCACCCATCTAGCTACTGACTTAGCTGAACATTGCTTCACTTCAGTGATCATATGGGAACCAGTGTTTCAATACGGCTGTAAGCCTCCCCAGGGTTGAGCATTGAAAGTCAAAAAGAACTCTTATGAAAATCTATGTAAACTCAATCACAGAAGATATTCAGCCTGAGCTTGTATGTAACATCTGCGGGAAGGTTGTCCTTATCTTGTTGTTGGATTTACTAGTCATTGAAGATCACATGAAATTTGACAGTCTAAAGCCAACCGTTTCAACTTTATGTGGGTGTAAGTAAACCAAGAAAAAAAAAAAAAAAAAAAAAAAATGTTGATTTGGGAGAATAAAATACACATGAAATAAATTAGAATTCATTTGAAACTCTAAAATTAACAATAGCTATTAAATCCACTTACATTTGTTCGACATTGGATACTAAACAAGAAAAACTTCTTGAATACAGAAAGAAAATCAATTCCTTTATGAATTTCAATGCAAAAATTTTGATACTTTTTAGAATATCTCATTTGAACACAATTTGAGAATACAACCAGCCGTGCATAAAATTGGGGGATCAGTTTGGATGTCTGGTAAAAAATGATCAGTTGAAAGGACAGACAGGACAATCGGTTCAAATTCCTTCCTCTAATTTATTGTATACTAAAATTTAGGTACATCCACAAAAATAGGAAAAAAAAATACCTAAGGTTTAAAATGAAATTTTATAAATGAAAAATCTTTCTGAAAGCTGTTATTTTAGTTTTAATTTCAAGCTAATAGATTAAATTTAATATTTCCAATAAGCAAAATATTTTACTGTATTTCAAAATTAATTTAAACTGACTGGAAGGAGTTTTTCTTTGCTAAAATGGCTGGTTATCTTTATTATTTTTTTTTTTTTTTTTTTTTTAGGTGTCTTTCATCACTATGTAATTCTCTTTATTAAAAAAATCTTCCAAAAATAAAACACTTTCCTGAAATTATTTGAAGAATATTAGCTGATTTGAGGTATAATTAATCTGATTTTAAATGAATATTATTTACTTAAAGTCCAAAATATCACAGAAAGGTATTTTTTTCTTTAACCCTACACTAGCCATGTTTATGTGTTTGACAGGTGATTATAGGGTCTAATGTTGTTCTACGGAGACTTTATCTGTAAAATATAATTGAAGCAAATGACATGAGCACCTTCTTTTTTTTTTTTTTTTTTTTTTTTAATTTAATTTTATAGTACTCTGTAATCTTAAAAATTCAGGAAAATATTCTCTGTAATCTAATGTTTTACTGAATTTTAGAAATTTGGGCTTTAAATTTACTATAGTCATCTTATTTTCTGATAATGTTGTGTACGGTTGACCATACTTACAAAAACAGTACATTTATACACTAATAAAAACAAAATTATTTAAAAAATATTGCCGTTTGATGATTTGTATTAAGCTTTTCCATTTATCATTACTGAATATAGTTTTCACTTAATAGAATCAAAACCTAGTAACTTTTTCTAATTATAATTATTAAAATATAAAGACAATTGTAAAAATTTATTCATTCAAAAAAAGTTGTTTCTCTTAAGACAATGTCCTTAATATATCATTTATAAAAGCAATTAAAAGCTTTTCAAGTTAAATAATTAGATAGCTTTATATTTTTATTTTCCGGTAAATGGCATTTCTGTTTGACAAAAACAAATTGATGATTTAAATTCTCCAAGGGGTCGTTTTTAACTAATATAAATATGAACAGGGTGAAATTTTAATTTCTCAATTTTATAAAATTATCTGGTGACAAATGTAAAAAAAAAAAAAAAAAAAAAAAAAAATTATATATATGACAAACACAGCAAGATTTTCTAAAAATTTAAAAAATAATTTAATTTATTTGTGAATAAGTCATGAAAATTTCATTAAAATCCAACAATTATTTGCTTTTTGCAAGAATTTCTAAAACAATATTTTTTATTGCAAAAAAGATTCCCTAATACCAATCTTTGACCCACTGCTGATGCAAGACAAGATTTTTAAACAAAAATTTCAAACATGCTAGAAAGAATTAAAAATCTTAATAAAAAAATACTTAGGTCTTTCCTCTTAATAATAAACATTTTGATGATAAGACTTTGTGACATTAAAACAGTTTAATACCTGCTTTAAGTCATTTTTACTTTATGACTAGGTATTCTTTTGCAATTAAAATTTCAAAGAATGTAATTTAAACTATTACATTTTACAATTTTTATAAAAAACGTGATTATTGTTGTAAATTTATTTTATGCCCTGCTATTCAGACCAACATCATATTTTGGCTGTTATATTTACAATGTTTCAGCAATTGTATCGTCTGGCCTTCTTCAGATATTTATCTTTATATTCAGTACTCTCTGAATTTCAAATTGAACCCTCTATTCAAGGCCATGAGTGTAAGTTATTCTCATTCAATTTTCCATGCTTAGAAGGGATATTTTTGTATCAGTTAACACACAGGTCTTAGACACTTTTGTGTCATGTCGTTTCTTCTACTGAAATGGAGTGAGTGACTTTTCAGGGACTGAACTTATAACTGGCAGGGACCACCCAATGGGTTTTAACCAATGCTTTAATTTGTTCTCTAGCAATTACAAGTTCAATCCATGCAGCTGGCAATGCTGAATAATCACATACTCTCATTCAGTGCAAACAAGCAAACAATAAGACAGGTGAGTATTAATACAAAATATCTTAAAGCATGGGAAAATGAAAGTAGATCAATTTACCCGTATGGATTGAATAATGGATATAACAGCCAAACATGAGTATAAAAATGTTGGTCTGAATAGTAAAGCATATTATTATTATTACTACTACTAATGCTAATACTACTAATAATAATTCCCATTGAAAATTTGTTGGAATATGTGATGTTTTTATGAACTACCTAGAGGAAATGAACAATTTGCAATTTGGGGGTTATGTTTGCAAAATATGAAAAGTTTATATATCATCTGTACTGAAGTATGAATTAAAAAAAAAAAAAAAAAAAAAAAAAAAAGTTCCCAGTGCAATCCAAACATGCAATTTTGACCAAATGACCAACTATCAGTTTTTTTCCCCTCTTTCTTCTCAAGAGCTTCTTGGACAGACCAAGAATTTTTCAACACATCCTTGTATATGAGAACATTCTATACGTATTGGATATTCCTTAATTTCCACAATATCTTGTTGAGCAAAATTAATTTTCAAGGTAGAATTTGATCTATAATCTAACAAATAGAAAAATAAACAAAAACATCTTTACACTTCTCAACACTGAGATAAATGTAGATTACAAGAATAATTTCAAATGTGTGAACACAAACAATGCAGATTAACCCGTTTGGTATAGTAGTAGTACAGGTCACAATGAAAGGCAAAACAAATTATTTATCATTGTAGAATTATGAAAATTCTTTTTAAGATTTAAAATTAAGGGCAGAAAGGGTAACTAAAGGGTATTAAAAAAAAAAAAAAAAAAAAAAAAAAAAAAAAGTGGCAGTAATTATTTTTATTTTATCAAAGCAAATTCCATTATTAAAATAGTGGTTTCAATTTTAAAATTACTTGAATAAGCAAGTTTTTCTCCTCACATTAGTAATATAGTAAATTTATTACAATAATGATAAATGAATCAACTTTTACATCAGAATTTGTGCTTTTAAACTTCAAAGTAATATTTTATTAATAATTTCCACAATATACTTTTGAAATGCACATTTCCTTCATATTAAGAAACAATGGTGCCAAGGCAAATTTGGAAGTGAATAATAAAATTATATATATATATATATATATATATAAAATTTATTTGATAAAAGTAGAGAGGGAAGAGGTTAACTACTTCATAATCAAAGGAAAAATTCAGATGCATACATTTAACAAATAAATCAAACAAAAACCCAGTGGACAAAATCAACTTCTCATCCAAAAAGTGTACAAAATGAAAGTCTCGTACAAGATTAATTAATAAGGTTAGGTGTAGAAGGCCATTCACTTGTTATCATATTAAGATAACATACACATCTATTCGTTGCCATGAATTCATTTCAAAGGATCATTCATGGATGCATAAATGTAGGTACCTAAACAGAAACAAGATATCTAAAGTTTAAAATGAATTTTTAAAAATGAAAAATCTTTCTTGAAGCTTTTATTTTAATTTGAAAGAAATTTCAAGCTATTAAATTTAATATTTTCAATATATATTGGTCTATATCAAAACTAATTTAAAATGTCTGGAAGGAGTTTTTAATAATAATAATAAAAAAAAAATTAAAAAAATGAAAGAGAAAGATCACAAATTTTAGCCATCTGTCAGCACAATGTAATTCTATTAAAAAGATAAAATCAAAAATATTTGAAAATATTCTTTTCTGAAACTTTGAGGAATATTAGTGGATTTAAAATTTAATTAATCTGATTTGAAACATTACTTTTAGTTTAGAATATGACAGAAATGCATTTCTTAACACAAGGTGGTTATTTAAGGTGCTGACTGACAGATGGAAGTTTCTAATTTTTTCTATCTTTGAAATATCTGTAAAAATGACTAGAAATATAATGCTATTTTTTTTTTTTTTTAATAATTTTTAACTACCCAGTAATCTTAAAAATTTAGGAAAATATTCTGTAATTTAATGTTTTATTTGCCTTTAAATTTACTATAGATATTGCTCTTATTTTCTGATGAGGTTGTATATGGACATCCACATTTACAAAAATCAGTACACACAAAAATCAAAATTTAAAAAATATTGGGGAGGGGTGAATTGCTGAATTGTAGTAAGCTTTTCCATTTATGATTAGTAAGTTAAAAAAAAAAAAAAAATTATAAACTACTAATTAAAATGGAAAAAAAAAAATTAAAACAATTCTTGCAAAAATTGATTATTCACTAAAATTTTTTTTTTTATAATAAATCTTGTTCATAAAAGTAATTAAAAGCTTTTCTAATTAAATAATTAGAATATTTTACCATGATTTTCTAAAAAAAGATACCTTGCTAAAATAATTTCATTCATTTCATTAAAATCCAACAATTATTTGATTTTTGCAAAAAGTTCCAAATCAATGCGTTTTTCACCACAAAAAAAAAAAAAAAAAAAAAAAAAAAAATTATATTTTGAATAAAAAACAGACCACTTTAAGGTTCCATGTAATAAATTATTTCTGCAGTCCTTTTAAAAGGGCTATGGTGAAATAATTTATTATATGGAACCTTAAAGTGGTCTGTTTTTATTTAAATTATTTGCTCTGGATTTACATTGAGCTCTCTGGATTATATCCTCCTTAGGTTTACCCATACGGATTACCTAGTTTTTCATAAACTATATATATATTAGTTACTTGAATTGTCACAGTAAAATTTGTTTCTTTTTATATACAAGACTCATTTATGAGGATGGGATTTTGTCCAGCTACCTCTACAAATATACAACTCCATGTAGATTTTGAGCAAGTAAAATAATTGGTGATTTTCTAAGCATAGCTGATATATTGCACAAGGCTGCAAGCATGGAGCACCTAGTAAGGACTGAACTCGCTATTTAGTCATAACTGATCTAACAATTACACAGAGTGCCCAAAAGTAATTTACTAAGCAAAGGCCAAAAGTAAGGAACACCCAGTGAGGGTCAAACTCATTACTCAGTCATGATTGATCTAGTCAGACAAGCTTGCTGACCATTACACAATGCTGATGTTCCTAAATCATAACTTATGAAATTATACAAGATCCCTCAAAATTAAAACCTCTAATCTAGATTATATTCATTAAGACAACAAAATCTATTCATTAAGACAACAAAGTCAAACTTTGGAGGATTATTCTGATTAGTTACTAGAGGCTGAGAAATTAGCTACACAAATACTTAAGATTAAATAGTTAATTATTTCAAAGACAACAATTAATGAAACTGATCAAGCAATTTCTACACAAAAATTCTCAACACTCCTTTTGCAGTTGCAAAACTTGCAATTAGGTTACAAGGTTAATTTACATTATGAAAATAATAAAAATTTGGATTTCATTATGAAGTTAAAAAGTAGTGATAGCAATCGTGGCAAGAGAAAAACATTTACATTTCATAAAAAAATGCCTAGAGAATTTCCTATTAACATCAGACTTATTTTAAATGGGCATCATTCTATAAAAATAAGTTGAAACGCATTTTGTCTACATTTGCTAGAATTTAATATTAAATTCAATCAAGAGTTGATTTTTTATTTCCTTAGAACAGAACAGACTTTTTGGGGAATTTCTGGGATGAGATATTATTTACACTTGAAAAATAAAAAAAAAAAAAAAAAAAACTGAAGACATTCCAAATTTTGTTTGGACAGTTGAGCACTTCCATAGAGTTCTTAATGTGACCAATGGTTTTTTTGTTTTATGGTTGATTACAGTGTATCAACTAGAAAGCAAGGCAAAGGTAAGAAAAAAAAAATCTTTACAATTTTCAGAAATTTCTCCATCCTTCCACCTTTTTTCTTGCAAATTTTACAACTGAAGAAGGATGAGGAATGGATCAGCCAAAAAAAAAAAAAAAAAATATCCCAAATCTCTCGACAAAATTTGACAGCTATAATCAATTCACATGTTTTCTAGGATTATAAAAATAAAATTACAAAGGAGCTTGATGTCTTAAATGCTAACAAGCATAAGGATTGTATTTTGTAATAACCCTTCACTTCCGGATAAAAAAAAAAAAAAAAAAAAAAAGCAGCAAGAAAATTACACAGCACTTATTTCAATTAACCACATTACTTAGAACAATTACTTTACTACTTAGATAAATGTAAAAAGAAAAAAAAGGTGGTCTGAGTTGGCAATAATGTAAGTGACAGACATGAAAAGGCACTGTTGATTATTTATTGCTAATTTGTTTAAATATTGCACCGACTATTGTTTGCATCACATTGCAATAATTGTAAGTAAAATGATGCACTTAAAATAAGTAATAATTTTAAGTTCTTAGAATATCAGTGCTTTTACAAAAAATCTTTCTAGTATTTAGTAGAATCTATATCTGATAGCTTCATTTTCATATCTGAAACAAATTCTAAACGCAACAAATTATGCAACACTTACATCGAATAACGTGCTACTTAAAATGATTATTTCATTACTTGGGTGAATACTACAATAAGTGACAGATGGCTATAAAAAGGTACTATTGATCATTTACAGGTAATTTGCCTAAATAATGCACCGATTTTTTTGTATCAAGTGGCAACAATTGTAAGATGATACACGAAAGTATCTGAATACTGGTGCCTTAAAAAGGCTGCTTGAAGTCTTAAATGCTTAAAGTCTTAATAATGATTGTATTTTGCAATAACTTCCTCATCCTGTGAACCAGTACTTATGGAGATTATATATAGCGATAAGTTTATGCTGCAGTAGCTATATTTAATGCTAAGATGCCCTTAAAAAACAAGCCATGTCCACGGAAATTTTTTGCCTTCAATTTTTTTTTTTATTTTGAATTAATAATGAAAAATGTTAGGTTTTTCTTAATAAAAAGGTGGTCAAATGGACTTTCCAAGAAAAAAAAAAAAATTTGCTAGAGCCCTATGTAGATATTTTCAAAGAAAAGAGGTAGATGAAAGGAATTTCAACAAATGTTACAAGTTTATTTCCATCTTGCAACATTTATATCTACTGGAAATGAAATGAACATCATGTGTAAATACAGGCACACACATTCCATAGCAATAATACATTTCATTTTAAAACAGAATACTTAAGACTAGTCCCTTAAAAAAAGAAAGAAAACTACATGTCAAAAAGTCAGGGATCAGTTTGACGTATTTATATTGTAAACAGCAAACCCCCACCCACCCGCAAACTCTACAATAGAAAAATTAACGTTTTCCAATCCTGAAAGATTGTCTGAGTAGAAGAAGTATTTCTGAATGCAAGGCAACAAAAATTAGTTGTGAAAATATTTTTATCTATAAGAAATTACTAATTAATATTTATGTCAGGAAGTAAAAAGGATCATTTTGAGATTTACTATATTTTTTTTTGTTTCAATAGTTATTTTGATTATGCTAAAAAAGATTTATATTTTTTTTTTTACAGTAATACAATAATCTTGTTCTTTCCACAACATATTCTAAACTAATAATGTATGGTTTGATGCTTTTTTGAAAATGTTCCATTGCTACGTATCATTGGTAATAATTCGTCATTTGTTATTTGTCAATAAAATATTTGATTTTAAAGCTTTTTGTTTATTTTTATTATTTTTTTTTTTTAAGATTTTACATTAATATTACTTTTTACAAAAAAAGGCAAATTTTGCAAATTATAAAAAAAATTCCCACAGTGCCCTCATTTTTAAGGGGTCCACCAAGGCAATTTTTGCCTGCCCTTATCTTAGGCTAAACTCATCCATATATATAAGGTTGGTGCAAAAATAATGTCGTTTTCTCACACAGTAACATATGTGAGAAAACGACATTATTTTTGCACCAACCTAATATAAAAATGGGAGGATGAAGAGAGAGATGGGGAGGAGAAGAAGAATTCTGTTAGAATTCTTATTTATAGATGAGAATCTTGACAAACCAAGGAACTAGCCGAGATGACCTTTACAT
The DNA here is from genome assembly GCA_963932145.1 of Acanthosepion lycidas. Taxonomy (NCBI): domain Eukaryota; kingdom Metazoa; phylum Mollusca; class Cephalopoda; order Sepiida; family Sepiidae; genus Acanthosepion; species Acanthosepion lycidas. The sequence continues at coordinate 68,362,174 of OZ010607.1, read as the reverse complement.
GTGTTTCGCAATAGACATAACAATGGATCAGATTGATTCATATTAAAATGACTCAATCCCACAAGTGCAACACAAGACCAACCGTTTTACTTAATAAAAAAAAAAAAAAAGTTTGAACAAGTGATTTCATTGCACAAGTGGTTGAAATTTATGATACACATACATGTTCTGAAAGGTCCAAAAGTCCATCTTAGGATTCATATGTAGATTGTGAATTTTAAGTGTTTGTTGTTTTGTTTTTTTTACCCTTAAAAGTGAATATGAGAGAAAATGAGGACTGGAGTGGGGACAAAAACTATAAAAAAAAAAAAAAAAAAAAAAAAAAAAAAAAGGAAGAAGAAGAAGAAGAAAGTTCACTAGGTTCAGAAGTTATAATCTTGACCAAAACCATTCTGAGAGGCCCGCAATCATTGATGACCAAAACAAAATGCTGATTGTTAATATGAACTTTAGCAGGAAATTTTCCCCTACACAGTATGGGAATGCTAGATGAAAAAAAAGCAGTTGCTTCATCCATTCTTGTAATCAGAACTTGCCTAGGTTCATGAACAAGCTAAGGATCAGGACATTTAAATCCAGAGTTCAACTTTGAAGAATTTGAGGCATCAGAGTATCGAAAATGACACCATAAAATTAACATGCAACAAAGGAATGCACTTACAAAAAAAGATATCTGGCTACAGCCGAGGTGAACAAAAACTTAGAGAGATGAGTTAAAGAGAGATAATTAATACGGAGACATACAGAAGAGATATGGCATGTGGAACGAGAACAATCTACTCCAGTAGACAAAATAAAGGGTTCAGTTTGAAATTCCAATTACTTGAGGAAGGCCAGAGCATACAACGGCCAAAAAGTCATGAAAAATGGCAACAAAGTTGAGGACAACGGTCCAAACAAATGTAAAAAAAACTACAATAGCTCATCTCAGAAATGTAGACAGAAATTCCAGATTTCCTTGTGTGTTTATAACCAAATTTTTTTCTTTTTACCCAATTCACCCCAAGCAAGGGAATAATGCCACTAAGATGCAAGGAGCTACTGAGAGGGAAAGAGAATAAGACTCTAGAAGGAACCGGAAACCCAATCCCAAACAGCAAACATTAATCTGGCAAAACAGTTATTGGTATGAAAAGTGAAATTGTCTAACAAAGTTCAAATTCCAACTGAACTGTCTCAGACAAAATAAATGGTATGAATCTATCACTTCTCTTCCCAGCTCGTAGTTAATAGCAAAGACAATAATTTCTAACTTTGGTCGCCAACCAGCTTAGGAGAAGGACAATTCTGAATTCGAAACTGGTTGGGTATGGGTCGAGAAACTCCATCCCTTTAAAAACCTACTTGCTACGGAAACCACAGCATCAGCACTGCACACAATGAGATTGTGGCCCCCATATTTCACACTCAAAGAATTCAGATTTTAGTATTAGTTTAAAAAACATTAAGTTGTGATATTAAGACAGCTTTTATTAAAAAGTTATTCAGAGCTTATTTTCTGAATTTATTAGATGTGTTTGTATAAATATCAAAATTTTACAATTTACAAAATTTATTTATACAAAACAAGGGGATCACTATGGGTTCACTTATCACCTTCATTATATTCAGAATTTCACTTCAAAATTTAGGAAAAGAAAAAGAAAAAAAAAAAAGGACTCCAAACCAATAATTTATAACCATTAATTTGATTATATATTAAATAAAAATATAGACAAAGTTAGAAATCTAAGAGTAGTTTTTGAAAAGAATTCAATTCTAAAATTTCTAACATCAATTAGTAAAGCCACCACATTTTTAGATTCGAACAGTAATAACACACACATACACATACGCTTCACATTTACAGAAAAAATTCACAACTATCAAATTACATCATTTTTTTTTTTTTTTTTTTTTTTTTAAACAATTCAACCTTTAAGATCAGATTAAAAGTACTTGGGGAAAATAAAAAAGAAAAACTACAGCATCTGCCTTAATAGGAATTTAATAACAAAATTAGAAATTGATCCGTGAATTTGAGAGGATTAAATTAAAAATAGACATAATGTTTAGATTATTCAACCAAACAGGCTTGAATGAAGATATATATATATATATATATATATATATATAAGTTGAATAATACATTTCAGATGCATCAAGGGTGATCTTCAGTAATGCACTGTCTTCATCGCCGATTTCAAGTTTTGCATCACATCGGCTCGAACAGCAACCCTAACAAAAAACTTGTATTATTCTTAACAGCAAATGGCTATATAAGATATAAAATGGGCCATCATAAGTCCCAAACATATGAAAAAGAAATTCATGGAAAAAGATAAATCTTTATATACCAAAACAATGTTAAGAAAATGACACAGTGGAAAAATTGTATTGTATGAGGAGGTTTCATCCTTTAGAACTTCAGATTAAAGTGATGGTTATATGGATGCAACTACATATGTGCAAAAAGGTGAGAGGGGAGGGACACCGAAATTTTAAGCTTTTAAATAAATGTTTAGGTATATAATCTAGCCAATTAAAAATTTAGTTTCGTTTTGTATATGCTTTTATCACTTCATATAAATGTGGGATATATAACAAGTGACAAAAAAAAAAAAAAAAAAAAAAAAAAGCTTAAAAATTTAGCACCTATTCTTTTGTGTGCCCGTTTACTCATAACATAAATATCAATTTAGTTTGATGAAGTCATAAAGAACAAAATACATCACATGAAAAATTTTTCTACCTTGTCAAAAAGAAACTAATCAAAATATACTAAAATAATATAAGAAAAAGTAGTAATAAACAATCCTGTTGAAACTAATTACAAAATATGAAACTTTATCATCTATTGACCAAAAAAGTTTCAACTGGAGATGGTTCCTATAATGATAATGAAAATTCAAATAACTTATAAACTGGGTACACAATTAACACATTATCTCATAGATTAATGTGCCAATTACATGAAAATAGGTCTATTGTATATAAACACAAAGAAAAATCCAACTAATACTTACAAATAATATAAAAACAATTACAAATATTTGAAGCCTTAACTATAAATAGAAAAACTAGCATTAATAAAATTTCACTGAATTTAGGAACTACCATTAAAAATATATAAGGAAAAAAAAAAAAAAAAAAGGAAAAGCAAACCAATATTGGTAGTTCCCCAATTCATTAAATGCACCAAAAATTTCAGTCGCTTGCAGACCATAGAATAGCTGCAATGACAAAAATTTCTATCATCTGCAATTGACAGTGCATGAAGATAACTATTTTAATTCGCCATTATTGATTGATGACCAATAATTCCATTTTTGAACAGATCCTAAATAAAAATTAATGTTACAACTAAAGAAATACTGCACCTTCATTAAATCTGTTCCTAAAAAATTCCTGGTCATCCTTTTAAATAAAGAATTTTAACAAAACTTGAACTACACATTAAAATGAACAAGAATAAAAAATTTAAGAGGCATTTCATCATAAAACAGGTATTTTGCTTGATGATAGATTTACTTAAGACAATAGCCTATTATTAAAATAAACTGACAACTTGCCACATTAAGAGCTGAAGCTAGTTCTTTTGCAAGGTCTATAAAAAATAAAAAAAAAAATCAATTTGAATAATTGTTCATTATTTAAAGATTACTACCATGAACACTTTAAACATTTAATTTAAATATATGAAACTAGATTTTACAAAAGGTTTCAAATATCAACATAGTTTTAATTTTTTTGTGGATGGAAAGTGATTTTTATTGCAATAATAAACAGACAACATTAAATAACGTCTTTGTGAGGACTTACGTTGTCCCCATGGCCGTGGGTCATACTACAAGTGTAAAGATAAAATAATTTTCTGGTGAACAAAAAATTTAAAAAAAAAAAATTCAGATTTTGTAAAGTGTCAGCTCATATTCATTTTATACAGTGAAAGTAAAAAAGGCCATATCATGTTGAAACACTGGTTCTCACTCGATCACCGAAGTACCAATGTTAAGCAACATCAAACCTGCTTAGTACTTAGATGGGTGACCACTTGGGAAGACAAAATGCAGTAATGTTGGATATGTGAGTGGAGTAATGGATAGTAGCTAAGAATGAGAAATTGAAGTGCCAAGTTCTTGCTAGCTCTTTCAAGATGTTCTGAGCCAACATGATAGAGAAGGGCCCATCAAATTGCAGAATGACACCAAAAGGGCCCCCATCAAGCTGCACGACAACACCAAAATGGCAGAGTCGAGTCATGTGAGTGCACATTCTGTTATAAGCAGAGAGTGTTTGGAGAAAGAAAAAAAAAAAAATGTAAAAAGCCTAAGCTGACTGACCCCAGGTAAGGGTCTAGATTATCAGGCTAGCATTGTACATTGATCCACTTACTAAAAAATTCAAGGTTATCAATTTTCAAAAACTCATATGCTAAAACATGCCCTGAGACCCCATTAATCACAAGAAATTTGGTGGCCATTGGGTTATGTGATAACAAAGACACTGGGTAAATTATAATAAAATTCAATTAAGGTAATTTTTTTCTGACATAACATTTTGAACTCGGGTAAGAGACAAAACAAAAACTGCCAGATTGGAGGAGAAGGGAGAAAAAAAAAAAAAAGAAAAAAAAAAAAAGGTCACTGGTGCCAGTTGTTACCAAAGTGTGATCCAAAATGGTATAATTGGAATTTTTACTTAAGTTCACTATATTTGATGTTATCGGAAATTCATACCTGCTATTCCAGCAGGTAAGATACAAAAACATGTTATTGACTGGTAAATCAAATGTTACTGCAACATCAATCATGTCCCATATTTGACATCTCAGTTTAACTAAAATGAATTGCTTTTAATGCTTTTATTCAGTCAGATAAGTGCCATACATGATATACACTTGGGCAATCACATCTCTTTTGATTCATGACTGACTAGGCAGAAGATTTTCCTGCAGTTGGTTGCCATTTCTTTCTGTGATAGACTGGTTGCTAACCAAGGCCATAGGACCTTGTCTGTCCTGCTATTCAACCCATAGCTAGGAGGAGGAAGAGATGGATTCAAACCTTTCCCAAGGGTATTTGTGCATAAGTTCTCATTCCAAACCATTATTTATCAAACCACACTACAGATCCATTATTACAAATTTATAAATTTCTTTCATTAAAATAGGAAAGAAAAAAAAAAAAAAAAGAGGGAGTCAAATATCTTGTTTGGATTAATGGCATATATATCAAGATATTATCAAGTTTTGTTTATTTGTTTTAAGGTCATCTGGGACAGACTGACTGATAGTTGCTTTGCAAAAGCAGTTCAAGCAACATCGCAATAATTTACATAGAGTAGAAGAAAGATACAAAATCTCATTTTGGGTTTCAATAAAAATGAAAAGATATGCAAGTCTGAAACAAGTCTTTCAGCTCAACCCATTAATACAAAAAGGAACAGACAACTGTAATAATAATAGCAGCACATTCATTGCAGAAGAAAAAATGCCTTAAGACGATTTGTGTCAATAAGACTACTGACAACAGAAATGATTTTTGTCAGCCATTTTGCAGCTTAAACCATTAAGTGACAATTGATAAGAGATGCAACAGAAACTAAAAATTATTAACATTTAGAGTATTATAGCAAATTCAATATCAAATTCATCATGCCAAGAGAATGGTTGTTTTTGTTCTCATCTATTTAACTTCAATCTGAAATTAGGATTTCGCAACTTAGTTTTATTACTTCCCATGAAATCTTTAAACATTAGACATTTTGTAAGATTAAATTTCAACTGTAGATTCACATTACACAATCAATTTCAATTAGATCTTCTGATACTGTAAATATTAAGATGGATTTTTACTGATTTCACAAGATCAGGGTTTTTCTCTGGTTCGACATCAGTACTTACAGAATATAGCAAAACACCTTCAAAATGATTCAGGAGTTTAACACTTGCTTTTGCTTGAGAAATCTAACAATGACAAGTTCTACAGTGATTATTTTCGGCCTGAAGAGAGAAATGTATCCCTTATCTAAATAAGTTCTCAAGATTGTTTATGAATTTTATAAAAACAAAAAGCAGATTTTCTATAATAAACTGAAATAACTTGTCCAAGGTCTAATCTTTTAGACAGCAGATATGAAGGAATCGGGAGGGGGGAGTGTTAGTGGTCTAATCTAAAAGTGATGTTTATGTTGATGTGACTACACAAAGAGAGGGGATGCTAACAATTTTAAGTTAATCTTTTTTTTTCTTTTAAACATGTTTTGAGGCATAGAGAGTCCAACTGATTTACTTTAGGTCCTCCATCACTTTTTGTTATTAAATATCCCACATTGTGATAAAAGAAGATCTGCCATGAAAGGTGAAATGTTGTGATCTGGATGTAAATTTACTGTGGAAAATCTAGTGATTAAAGCACTATCTATATATTTTTGTCTTAGTAAATTGTTTCCTCTTTCAATTAGTGCAGCACTTTCATTTTAAAAAATAAATAAAAATTATGCTGAGACTAATTATGGTAAACAACTAATGAATCAATCAAGCACTAATCTTAATATCTTAGTCTCATCAGTTTATTATTTACATTCAGTTAATAGTATGAAAAAAATAAAAATGTAATCAGCAAGTCAAATTGAAATTCTGAAAATTGGCTCACTTTATATTAATGCCCTTGAGAAATGCATGAATCTAACTTTTCACTAGCTACAGATAAAACAGTAAAACAGACTGCGTTCTGCAGCCTTGATTGACAGCCTCTGATTTCATAAATGGTCTTTAAGGCCATTTCTGAAATCAATGTCAAGTGAAACCTCTTGTGAGGATTTGGAAATCCTGCTGAATTTCTTTTCTAGCAGCTCCAGTAGCCAATCTGATGTCAATTTGTATAAAGGTTCCCAAAATGTACAGCTGATAGAGGGTTCTGATTATGTTTAGAGGCTGAACAAACCAGAAGTGGAATTATTAATTACTAGCTGAAGAATCCCTTTCAGTATAATTTAACAGAAGTGAATAAGAAAAGAAATTGAACAGAGGTTAAGAAATTTAGCCAGATTACCACTTTTAGAACATACCTAAGCTTTCTACCAGAATTTTTAGCATGAGGAGTTATTTACATTCAGACTAATGGCATTATTGATCAAAACGTGATAATAATAAAAGACATCACATTTCAACCAATAATAACAGCAAGAATTAGAAATTAGTCCACAAAAAAAAAAAAAAAAAAAAAAAAAAAAAAGGTAAATATTTTTGAGAAACTAGTATATTAAAATATCATTGCTTAAAAATGAACCAATTTCTTTGGATTATCCAGAAAGTAAAACATACCTTTTTAACAGTAATCTTACATTAAAAAAAAAAAAAAAAAAAAAAAAAAATTATATATATATACGAAAGAGAGCGGGGGGATTGGCACTCCCTCTGAAGTGCATTGTTGAAAAATACAAAAACAAAATTAAGACGAGAGAGGGATAGAGACAATTCATTTTTTTTTTTTTTTTTATGTAACATTTGTCAATTTAAAAATTTTTAATTATATAAGAAATATTGGTGCTTTTTGTTTTCAAAGCCTTTTTGGGGTTTCACATTTAGATTTACATCAAATGGGAGCATATAGAAAATAAATGCAATAATTCTCTATTCGCCAGTAAAAAAAAAAAAAAAAAAAAAAAAAAAAAAAAAAAAATAAAAAAAAATAAAGAATCCTAAAATTTGACATATTGACAACTAATGCTTTGCAGCTTTTTACTTTTTGTTGCCTTTCGTTCTGTAGAGGGACAAAAAGACAAACTTGCATATGATGATTATCTCGAGTTTACGAAATAAAAGATTAAAAAGAAAGAAAATAAAAGACGATGGCTAGAAAAGGAAATTCAACAGATCGTTGCTAGTCGAGTTGAAACTGGAAAGATCTAAAACGTGAAACAAAATTAGCAGTCGCAGTAGGAAGTTATTTATTTTACAGTAACTCATATAGCAAAGATTTTTTTTTTATATAATTTAGAGAATACAATTGCAAAACAAGGACAGAACTAAAATCAAATCATCCGAAATTAGAATCTAGCTTCTTGGTTGTATATAGACAATTTTTGTAAGTGAAAAAACGAGAAAGAATATTTTATTAGAGATTTTAATTACTTTTTTTTCGAAAAGTTGTTTACAAATTTTTTTCTACGACGCGAAATGTGAAGAACATATTGAATATTATTTGACAATACAAAAAATGTAATTACTGATCGAAAACAAATGTTGACTTTATTAACAACTCTCCAGCAATTATTAATGAGTAACTGTAACCAGGGTTAAAAAAAAAAAAAAAAAAAAAAAAAGTGCTAATCATAGTTGTAAAGAAGATTTAAATGTAAAAAAGCTGTCGTCGGGGTGCGTGTTACACACCCGCAAAAAAAAATAAATAAATAAACATAAAAACAACCCTTTACTGATTAATTGTTGCAGCAGCAAGTGAAAGAAAAAAAATAAAAAATACGATGGAGTAAAAATACATCATCATCCGTTGTCGTTCGTTACTTAACAAAAAAAGTTACTCGTGTAATTTTTCTAGTAAAAAGCCAAAGCTAGATGTCGTTGTCCAGCTGATTGTTGTTACTCTTAGTTTTACTTTTACAACACCAAAAAAAAGAAATGGTCTCTAGAGACTGTGTCTTTATTAGTGATTTTGAAATCACATTTAAATGTCGGTAGATGTAGTTAGAATCTCTAACTACAACAGAATATAAAAGCTTTAGGACCTAATAATGATGACAAAAGGTAGAAAGGGAAAACTAGTTTAAAGGTGGCGGGGGGGGGAATATCAGCAAGGAGCAAAAGAAACATACGAATCAACGAAGACCCGAAGAGTAAGACGAAAACAATTGTTTGCAGGGAAGGGGTCAAGTTTTAAAGACAATTTCTACTACAGAAAAAAAAAACGACAGTGGAGGGGGACGAGAAAACAAAACAGTATGGTAGGGCGGGGGAGTCAGAAATAAGTATGCCACCTTTATTTTTTGCGTTTTTCAGCCATAAGCATTGAACTGAAATGATCATTATTTGTGATGTTGAAATTGAAGTAAATAAAATGAATAATTCAAACTAGAAATTGTAGAAAATAGTACAGGTGTCAAGGCCCCAAAATTCCCATTATTAAAATAAAGAAAGACTTCATTAAAAGTGGGGGGGAGACGATCAAATACATCGTTTAATTTAGAATAGAATAGATTGTTGGAAAGATTTGATAAAAAAAACGAAATGTCGAAAATCAATTTTGTTACTTTAAATAAAATAAAAAAAAAAAAAAAAAAATCAATCATGTGCAAGATCTTGAAGTTTCGTTTCTTTTTGTTTGTGTACAGTAAAAAACTCAAGAACAGCAGGATTATTTTTTGCTTGGATGTATTGTAAAAATATAAAACTGTAACTGATTTTAAAAATCAGTTTTTTACGGTCAATCAATACGGAAAAAAAAAAACAAAAAAAAAAACTTTCCATTATATTAAAAAAGGAAAAACAAAATCTAACCGAAAGCCAAACACATTTCAAGACCAAATTTACAATTTAACAAATGACATCCAACAATCGACAAAAGAATAAAAGCTCTAATAATCTAAATAAAACAGCGGAAATAGAGAAGAAAAGAAAAGAAAAAAAAAGGACATTCCAGAAGAGACAATATTGAATTATTTCTAAATTGTTAACATTTTAAACGACATCTTGGACAACATTAATCATGAACTATATATATATATATATATAAAATTTTGGCATCAAAAGATTTATAACTTCCGGCATTTGGCGAAAACTTTCGAGTTAAGTCTGTTTTTGTGTTCATTTCCGGTTAAAGATCTTCAATAATTTCTTTTCGGAGGCCTGATTTGGGTGCAAGTTTTATTAAATTGAATTTATACAAAATAACAAAAATCAGGAAATTCACGCTTAATAGCATCGAAAACAATGAACAACGGATTTTTCGTAGTTTTTTTTTATTGTAATACTGAGATGGCCGTCAAATAAAAAAAAATAATCTATTAAAAAATTCTGCTATATTGGATGAGTTTGTTTTGTTTCAAAAAATCGCATTTCAATGACGTTATCAAAATTAAGTATTTGCGACACCCTAGGTTTGAAAGTTGGGGAGGTGGGGGAACAAATCCACAATTTCGTCACAACTCAAATATGTATTTTCATTGAATCACTCAGACCGAATGACAGTGGATTTTTAGGACAAAAACTAAAACACCACCATCATCATAATTACAACAGGTTCATTTTTTTTTTTCCGGATACTGACCCACCCATTATCTACTCTCAACCCAAACTTCTGCTTCTACACGACTTAAAAAATGTGTAACGCTTTTCAATCAAGTTGCCGAGAAATATTCTTATTTAATTGGTTTCTTTTTTGGTCAATCGGGAACTAAAAATCTTAGTTATATGCGACAATATCTTACCAGGTATAAAACGAGTAAGAAAAAAAAATGCAATTAAGAGAAAACCAAAACATTTCCAAATGTGATGACTGAGACATCTTGTTATTACCCCTTTAAGTGAAGAGGAGTTTTAATTTATTTTTTCTTTGATACTGTAAGTAAAACATGAAAAGGCAATGAAAATGTTTATTATTGGAAACACGTTATGAGAAAGTTACATTAATTTCTAAAAGAAATTAATAAAAAATATGCCTTGTTTGTGAGGTAGGGAGCTTGATTTCAGCTTATCTAATTTGGAGTTGTTTTAAAAATAAAACTAATTGTTAGTTATTTGTTTGAATTTATTTTGTCTACGGAGGTATGAAAAATATCCATAAGCTAAGGAATTTCTACTGCAGATTTGCATTTCAGGTTACATGAACTAATCTTCATTACCATGAATCAAATTTAAAGTTTGTTTTTTTTTGTTTGTTTTACTTCGTGTCTTGCGATAAAGTGTAAAACTGTTGTTCACACACACCGATAGAGCATCTTCGAAACAGAATCCTAGATAACATGTAAATATAAATTTTTGCCAATATTGCCCGGTTTCTAAAGCGCTTTTTAACCTCTGTAAAGGCAATTATGTCGATTTTAATTTAAGAAACTACAAAATTTAAAAATGAATATCGAAATGCAATAGCAACGGATCAAGGAGATAATCATCTACTAATCAGTTTTTGTTTCATATGAAAATATCTTTGTGAAAAACTTCTGATCACGTAAAAAGCATACCTTTACTATTTCAAATAGTAACAACTAAAATAAAAAATGGTGTTGAAAGGAAAAGAATATTACAGAATTAGATTTTAAAATAAATATGAATCAAGGTAAAAAAAAAAAAAGATTTATTTTCCACAGTTCTTAAAAGACTAGTGGGTAGGATCTTAAAAACAAAACATTTTAGAGAAAAATGAAAAGATAAACCATCAGCTGGAACGAAAAGATCACAGCACATGGAACTCTGCGCGCTGCCATCTTTAAATTACCCAGAATGCTTCACTAAACGGTTGTGACGTCACTGAAGGCAGGTGTTAGCAGAGCTGCCTGCTACCACCACAAGAAGAAGCAAAAATAACGCACTTTATTTGCATTTTAATATATTATTAATTATTTTTTAATAATTAAAATCTTGTCTTTTCAATCTGGGGGAAAACTGAAAAGTTGCCGAAATTATAAAACAAAATTACTACAATTTACAAAGAAAACAGGCTCCTGCTGTAGGTAGTGCATCGAAAAAAAGAAAAAATATATAAGAATAAATAAAAAACTAAAAAAGCTATGATCGGGAGAAATATATAGGTATTTAATTTTAAGAAAATAATTTGATACAAAGATAAACATTTTTGTTTACGATTTTAGAGTGAAAATTACAAATTCCAGATAGTAAGTAATTCATTCAACCAAAAAAATTCGTGTACTACTATTAATTTGCCTCCAGTTACGAAAAAGTCTAAGCTCTGCTAACTAGTTTTAGTTAGATCACGTCATGGTATTGTTTGTAATTTAGTAGACACAGGAAGAGAATAAAATTATTTACTTATAAAACAGGGGGAAAATACAATAGTAACGAAAGCAGTAAACTACTTAAACCAATATCAAATACATCGACGCACCTCAATAAAACATTTTATCAGTGTGTAAAATTTTTATATTTATTTATTCATACGTCGATTCATTGGATATTTGTGTAACACACATACAAATATAAATGATCACAAGTGATTGAATCATATATTCTTAAAAAAAAATAAATCTTTTTTTAATAAAAATATTATGTTTATTTTACTTAAAAAGGAGTTATTGGAGTGGAAATTAAATGTCTTCACTCAGTAACATTTTCATTAATAAAAAAAAAAAAAAACGATGTACATTTCACTCACACCACTTTATTTCTACCTTATTTATATTATTCAGGTTTAACTTGTATGCGATTGCAATCTTTGAATAAAACAATCTTTTTTTAATTGAAAATAAAAGTGTAGAGAGTAAAGAAAGAAGAGCGTTTGAAATTTTTAATTTAAAAAGACAAAAGTGTTTTTCTTTTTACGTATTTAGTTTTCACTTAAATTCCTCTACAACTACCTAACACTTCTGCTTATTTTTTTTTATTTTTTTGTTAAGTGGGGAGGGTAGAGTTGATCTCACCTTTAAAATTTTTGATAACCAATTTTTTCGCAGCCCCAGGTCTATTGGCATTCAATGGAGATGCATGTCTGCTTATACCATTGCTTGGTGTTGTCAGTGCCGAGAAGTTGGGTCGTCTCTCAGACTCTGTCATTGTTTCCGAATCTCCACCGCGACTATTTTCACCCTCTTCTGCCTTTAATTTTTCAACGACTGCTTTTTGCTCTTCTCCTGGAACCAATGATCGGCTATTGACTTCCCCGTCTTTATTATCGCCTTCTCCTTGGTTTTCCTCCCTGCCTTCTTGTCCCTGTTTCTTGTCGTCTTCGTCTCTGTCCCTTTCTTTTCTTTGCTCCTGGACAGAACAGCCACTACTGCTAGTCCCAGCTTCGTTTTCCTCCTTGTTTTCCGAAGAAGTTAAGATTCCACTAGTGAGCAGGACCTTGGTAGTATTTCCACTTGGTGTAGGGTCAGAGTTATCGTTATTAGGGGACAATTTAATCCTTTTTGGACTCGGATCCGAAGACTGCGGCGAGTGAGATGATGATGGAGTTATGCCGATAGAAGACTCTCCCGAACAGGAAGGGATTTCGGGGGAAGGTTTTATGGTACAAGAATTGCTAGAGGTGGCAGTACTAACACTAGCAGAATTGTTAGCTGTATTGCCAACACTGGAAGTGTTATTGGTGTTGCTTGCAGTAGTGGAGACTGCTACCAGTCCTCTTATATCGACACCGTCCGAGTTACTCAACGGTCTTTTTCTATGATTCGTACTTTCTTCAGATTGACTATGTTCTTGAGAAGCGTACTTAGAGACGCTTGAGAGAGGCATGCATTCCTTATTTCTCTGGCCAAAAGTGTGGCCGCTATGCTCAGTCACGTTTTTGGCCACTTTCTACCCAAAAAAAGAGAGGCTAATCGCTCTCTCTCCCTCGATATATCTCCTAACACTGTCTCTCTTGTTTTGTTGTGTTTGTGATTTGGTACGACTAAAGCGAGAGGGAAGGAAGGCCAACACCTGACACCCCTGCAGCCCCTTCTACCGCTTCTATTCTGCCAGGGCCGCCACTTTTGTGCCGCCAAGACAAGGACACGGTTAATAAGGGGACGATGACGTCTGGAAATGTAACAAAAAGCTTCACCCTGGAGCTGTTTGGTGACACTAACCGACTTCACTTGTTACCCCCTAGCTTCTCAGCTAGAACGTAGTGTCAAATATGGCGGAAAAATCTCGCTGAAATCACGCGTTACAAGGGCCGTAACTCTCGTCCATGCAGCAGACGACGAATCCTAAGACACGTGGCCGACTCTTTGTAATAACACCATGTGCACAGCTAGACATTAAAGAAAACAAAAATAATTTAAATCTTCAAAATTAAAAATTAAGAAATAAAACCGCTACTTTTAAGAGAGTCAATTTACTAGAGTTTAATTTCCTTTTTTCCAAATCAATGATAAGGGAAAATACATTTAAGAAATTAAAAACATCAAGCCAAACAAAAACTGATTTTTAAAAGTCAGTGTGACATCTCAATTCATTTTGATCTGTAAGTGTACTATAAAAAAAATTACGGTTACATTGAATTAATTTTGCAGTTACATTGGTTATATTTTCTCCATGTATAATCTAGGATTTTTACAGCTAACTCTATTATTGCTTGTATAAAAGAATTCTACTTTTCAAACATTAAAAAGTAAAAATCCATCCTGGTTATGACAATAAACTACATCTGCGTCCTGGGTAAGACAATAAACTACGTCCAACAGCAAGGCTTCTGATTGGAAGGTTTTGAGGAGTGTGGAACCACCTCTTAATTGCTGGTGTTCCCAGGTCCACCCTGACTCAGGGTGGTAGCACCTGTTAGGGTCCCAGCTATGGGTAAGTAGTTAATCCCCCAACTGGGGTCAAAACACTATGAAAGTGTAAAAATAGGTTTTAATACCAGAAATACATTGTAAAAAATTATTACCAGCAATAAATTATTACCAGCAATACATTTTTGAAAAAAAAATATTACCAACAATAAAAATCTTGTTAGCATTAAATACCCATTGAAGTTGATATGCTATAAAACAAAACAAACCAAACCAAACAAAAAAGTAAAAATATCTATAGAGAACTGAATGTAAATCAAAATAAATAGAAGACAATGTATTAGCAACCTTTTCTCATTACTTTTTAATGAGATATTCTGTTTTTACAAGTTTTACCTACTGGTGTTGAGTTATGTCTTCTTTACCATAACAATGGAATATCACATTACTAAGAGGAGTTCAAACTGATAATGTTCTTAACTTATTTTTGATGGAACTTGATACAGTTATGGAATAATTTAACAATAACATTCTTTCCTTTTTATTTTTATTTTTTAATCAGAAGACATTACAGTTCCAGGAACAGTCTTAAAACACATGATTTATTTTTTAAAAAACTAAAAAGTGAAGAAATCATTAGCATAGAACTTACAGTTATATCTAGCAATTTCAACTGTAAAATGGTGGGAACTAGCTGACAATCTAGTACTGAGCTTAAATTCTAGGTACTAAAGAGGAAAGTTCGTTAGAACAATTCGCATAAAAATCTTTATAGAAAAGGCACAGTGAACCTTCATTACGGTGTCAGGAAAGTGATTGCAGCCGAGAGGCCAGGTTCAGAACTTTATATTTTAATTTTGTTTTTGTATTTTATTAGATTGTTATATTGTATTAATTGTTTTGTTTTGTTTCTGATGTTCTGCAAATGATCTTCAAGAATAATCTTTCATATCATTTTTTTACCAAAGTCAACCCCAAATGATTTTAATTTGTTCACGGAGTTGGCCTGATTCCAAAATGGTATGATATGTTGGACTACAGCTTCTAAGAGTTGAAAAAGTATGACACAGTGACACATTGACATTCGCATTTATTTATTTATATATATATATATATATATATATATATATATATATATATATATATATATGAGTTGAAGATCAAATGTAGATCAGATATGGATAGGAATGCAACAAGATGATAAAATAAAATAAAGAACAAAGTAGGAGATGTATTTCAATCTAACATCTTTCACCTTTATTAAGGCTTCGTCAAAGATCGAGAATAGAAATGAAAAAAGCAGAGACAGAGTACTGGAATGTGATGATTTTTGGCAGTTCTCATTAATAAGACATGTGTAATGACCCAGTGCGTAGATGGACCAGTACTATTTATATTATTATACTTTCAACGTATGGGATTCAAGTAAACAACAAAAACTCCAAACTGTGAATCAACAAGTATATATTGAAATAACATACAAGAACAAACATGCAATAAAATTGTGTTCAATGTATAGATTAAGGGAAAGAAGTTGTTCCCCTTTAATTGTATATTGATTTGTAATTGATTGTTCAAAGAAAGTTCTTGTGAGAGAAAAATGTTCAGGAATCAATATTAGAACAAAGGACTGTTTGTTAGAATAGATAACACAAAAATACAATTGATCAAAAAGTGTGTTGTGTCATAAATTGGTTCGATATTAACAGAGTTCTGGTTGGTTGAACTTGGCTAAGTCACAGAGAGAAGTGTGAGTTTGTATTACAATATTCTGTGTCTGTGTGTGTGTTTGAAATGTTATGAGTAAGATCGTGGATTTGTTTTGACAGGCAAAATTTACTGGATCCTACTGACGACTTGTGAAAAAGTCGCCTCTTTTAAAGAAAAAGGTAGGCTCCCATAGAAGCATGGGTAAAGTTAATCCTGCATTAAAAATATGTAATTGGTTAAAAATTAACCAATCACTACATTCGTACTAATGAAAACAGGCAAGTAAGCTCAAAACCAAAGGATTTTTATATTCTTGTGTATGTGTGTGTGGTCGTCAACTCTGTTTAGGTTGGTGAAACTAAGTGTTTAATATCTAAAAAAACCACTAAAGTAATTGAGTTTCTTTTTTCCAGGTTTTCAGATAAGACGTTTAGCCATCTTGACACCATTTTTTGTAAGTATCACTGAAAAATCCTTTGAGTTATTCAGCTAGAAAGAGAACAGGTTAAAATCATTTTGTGTCAGCCCCACTATCTTCTCAAATGAGCAATGGTGAGAGGAAAAAGATTTGAAAATGAAACCATACCTGAAACCTGTGAGGCACCTTGTTACTGCAGGACAGAAAGTTAGAAGGTTAGAGAGGGTGAAGATCATCTTGAATAAATTGGAAAATGATCCTGGAATAATATATATATATATATATATATATATATATATATATATATATTTGAACTTTATTTCAATCTTTCGTGAGCTTCTGATCCTTAGCTATGATTAATTAATGATGAACATGTCATTTTCATTTATGATCAATTTTATCATGATTCTTCTGTTCAGCTTGGAGAATAATTATATATTCTTATTGCTCAAAGTAGAGTCCAATAGTCTTATAAAAACCTCGGAGAATTCCAGTAACATATCTTTAATCATTTCCTAGATAGAACAGTTCAAACCTTAATCTAAGACTTGAACAATTTGCTGTTACACAATTTGGACAATTTTGCTGTTACACCTGGTATAAGATTATTTTCAGATAATCCAACAAGCAGTTTGCTAAGCTTTTATAATTTTAAGAATTGGTTCATACAAATCAGCAGGATGCCACCACTGCATGGTAACAAGTGAGGAGTATGAGACCACAGCTCAAAAACACTAGCCGTTGCTGTTGTTGTTTCTCTAGTAAGTAGATTTTTATGGGATGGAGTTACTAGTTGCCCAACCAGTTTTAGATTCAGAGTTGCCTTTCACATAGACTGGTTGCCAACCAAGTGTAAAGAGGCGAGCCTACCCTACTATTTAACCCATAGCTGGAGTGGGAGAAGAAATGGATCCATATTTTTCTCAAAAGTATTTGTGTGAAAGTGAATGCAATGAACTCAACTAGAATTTGAACTCAGCTTATAAATTACAATAACATCATTGATATCCATTACACCAGGGTTTATTCCTTGTTTCATGTTTAGGATTCAATTTCCAGTTCCTTGTAAAGTCTTCTCATTGTCTTTCCTTCCTAGTACCCCTTTGCGTCTTAGTGGCATTATTGCCTTGCTTGGAGTGAATTGATTAAAAAAAACAGCATTGGTTTGATGCTGATTGCAGAAAACATATCTTCTGACAAAGTCTTTAATTTTATGGCGTGTTTTTGGCCAGCACATGGAAGCTTTGGCCTGTTCCTTATATACATTTGAACCGGTTTAACCAATGGGCATTGCTTGTATAGCTTTTGTCCTGAGTGATACTAGAGTCATTTTTAATGGACATCAGGTTGGAAATTTTAACAAACTCAAAATAAAGGAAGACAACATTTATTTCATTTATGAAACAAGGAAAAGATTCTTAAGAAATGGCTTATCTTCCTCGTAGAAAGAAGATAATGAAACAAAGTAATACTGTAAAGGCATTGTTTCACCAGTTCATTAAAGGAATTTGCAAGAAAATTAAATAAAATCATGAAATAAAATTATAATAATGAATAAAAAAAAGAAAGATAAAGCAATACATTTTGTCATAATGCTAGTAATAGAAGAACCAGAAAAAAACTCTATTTGGTTTTGTCAAATACTGCTAGGTGGCGCTGTTGAACTCTGTTAAAAGACAAACATTTCCTTCCTCACCATTTCTTGCTCTTGTTCCAAGATGTATCATCACATGGATAAAGAATGTTTCCACTGGAACACTTTCGTTTCCCTAGTCCACTGAACTCTCTTTCCACTTTCCAATACATGGTGTTTGCATGTGTCTTCCAAAACCTCCACCTATGAAGTAAACTAACCTTTTCTTTGGTTGTTCCAACTCAGAGCAAGGCTGACTTGAACTTGACCATTATGACCATTGCTGACCCATTCAACAATGGAGTAAATACAAACTTTTCTTTGGTCATTCCAACTCTGTGCAAAGCTGACTTGAACTTGACCATTATAATGATGCTTATCCTTACTTACCCTAACTTCTGGATCAAAAAGAAAATGAACATACACAAGAGACATTGAGAACTTTGTTTCTTTATAGATTGCACTTTAAAAATAAAGAATAAATGGTCTGTAGTCTAAGTTTTTGTATATTTCTTCTTTAATGATTTATGCAAGCACATAACATTTAAATTTCATAAGTTCCGTTTGTAACAGCATTCTCATTTGTTGAACTGGGATGTTTTCTTGTGTATTGAATAGAGATATATAATTATGCAATAAATTGTTGTGAAGATAATATTGTGGCTGTGTGAGTATTTTTCAAACAGGAGATACTGTAGTTAATTTTATCCAGTAACCATTTAGTTGTCTTTTTTTTTTGTTCCTTTAATAGATTGTATACTCATTGGGATGCTTCTTATTCTAAACAACAAAAACTGACTTTGATAAGACTTTACTTCTTCATGTCCTAATTATTTGTTCTAAAACCAAATTAAATTCCAAAATCAAATTTATTATTAAAGTTTTAGTTGAAAATGGCAACCCTCTTCATATGATGCAATTTATGCTAAAAAGTCTGCAATTTAATAAACCCAAATTGTTTGATCCAGAAAAGTCACCTATTTGAAATTACTCATGGCTGGTGAGTTTATCACAAGATTTGTTCAAAGTGTGTAGCTTTATTAGTTTTCTGCAAATCCACAACTTGTTTTCACTTCCCAACCTATGTTGAAATCCAGTAATAAAGATGTTCTGCACCCTGTCATGTTAGTTCTGTGATTTATGATTTTAAATGTCAGTGTGATGCTGAATATACTGGCAGAACTAATGATAGGTTGGAAGTGAGAAACAATCAGAACATACCAGCTAAGATCTGCAAAGAACAGTACAAAAACCTGCTTACACTTGTTACTACTTCTGGGTTTGCAATTACAGAATATCTAATAATCTGATGTATACTTCATCGTTTACCAAAGATCTGTTTACATTCATCAGCAAAGAATATATGGATTACCATTGTGCTTGAAATCCTATATAGAGGGTGTGTAAAAATACTTTTACAAACTCTAGGGGCAGGTTTTTTACACCAAAACAAGGACAAAGGCCCATATAAACATATGTCCTCAAATCCTTTGTTTTTGAGTTATTAAGTTTAAAGATTACGCTGCAGCCACTGTTAAATGTACAATCCAAGATATAATCCCAAAATTCTTATTACCATAATTTATGATGCCACAGATTCGGTCTCAGAAATGTGATGATAAAGGTTGGATGACTTGGCTTGCTTTGGTCTGGAAATGCAATCCAATACAGCCATGCAGCCTCAAGTTCATTAAAATTCACACAGCCATATGTAAAAATCATATCTCCCTACTCACAATATCTGCCATTGTTAAATGGAATACTTCTCAGTTAACTCACTACTACACATGTTAAACACTGAAGGCAGTCTAGCCACAAATGTACATGAAGGGCAAATGTAAACTAGTCTACAGGGCAAAACAGTGCCACCTACTGTGAACTTTCTTTAAATTTAATAACTCAAAAATAAAGCATTTTCGGACATATGTTTATATAGACTTTTGTCCTGGTTTAGTGTGAGGAATCTGTCCCCAAAGTTTGTAAAAGTATTTTTGATACAACCTGTATAAAATTTTAGCAACATTCCCTTTGTAAGTAGAAGAAAAGAGTGCTGGGTCTAAATGTAATCTACCTTTGATTTATATTGTATGGTATTTTTAACTTCACAGTTTTTTTAGCCATTGTCTTTTGTCCTTAGTTTAACTCTGAAGAGCAAAGAGCAATAAATAGTTAGCTTTTTCTTTATTTGTTTTTGATTTTTACTATAGTTTTCAATTTGCTACTTTATGGTGAATAATATTTTTTTCTTATCATTGCTCTTCCTCCACAATAATAGTAATAATGAAGAGTGTATAGAGCCAAAGGGTTGAGATAAAAAGCAACAATAATAAGCTAGAATAAAACTAGGAATAAAATAATAGTAATATTGAAGAGTGTATAGAGCCAGAGTGTTTGGATCAAAAGCAACAACAATAAGATGGAATAAAACTAGCAATAAAATAATAGTAATAATGAAGAGTGTATAGAGCCAAAGGGTTGGGATAAAAAGCAACAATAATAAGCTAGAATAAAACTAGTAATAAAATAATAGTAATAATAATATCCGTGATGTTACCCATATTTCAGTTACTGTGTTTCATTCATTTTGCTGCATTGATTATAAGTACAATTGTTTTTCTCAAGACAAGTGAAGTTTGTACAGAGATGATTATATTTTGCAATTTTTAAACATAACTTGAAGAAGACTGTCATTTGGATAATCAAATGGTGCCAAATGTAGTTTTTGGATTCTCATGTATCCTAAAAAATTGACCTCCCATAGTTCATATTTTGATTCATAAATGTTGAGACAAAGTCTATTTCTGGGCTCATAGAATGTAGAGTGAGTGGCCATTGGTCAAATGTAAAATAAATGAAAGAACTGTCCCACAAACACAATAAGGAATAATAAGAAAAAGAAAAAAGAACAGGTTAAAAAATAATATGAAGCAAGCAAACAATATATACCAACCAAATTAAGAGTAATAAGGCAAAGCAACAGTAATATGGCAAAATGTTCACAAACTAAGAATTAGGTTGACATACAAGAGCAAGTAAATGTAGCGTTCTGACTTCAAGACAAGACAGACTCAGACTGGGTTAAATGAAACCCGGAAATAGACTATTTTATTGGCTAGGAAAAAATCCCAGCATGCATTTGTGTGCTTTTGCTTATACATTGGGTGGGGGGAAGTATTTTGCACTCATTGCAACTGAGATTAGAACCAAAAGCAACGATAGTAAGATGGAATGAAACTTGTCATAAAATAATAGGAATAATAATGAAGAGTGTATAGAGTCAGAGGGTTGGGATAAAAAGCAACAATAATAAGATGGAATAAAAATAGTCATAAAATAATTGTAATAATGAAGAGTGTATAGAGCCAAAGGGTTGGGATAAAAAGCAACAATAATAAGATGGAATAAAACTAGTAATAAAATAATAGTAATAATAAAGAGTGTATAGAGCCAAAGGGTTGGGATAAAAAGCAACAATAATAAGATGGAATAAAACTAGTAATAAAATAATAGTAATAATAAAGAGTGTATAGAGCCAAAGGGTTGGGATAAAAAGCAACAATAATAAGATGGAATAAAACTAGTAATAAAATAATAGTAATAATAAAGAGTGTATAGAGCCAAAGGGTTGGGATAAAAAGCAACAATAATAAGATGGAATAAAACTAGTAATGAAATAATAGTAATAATAAAGAGTGTATAGAGCCAAAGGGTTGGGATAAAAAGCAACAATAATAAGATGGAATAAAACTAGTAATAAAATAATAGTAATAATAAAGAGTGTATAGAGCCAAAGGGTTGGGATAAAAAGCAACAATAATAAGATGGAATAAAACTAGTAATAAAATAATAGTAATAATAAACAGTGTATAGAGCCAAAGGATTGGGATAAAAAGCAACAATAATAAGATGGAATAAAACTAGTAATAAAATAATAGTAATAATAAAGAGTGTATAGAGCCAAAGGATTGGGATCAAAAGCAAAAATAATAAGATGGAATAAAACTAGTAATAAAATAATAGTAATAATGAAGAGTGTATAGAGCCAAAGGATTGGGATCAAAAGCAACAATAATAAGATGGAATAAAACTAGTAATAAAATAATAGTAATAATAAAGAGTGTATAGAGCCAAAGGGTTGGGATAAAAAGCAACAATAATAAGATGGAATAAAACTAGTAATAAAATAATAGTAATAATAAAGAGTGTATAGAGCCAAAGGGTTGGGATAAAAAGCAACAATAATAAGATGGAATAAAACTAGTAATAAAATAATAGTAATAATAAAGAGTGTATAGAGCCAAAGGGTTGGGATAAAAAGCAACAATAATAAGATGGAATAAAACTAGTAATAAAATAATAGTAATAATAAAGAGTGTATAGAGCCAAAGGGTTGGGATAAAAAGCAACAATAATAAGATGGAATAAAACTAGTAATAAAATAATAGTAATAATAAAGAGTGTATAGAGCCAAAGGGTTGGGATAAAAAGCAACAATAATAAGATGGAATAAAACTAGTAATAAAATAATAGTAATAATAAACAGTGTATAGAGCCAAAGGATTGGGATAAAAAGCAACAATAATAAGATGGAATAAAACTAGTAATAAAATAATAGTAATAATAAAGAGTGTATAGAGCCAAAGGATTGGGATCAAAAGCAAAAATAATAAGATGGAATAAAACTAGTAATAAAATAATAGTAATAATGAAGAGTGTATAGAGCCAAAGGATTGGGATCAAAAGCAACAATAATAAGATGGAATAAAACTAGTAATAAAATAATAGTAATAATAAAGAGTGTATAGAGCCAAAGGGTTGGGATAAAAAGCAACAATAATAAGATGGAATAAAACTAGTAATAAAATAATAGTAATAATAAAGAGTGTATAGAGCCAAAGGGTTGGGATAAAAAGCAACAATAATAAGATGGAATAAAACTAGTAATAAAATAATAGTAATAATAAAGAGTGTATAGAGCCAAAGGGTTGGGATAAAAAGCAACAATAATAAGATGGAATAAAACTAGTAATAAAATAATAGTAATAATAAAGAGTGTATAGAGCCAAAGGGTTGGGATAAAAAGCAACAATAATAAGATTGAATAAAACTAGTAATAAAATAATAGTAATAATGAAGAGTGTATAGAGCCAAAGGGTTGGGATAAAAAGCATCAATAATAAGATGGAATAAAACTAGTAATAAAATAATAGTAATAATAAAGAGTGTATAGAGCCAAAGGGTTGGGATAAAAAGCATCAATAATAAGATGGAATAAAACTAGTAATAAAATAATAGTAATAATAAAGAGTGTATAGAGCCAAAGGATTGGGATCAAAAGCAACAATAATAAGATTGAATAAAACTAGTAATAAAATAATAGTAATAATGAAGAGTGTATAGAGCCAAAGGATTGGGATAAAAAGCAACAATAATAAGATGGAATAAAACTAGTAATAAAATAATAGTAATAATAAAGAGTGTATAGAGCCAAAGGGTTGGGATAAAAAGCAACAATAATAAGATGGAATAAAACTAGTAATAAAATAATAGTAATAATAAAGAGTGTATAGAGCCAAAGGATTGGGATCAAAAGCAACAATAATAAGATTGAATAAAACTAGTAATAAAATAATAGTAATAATGAAGAGTGTATAGAGCCAAAGGATTGGGATAAAAAGCAACAATAATAAGATGGAATAAAACTAGTAATAAAATAATAGTAATAATAAAGAGTGTATAGAGCCAAAGGGTTGGGATAAAAAGCAACAATAATAAGATTGAATAAAACTAGTAATAAAATAATAGTAATAATAAAGAGTGTATAGAGCCAAAGGGTTGGAATAAAAAGCAGCAATAATAAGATTGAATAAAACTAGTAATAAAATAATAGTAATAATGAAGAGTGTATAGAGCCAAAGGGTTGGGATAAAAAGCATCAATAATAAGATGGAATAAAACTAGTAATAAAATAATAGTAATAATGAAGAGTGTATAGAGCCAAAGGATTGGGATAAAAAGCAACAATAATAAGATGGAATAAAACTAGTAATAAAATAATAGTAATAATAAAGAGTGTATAGAGCCAAAGGGTTGGGATAAAAAGCAACAATAATAAGATGGAATAAAACTAGTAATAAAATAATAGTAATAATAAAGAGTGTATAGAGCCAAAGGGTTGGGATAAAAAGCAACAATAATAAGATTGAATAAAACTAGTAATAAAATAATAGTAATAATGAAGAGTGTATAGAGCCAAAGGATTGGGATAAAAAGCAACAATAATAAGATGGAATAAAACTAGTAATACAATAATAGTAATAATAAAGAGTGTATAGAGCCAAAGGATTGGGATCAAAAGCAACAATAATAAGATGGAATAAAACTAGTAATAAAATAATAGTAATAATGAAGAGTGTATAGAGCCAAAGGATTGGGATAAAAGGCAACAATAATAAGATGGAATAAAACTAGTAATAAAATAATAGTAATAATAAAGAATGTATAGAGCCAAAGGGTTGGGATAAAAAGCAACAATAATAAGATTGAATAAAACTAGTAATAAAATAATAGTAATAATAAAGAGTGTATAGAGTCAAAGGGTTGGAATAAAAAGCAACAATAATAAGATTGAATAAAACTAGTAATAAAATAATAGTAATAATAAAGAGTGTATAGAGCCAAAGGGTTGGGATAAAAAGCAACAATAATAAGATGGAATAAAACTAGTAATAAAATAATAGTAATAATAAAGAGTGTATAGAGCCAAAGGGTTGGGATAAAAAGCAACAATAATAAGATGGAATAAAACTAGTAATAAAATAATAGTAATAATAAAGAGTGTATAGAGCCAAAGGATTGGGATCAAAAGCAACAATAATAAGATTGAATAAAACTAGTAATAAAATAATAGTAATAATGAAGAGTGTATAGAGCCAAAGGATTGGGATAAAAAGCAACAATAATAAGATGGAATAAAACTAGTAATAAAATAATAGTAATAATAAAGAGTGTATAGAGGCAAAGGGTTGGGATAAAAAGCAACAATAATAAGATTGAATAAAACTAGTAATAAAATAATAGTAATAATAAAGAGTGTATAGAGCCAAAGGGTTGGAATAAAAAGCAACAATAATAAGATTGAATAAAACTAGTAATAAAATAATAGTAATAATGAAGAGTGTATAGAGCCAAAGGGTTGGGATAAAAAGCATCAATAATAAGATGGAATAAAACTAGTAATAAAATAATAGTAATAATGAAGAGTGTATAGAGCCAAAGGATTGGGATAAAAAGCAACAATAATAAGATGGAATAAAACTAGTAATAAAATAATAGTAATAATAAAGAGTGTATAGAGCCAAAGGGTTGGGATAAAAAGCAACAATAATAAGATGGAATAAAACTAGTAATAAAATAATAGTAATAATAAAGAGTGTATAGAGCCAAAGGGTTGGGATAAAAAGCAACAATAATAAGATTGAATAAAACTAGTAATAAAATAATAGTAATAATGAAGAGTGTATAGAGCCAAAGGATTGGGATAAAAAGCAACAATAATAAGATGGAATAAAACTAGTAATACAATAATAGTAATAATAAAGAGTGTATAGAGCCAAAGGATTGGGATCAAAAGGAACAATAATAAGATGGAATAAAACTAGTAATAAAATAATAGTAATAATGAAGAGTGTATAGAGCCAAAGGATTGGGATAAAAAGCAACAATAATAAGATGGAATAAAACTAGTAATAAAATAATAGTAATAATAAAGAATGTATAGAGCCAAAGGGTTGGGATAAAAAGCAACAATAATAAGATTGAATAAAACTAGTAATAAAATAATAGTAATAATGAAGAGTGTATAGAGCCAAAGGATTGGGATAAAAAGCAACAATAATAAGATGGAATAAAACTAGTAATAAAATAATAGTAATAATAAAGAGTGTATAGAGCCGAAGGATTGGGATCAAAAGCAACAATAATAAGATGGAATAAAACAAGTAATAAAATAATAGTAATAATGAAGAGTGTATAGAGCCAAAGGATTGGGATAAAAAGCAACAATAATAAGATGGAATAAAACTAGTAATAAAATAATAGTAATAATAAAGAGTGTATAGAGCCAAAGGGTTGGGATAAAAAGCAACAATAATAAGATTGAATAAAACTAGTAATAAAATAATAGTAATAATAAAGAGTGTATAGAGCCAAAGGGTTGGAATAAAAACCAACAATAATAAGATTGAATAAAACTAGTAATAAAATAATAGTAATAATGAAGAGTGTATAGAGCCAAAGGGTTGGGATAAAAAGCAACAATAATAAGATTGAATAAAACTAGTAATAAAATAATAGTAATAATGAAGAGTGTATAGAGCCAAAGGATTGGGATAAAAAGCAACAATAATAAGATGGAATAAAACTAGTAATAAAATAATAGTAATAATAAAGAGTGTATAGAGCCAAAGGGTTGGGATAAAAAGCAACAATAATAAGATGGAATAAAACTAATAATAAAATAATAGTAATAATAAAGAGTGTATAGAGCCAAAGGATTGGGATCAAAAGCAACAATAATAAGATTGAATAAAACTAGTAATAAAATAATAGTAATAATGAAGAGTGTATAGAGCCAAAGGATTGGGATAAAAAGCAACAATAATAAGATGGAATAAAACTAGTAATAAAATAATAGTAATAATAAACAGTGTATAGAGCCAAAGGGTTGGGATAAAAAGCAACAATAATAAGATTGAATAAAACTAGTAATAAAATAATAGTAATAATAAAGAGTGTATAGAGCCAAAGGGTTGGAATAAAAAGCAACAATAATAAGATTGAATAAAACTAGTAATAAAATAATAGTAATAATGAAGAGTGTATAGAGCCAAAGGGTTGGGATAAAAAGCATCAATAATAAGATGGAATAAAACTAGTAATAAAATAATAGTAATAATGAAGAGTGTATAGAGCCAAAGGATTGGGATAAAAAGCAACAATAATAAGATGGAATAAAACTAGTAATAAAATAATAGTAATAATAAAGAGTGTATAGAGCCAAAGGGTTGGGATAAAAAGCAACAATAATAAGATTGAATAAAACTAGTAATAAAATAATAGTAATAAGAAAGAGTGTATAGACCCAAAGGGTTGGGATAAAAAGCATCAATAATAAGATGGAATAAAACTAGTCATAAAATAATAGTAATAATAAAGAGTGTATAGAGCCAAAGGGTTGGGATAAAAAGCATCAATAATAAGATTGAATAAAACTAGTAATAAAATAATAGTAATAATGAAGAGTGTATAGAGCCAAAGGGTTGGGATAAAAAGCATCAATAATAAGATGGAATAAAACTAGTAATAAAATAATAGTAATAATAAAGAGTGTATAGAGCCAAATGGTTGGAATAAAAAGCAACAATAATAAGATTGAATAAAACTAGTAATAAAATAATAGTAATAATGAAGAGTGTATAGAGCCAAAGGGTTGGGATAAAAAGCATCAATAATAAGATGGAATAAAACTAGTAATAAAATAATAGTAATAATAAAGAGTGTATAGAGCCAAAGGGTTGGAATAAAAAGCAACAATAATAAGATTGAATAAAACTAGTAATAAAATAATAGTAATAATGAAGAGAGTATAGAGCCAAAGGGTTGGGATAAAAAGCATCAATAATAAGATGAAATAAAACTAGTAATAAAATAATAGTAATAATAAAGAGTGTATAGAGCCAAAGGGTTGGGATAAAAAGCATCAATAATAAGATGGAATAAAACTAGTAATAAAATAATAGTAATAATAAAGAGTGTATAGAGCCAAAGGGTTGGGATAAAAAGCAACAATAATAAGATTGAATAAAACTAGTAATAAAATAATAGTAATAATGAAGAGTCTATAGAGCCAAAGGATTGGGATAAAAAGCAACAATAATAAGATGGAATAAAACTAGTAATAAAATAATAGTAATAATAAAGAGTGTATGGAGCCAAAGGATTGGGATCAAAAGCAACAATAATAAGATGGAATAAAACTAGTAATAAAATAATAGTAATAATGAAGAGTGTATAGAGCCAAACGATTGGGATAAAAAGCAACAATAATAAGATGGAATAAAACTAGTAATAAAATAATAGTAATAATAAAGAGTGTATAGAGCCAAAGGGTTGGGATAAAAAGTAACAATAATAGGATTGAATAAAACTAGTAATAAAATAATAGTAATAATAAAGAGTGTATAGAGCCAAAGGGTTGGAATAAAAACCAACAATAATAAGATTGAATAAAACTAGTAATAAAATAATAGTAATAATGAAGAGTGTATAGAGCCAAAGGGTTGGGATAAAAAGCATCAATAATAAGATGGAATAAAACTAGTCATAAAATAATAGTAATAATAAAGAGTGTATAGAGCCAAAGGGTTGGGATAAAAAGCATCAATAATAAGATTGAATAAAACTAGTAATAAAATAATAGTAATAATGAAGAGTGTATAGAGCCAAAGGGTTGGGATAAAAAGCATCAATAATAAGATGGAATAAAACTAGTAATAAAATAATAGTAATAATAAAGAGTGTATAGAGCCAAAGGGTTGGAATAAAAAGCAACAATAATAAGATTGAATAAAACTAGTAATAAAATAATAGTAATAATGAAGAGTGTATAGAGCCAAAGGGTTGGGATAAAAAGCATCAATAATAAGATGGAATAAAACTAGTAATAAAATAATAGTAATAATAAAGAGTGTATAGAGCCAAAGGGTTGGAATAAAAAGCAACAATAATAAGATTGAATAAAACTAGTAATAAAATAATAGTAATAATGAAGAGAGTATAGAGCCAAAGGGTTGGGATAAAAAGCATCAATAATAAGATGAAATAAAACTAGTAATAAAATAATAGTAATAATAAAAAGTGTATAGAGCCAAAGGGTTGGGATAAAAAGCATCAATAATAAGATTGAATAAAACTAGTAATAAAATAATAGTAATAATGAAGAGTGTATAGAGCCAAAGGATTGGGATAAAAAGCAACAATAATAAGATGGAATAAAACTAGTAATAAAATAATAGTAATAATAAAGAGTGTATAGAGCCAAAGGGTTAGGATAAAAAGCAACAATAATAAGATTGAATAAAACTAGTAATAAAATAATAGTAATAATGAAGAGTGTATAGAGCCAAAGGATTGGGATAAAAAGCAACAATAATAAGATGGAATAAAACTAGTAATAAAATAATAGTAATAATAAAGAGTGTATAGAGCCAAACGGTTGGGATAAAAAGCAACAATAATAAGATGGAATAAAACTAGTAATAAAATAATAGTAATAATAAAGAGTGTATAGAGCCAAAGGGTTGGGATAAAAAGCAACAATAATAAGATTGAATAAAACTAGTAATAAAATAATAGTAATAATGAAGAGTCTATAGAGCCAAAGGATTGGGATAAAAAGCAACAATAATAAGATGGAATAAAACTAGTAATAAAATAATAGTAATAATAAAGAGTGTATAGAGCCAAAGGATTGGGATCAAAAGCAACAATAATAAGATGGAATAAAACTAGTAATAAAATAATAGTAATAATGAAGAGTGTATAGAGCCAAAGGATTGGGATAAAAAGCAACAATAATAAGATGGAATAAAACTAGTAATAAAATAATAGTAATAATAAAGAGTGTATAGAGCCAAAGGGTTGGGATAAAAAGTAACAATAATAGGATTGAATAAAACTAGTAATAAAATAATAGTAATAATAAAGAGTGTATAGAGCCAAAGGGTTGGAATAAAAACCAACAATAATAAGATTGAATAAAACTAGTAATAAAATAATAGTAATAATGAAGAGTGTATAGAGCCAAAGGGTTGGGATAAAAAGCATCAATAATAAGATGGAATAAAATTAGTAATAAAATAATAGTAATAATAAAGAGTGTATAGAGCCAAAGGGTTGGGATAAAAAGCATCAATAATAAGATGGAATAAAACTAGTAATAAAATAATAGTAATAATAAAGAGTGTATAGAGCCAAAGGATTGGGATCAAAAGCAACAATAATAAGATTGAATAAAACTAGTAATAAAATAATAGTAATAATGAAGAGTGTATAGAGCCAAAGGATTGGGATAAAAAGCAACAATAATAAGATGGAATAAAACTAGTAATAAAATAATAGTAATAATAAAGAGTGTATAGAGCCAAACGGTTGGGATAAAAAGCAACAATAATAAGATGGAATAAAACTAGTAATAAAATAATAGTAATAATAAAGAGTGTATAGAGCCAAAGGGTTGGGATAAAAAGCAACAATAATAAGATTGAATAAAACTAGTAATAAAATAATAGTAATAATGAAGAGTCTATAGAGCCAAAGGATTGGGATAAAAAGCAACAATAATAAGATGGAATAAAACTAGTAATAAAATAATAGTAATAATAAAGAGTGTATAGAGCCAAAGGATTGGGATCAAAAGCAACAATAATAAGATGGAATAAAACTAGTAATAAAATAATAGTAATAATGAAGAGTGTATAGAGCCAAACGATTGGGATAAAAAGCAACAATAATAAGATGGAATAAAACTAGTAATAAAATAATAGTAATAATAAAGAGTGTATAGAGCCAAAGGGTTGGGATAAAAAGTAACAATAATAGGATTGAATAAAACTAGTAATAAAATAATAGTAATAATAAAGAGTGTATAGAGCCAAAGGGTTGGAATAAAAACCAACAATAATAAGATTGAATAAAACTAGTAATAAAATAATAGTAATAATGAAGAGTGTATAGAGCCAAAGGGTTGGGATAAAAAGCATCAATAATAAGATGGAATAAAACTAGTCATAAAATAATAGTAATAATAAAGAGTGTATAGAGCCAAAGGGTTGGGATAAAAAGCATCAATAATAAGATTGAATAAAACTAGTAAAAAAATAATAGTAATAATGAAGAGTGTATAGAGCCAAAGGGTTGGGATAAAAAGCATCAATAATAAGATGGAATAAAACTAGTAATAAAATAATAGTAATAATAAAGAGTGTATAGAGCCAAAGGGTTGGAATAAAAAGCAACAATAATAAGATTGAATAAAACTAGTAATAAAATAATAGTAATAATGAAGAGTGTATAGAGCCAAAGGGTTGGGATAAAAAGCATCAATAATAAGATGGAATAAAACTAGTAATAAAATAATAGTAATAATAAAGAGTGTATAGAGCCAAAGGGTTGGAATAAAAAGCAACAATAATAAGATTGAATAAAACTAGTAATAAAATAATAGTAATAATGAAGAGAGTATAGAGCCAAAGGGTTGGGATAAAAAGCATCAATAATAAGATGAAATAAAACTAGTAATAAAATAATAGTAATAATAAAAAGTGTATAGAGCCAAAGGGTTGGGATAAAAAGCATCAATAATAAGATTGAATAAAACTAGTAATAAAATAATAGTAATAATGAAGAGTGTATAGAGCCAAAGGATTGGGATAAAAAGCAACAATAATAAGATGGAATAAAACTAGTAATAAAATAATAGTAATAATAAAGAGTGTATAGAGCCAAAGGGTTAGGATAAAAAGCAACAATAATAAGATTGAATAAAACTAGTAATAAAATAATAGTAATAATGAAGAGTGTATAGAGCCAAAGGATTGGGATAAAAAGCAACAATAATAAGATGGAATAAAACTAGTAATAAAATAATAGTAATAATAAAGAGTGTATAGAGCCAAACGGTTGGGATAAAAAGCAACAATAATAAGATGGAATAAAACTAGTAATAAAATAATAGTAATAATAAAGAGTGTATAGAGCCAAAGGGTTGGGATAAAAAGTAACAATAATAGGATTGAATAAAACTAGTAATAAAATAATAGTAATAATAAAGAGTGTATAGAGCCAAAGGGTTGGAATAAAAACCAACAATAATAAGATTGAATAAAACTAGTAATAAAATAATAGTAATAATGAAGAGTGTATAGAGCCAAAGGGTTGGGATAAAAAGCATCAATAATAAGATGGAATAAAATTAGTAATAAAATAATAGTAATAATAAAGAGTGTATAGAGCCAAAGGGTTGGGATAAAAAGCATCAATAATAAGATGGAATAAAACTAGTAATAAAATAATAGTAATAATAAAGAGTGTATAGAGCCAAAGGATTGGGATCAAAAGCAACAATAATAAGATTGAATAAAACTAGTAATAAAATAATAGTAATAATGAAGAGTGTATAGAGCCAAAGGATTGGGATAAAAAGCAACAATAATAAGATGGAATAAAACTAGTAATAAAATAATAGTAATAATAAAGAGTGTATAGAGCCAAACGGTTGGGATAAAAAGCAACAATAATAAGATGGAATAAAACTAGTAATAAAATAATAGTAATAATAAAGAGTGTATAGAGCCAAAGGGTTGGGATAAAAAGCAACAATAATAAGATTGAATAAAACTAGTAATAAAATAATAGTAATAATGAAGAGTCTATAGAGCCAAAGGATTGGGATAAAAAGCAACAATAATAAGATGGAATAAAACTAGTAATAAAATAATAGTAATAATAAAGAGTGTATAGAGCCAAAGGATTGGGATCAAAAGCAACAATAATAAGATGGAATAAAACTAGTAATAAAATAATAGTAATAATGAAGAGTGTATAGAGCCAAACGATTGGGATAAAAAGCAACAATAATAAGATGGAATAAAACTAGTAATAAAATAATAGTAATAATAAAGAGTGTATAGAGCCAAAGGGTTGGGATAAAAAGTAACAATAATAGGATTGAATAAAACTAGTAATAAAATAATAGTAATAATAAAGAGTGTATAGAGCCAAAGGGTTGGAATAAAAACCAACAATAATAAGATTGAATAAAACTAGTAATAAAATAATAGTAATAATGAAGAGTGTATAGAGCCAAAGGGTTGGGATAAAAAGCATCAATAATAAGATGGAATAAAACTAGTCATAAAATAATAGTAATAATAAAGAGTGTATAGAGCCAAAGGGTTGGGATAAAAAGCATCAATAATAAGATTGAATAAAACTAGTAATAAAATAATAGTAATAATGAAGAGTGTATAGAGCCAAAGGGTTGGGATAAAAAGCATCAATAATAAGATGGAATAAAACTAGTAATAAAATAATAGTAATAATAAAGAGTGTATAGAGCCAAAGGGTTGGAATAAAAAGCAACAATAATAAGATTGAATAAAACTAGTAATAAAATAATAGTAATAATGAAGAGTGTATAGAGCCAAAGGGTTGGGATAAAAAGCATCAATAATAAGATGGAATAAAACTAGTAATAAAATAATAGTAATAATAAAGAGTGTATAGAGCCAAAGGGTTGGAATAAAAAGCAACAATAATAAGATTGAATAAAACTAGTAATAAAATAATAGTAATAATGAAGAGAGTATAGAGCCAAAGGGTTGGGATAAAAAGCATCAATAATAAGATGAAATAAAACTAGTAATAAAATAATAGTAATAATAAAGAGTGTATAGAGCCAAAGGGTTGGGATAAAAAGCATCAATAATAAGATTGAATAAAACTAGTAATAAAATAATAGTAATAATGAAGAGTGTATAGAGCCAAAGGATTGGGATAAAAAGCAACAATAATAAGATGGAATAAAACTAGTAATAAAATAATAGTAATAATAAAGAGTGTATAGAGCCAAAGGGTTAGGATAAAAAGCAACAATAATAAGATTGAATAAAACTAGTAATAAAATAATAGTAATAATGAAGAGTGTATAGAGCCAAAGGATTGGGATAAAAAGCAACAATAATAAGATGGAATAAAACTAGTAATAAAATAATAGTAATAATAAAGAGTGTATAGAGCCAAACGGTTGGGATAAAAAGCAACAATAATAAGATGGAATAAAACTAGTAATAAAATAATAGTAATAATAAAGAGTGTATAGAGCCAAAGGGTTGGGATAAAAAGCAACAATAATAAGATTGAATAAAACTAGTAATAAAATAATAGTAATAATGAAGAGTCTATAGAGCCAAAGGATTGGGATAAAAAGCAACAATAATAAGATGGAATAAAACTAGTAATAAAATAATAGTAATAATAAAGAGTGTATAGAGCCAAAGGATTGGGATCAAAAGCAACAATAATAAGATGGAATAAAACTAGTAATAAAATAATAGTAATAATGAAGAGTGTATAGAGCCAAAGGATTGGGATAAAAAGCATCAATAATAAGATGGAATAAAACTAGTAATAAAATAATAGTAATAATAAAGAGTGTATAGAGCCAAAGGGTTGGGATAAAAAGTAACAATAATAGGATTGAATAAAACTAGTAATAAAATAATAGTAATAATAAAGAGTGTATAGAGCCAAAGGGTTGGAATAAAAACCAACAATAATAAGATTGAATAAAACTAGTAATAAAATAATAGTAATAATGAAGAGTGTATAGAGCCAAAGGGTTGGGATAAAAAGCATCAATAATAAGATGGAATAAAACTAGTAATAAAATAATAGTAATAATAAAGAGTGTATAGAGCCAAAGGGTTGGGATAAAAAGCATCAATAATAAGATGGAATAAAACTAGTAATAAAATAATAGTAATAATAAAGAGTGTATAGAGCCAAAGGATTGGGATCAAAAGCAACAATAATAAGATTGAATAAAACTAGTAATAAAATAATAGTAATAATGAAGAGTGTATAGAGCCAAAGGATTGGGATAAAAAGCAACAATAATAAGATGGAATAAAACTAGTAATAAAATAATAGTAATAATAAAGAGTGTATAGAGCCAAAGGGTTGGGATAAAAAGCAACAATAATAAGATTGAATAAAACTAGTAATAAAATAATAGTAATAATAAAGAGTGTATAGAGCCAAAGGGTTGGAATAAAAAGCAACAATAATAAGATTGAATAAAACTAGTAATAAAATAATAGTAATAATAAAGAGTTTATAGAGCCAAAGGGTTGGGATAAAAAGCAACAATAATAAGATGGAATAAAACTAGTAATAAAATAATAGTAATAATAAAGAGTGTATAGAGCCAAAGGGTTGGGATAAAAAGCAACAATAATAAGATGGAATAAAACTAGTAATAAAATAATAGTAATAATAAAGAGTGTATAGAGCCAAAGGATTGGGATCAAAAGCAACAATAATAAGATTGAATAAAACTAGTAATAAAATAATAGTAATAATGAAGAGTGTATAGAGCCAAAGGATTGGGATAAAAAGCAACAATAATAAGATGGAATAAAACTAGTAATAAAATAATAGTAATAATAAACAGTGTATAGAGCCAAAGGGTTGGGATAAAAAGCAACAATAATAAGATTGAATAAAACTAGTAATAAAATAATAGTAATAATGAAGAGTGTATAGAGCCAAAGGGTTGGGATAAAAAGCATCAATAATAAGATGGAATAAAACTAGTAATAAAATAATAGTAATAATAAAGAGTGTATAGAGCCAAAGGGTTGGAATAAAAAGCAACAATAATAAGATTGAATAAAACTAGTAATAAAATAATAGTAATAATGAAGAGAGTATAGAGCCAAAGGGTTGGGATAAAAAGCATCAATAATAAGATGAAATAAAACTAGTAATAAAATAATAGTAATAATAAAGAGTGTATAGAGCCAAAGGGTTGGGATAAAAAGCATCAATAATAAGATTGAATAAAACTAGTAATAAAATAATAGTAATAATGAAGAGTGTATAGAGCCAAAGGATTGGGATAAAAAGCAACAATAATAAGATGGAATAAAACTAGTAATAAAATAATAGTAATAATAAAGAGTGTATAGAGCCAAAGGGTTAGGATAAAAAGCAACAATAATAAGATTGAATAAAACTAGTAATAAAATAATAGTAATAATGAAGAGTGTATAGAGCCAAAGGATTGGGATAAAAAGCAACAATAATAAGATGGAATAAAACTAGTAATAAAATAATAGTAATAATAAAGAGTGTATAGAGCCAAACGGTTGGGATAAAAAGCAACAATAATAAGATGGAATAAAACTAGTAATAAAATAATAGTAATAATAAAGAGTGTATAGAGCCAAAGGGTTGGGATAAAAAGCAACAATAATAAGATTGAATAAAACTAGTAATAAAATAATAGTAATAATGAAGAGTCTATAGAGCCAAAGGATTGGGATAAAAAGCAACAATAATAAGATGGAATAAAACTAGTAATAAAATAATAGTAATAATAAAGAGTGTATAGAGCCAAAGGATTGGGATCAAAAGCAACAATAATAAGATGGAATAAAACTAGTAATAAAATAATAGTAATAATGAAGAGTGTATAGAGCCAAAGGATTGGGATAAAAAGCATCAATAATAAGATGGAATAAAACTAGTAATAAAATAATAGTAATAATAAAGAGTGTATAGAGCCAAAGGGTTGGGATAAAAAGTAACAATAATAGGATTGAATAAAACTAGTAATAAAATAATAGTAATAATAAAGAGTGTATAGAGCCAAAGGGTTGGAATAAAAACCAACAATAATAAGATTGAATAAAACTAGTAATAAAATAATAGTAATAATGAAGAGTGTATAGAGCCAAAGGGTTGGGATAAAAAGCATCAATAATAAGATGGAATAAAACTAGTAATAAAATAATAGTAATAATAAAGAGTGTATAGAGCCAAAGGGTTGGGATAAAAAGCATCAATAATAAGATGGAATAAAACTAGTAATAAAATAATAGTAATAATAAAGAGTGTATAGAGCCAAAGGATTGGGATCAAAAGCAACAATAATAAGATTGAATAAAACTAGTAATAAAATAATAGTAATAATGAAGAGTGTATAGAGCCAAAGGATTGGGATAAAAAGCAACAATAATAAGATGGAATAAAACTAGTAATAAAAAAATAGTAATAATAAAGAGTGTATAGAGCCAAAGGGTTGGGATAAAAAGCAACAATAATAAGATTGAATAAAACTAGTAATAAAATAATAGTAATAATAAAGAGTGTATAGAGCCAAAGGGTTGGAATAAAAAGCAACAATAATAAGATTGAATAAAACTAGTAATAAAATAATAGTAATAATAAAGAGTTTATAGAGCCAAAGGGTTGGGATAAAAAGCAACAATAATAAGATGGAATAAAACTAGTAATAAAATAATAGTAATAATAAAGAGTGTATAGAGCCAAAGGGTTGGGATAAAAAGCAACAATAATAAGATGGAATAAAACTAGTAATAAAATAATAGTAATAATAAAGAGTGTATAGAGCCAAAGGATTGGGATCAAAAGCAACAATAATAAGATTGAATAAAACTAGTAATAAAATAATAGTAATAATGAAGAGTGTATAGAGCCAAAGGATTGGGATAAAAAGCAACAATAATAAGATGGAATAAAACTAGTAATAAAATAATAGTAATAATAAACAGTGTATAGAGCCAAAGGGTTGGGATAAAAAGCAACAATAATAAGATTGAATAAAACTAGTAATAAAATAATAGTAATAATGAAGAGTGTATAGAGCCAAAGGGTTGGGATAAAAAGCATCAATAATAAGATGGAATAAAACTAGTAATAAAATAATAGTAATAATAAAGAGTGTATAGAGCCAAAGGGTTGGAATAAAAAGCAACAATAATAAGATTGAATAAAACTAGTAATAAAATAATAGTAATAATGAAGAGAGTATAGAGCCAAAGGGTTGGGATAAAAAGCATCAATAATAAGATGAAATAAAACTAGTAATAAAATAATAGTAATAATAAAGAGTGTATAGAGCCAAAGGGTTGGGATAAAAAGCATCAATAATAAGATTGAATAAAACTAGTAATAAAATAATAGTAATAATGAAGAGTGTATAGAGCCAAAGGATTGGGATAAAAAGCAACAATAATAAGATGGAATAAAACTAGTAATAAAATAATAGTAATAATAAAGAGTGAATAGAGCCAAAGGGTTAGGATAAAAAGCAACAATAATAAGATTGAATAAAACTAGTAATAAAATAATAGTAATAATGAAGAGTGTATAGAGCCAAAGGATTGGGATAAAAAGCAACAATAATAAGATGGAATAAAACTAGTAATAAAATAATAGTAATAATAAAGAGTGTATAGAGCCAAACGGTTGGGATAAAAAGCAACAATAATAAGATGGAATAAAACTAGTAATAAAATAATAGTAATAATAAAGAGTGTATAGAGCCAAAGGGTTGGGATAAAAAGCAACAATAATAAGATTGAATAAAACTAGTAATAAAATAATAGTAATAATGAAGAGTGTATAGAGCCAAAGGATTGGGATAAAAAGCATCAATAATAAGATGGAATAAAATTGTAATAAAATAATAGTAATAATAAAGAGTGTATAGAGCCAAAGGATTGGGATCAAAAGCAACAATAATAAGATGGAATAAAACTAGTAATAAAATAATAGTAATAATGAAGAGTGTATAGAGCCAAAGGATTGGGATAAAAAGCAACAATAATAAGATGGAATAAAACTAGTAATAAAATAATAGTAATAATAAAGAGTGTATGGAGCCAAAGGGTTGGGATAAAAAGCAACAATAATAAGATTGAATAAAACTAGTAATAAAATAATAGTAATAATGAAGAGTGTATAGAGCCAAAGGGTTGGAATAAAAACCAACAATAATAAGATTGAATAAAACTAGTAATAAAATAATAGTAATAATGAAGAGTGTATAGAGCCAAAGGGTTGGGATAAAAAGCATCAATAATAAGATGGAATAAAACTAGTAATAAAATAATAGTAATAATAAAGAGTGTATAGAGCCAAAGGGTTGGGATAAAAAGCATCAATAATAAGATGGAATAAAACTAGTAATAAAATAATAGTAATAATAAAGAGTGTATAGAGCCAAAGGATTGGAATGAAAAGCAACAATAATAAGATTGAATAAAACTAGTAATAAAATAATAGTAATAATGAAGAGTGTATAGAGCCAAAGGATTGGGATAAAAAGCAACAATAATAAGATGGAATAAAACTAGTAATAAAATAATAGTAATAATAAAGAGTGTATAGAGCCAAAGGGTTGGGATAAAAAGCAACAATAATAAGATTGAATAAAACTAATAATAAAATAATAGTAATAGTAAAGAGTGTATAGAGCCAAAGGGTTGGAATAAAAAGCAACAATAATAAGATTGAATAAAACTAGTAATAAAATAATAGTAATAATAAAGAGTGTATAGAGCCAAAGGGTTGGGATAAAAAGCAACAATAATAAGATGGAATAAAACTAGTAATAAAATAATAGTAATAATAAAGAGTGTATAGAGCCAAAGGGTTGGGATAAAAAGCAACAATAATAAGATGGAATAAAACTAGTAATAAAATAATAGTAATAATAAAGAGTGTATAGAGCCAAAGGGTTGGGATAAAAAGCAACAATAATAAGATTGAATAAAACTAGTAATAAAATAATAGTAATAATGAAGAGTGTATAGAGCCAAAGGATTGGGATAAAAAGCAACAATAATAAGATGGAATAAAACTAGTAATAAAATAATAGTAATAATAAACAGTGTATAGAGCCAAAGGGTTGGGATAAAAAGCAACAATAATAAGATTGAATAAAACTAGTAATAAAATAATAGTAATAATAAAGAGTGTATAGAGCCAAAGGGTTGGAATAAAAAGCAACAATAATAAGATTGAATAAAACTAGTAATAAAATAATAGTAATAATGAAGAGTGTATAGAGCCAAAGGGTTGGGATAAAAAGCATCAATAATAAGATGGAATAAAACTAGTAATAAAATAATAGTAATAATGAAGAGTGTATAGAGCCAAAGGATTGGGATAAAAAGCAACAATAATAAGATGGAATAAAACTAGTAATAAAATAATAGTAATAATAAAGAGTGTATAGAGCCAAAGGGTTGGGATAAAAAGCAACAATAATAAGATGGAATAAAACTAGTAATAAAATAATAGTAATAATAAAGAGTGTATAGAGCCAAAGGGTTGGGATAAAAAGCAACAATAATAAGATTGAATAAAACTAGTAATAAAATAATAGTAATAATGAAGAGTGTATAGAGCCAAAGGATTGGGATAAAAAGCAACAATAATAAGATGGAATAAAACTAGTAATACAATAATAGTAATAATAAAGAGTGTATAGAGCCAAAGGATTGGGATCAAAAGCAACAATAATAAGATGGAATAAAACTAGTAATAAAATAATAGTAATAATGAAGAGTGTATAGAGCCAAAGAAGTGGGATAAAAAGCAACAATAATAAGATTGAATAAAACTAGTAATAAAATAATAGTAATAATAAAGAGTGTATATAGCCAAAGGGTTGGAATAAAAAGCAACAATAATAAGATTGAATAAAACTAGTAATAAAATAATAGTAATAATGAAGAGTGTATAGAGCCAAAGGATTGGGATCAAAAGCAACAATAATAAGATGGAATAAAACTAGTAATAAGATAATAGTAATAATAAAGAGTGTATAGAGCCAAAGGGTTGGGATAAAAAGCAACAATAATAAGATGGAATAAAACTAGTAATAAAATAATAGTAATAATGAAGACTGTATAGAGCCAAAGGGTTGGGATAAAAAGCAACAATAATAAGATGGAATAAAACTAGTAATAAAATAATAGTAATAATAAAGAGTGTATAGAGCCAAAGGGTTGGGATAAAAAGCAACAATAATAAGATTGAATAAAACTAGTAATAAAATAATAGTAATAATGAAGAGTGTATAGAGCCAAAGGGTTGGGATAAAAAGCATCAATAATAAGATGGAATAAAACTAGTAATAAAATAATAGTAATAATGAAGAGTGTATAGAGCCAAAGGATTGGGATAAAAAGCAACAATAATAAGATGGAATAAAACTAGTAATAAAATAATAGTAATAATGAAGAGTGTATAGAGCCAAAGGATTGGGATAAAAAGCAACAATAATAAGATGGAATAAAACTAGTAATAAAATAATAGTAATAATAAAGAGTGTATAGAGCCAAAGGATTGGGATCAAAAGCAACAATAATAAGATGGAATAAAACTAGTAATAAAATAATAGTAATAATAAAGAGTGTATAGAGCCAAAGGGTTGGGATAAAAAGCAACAATAATAAGATTGAATAAAACTAGTAATAAAATAATAGTAATAATAAATAGTGTATAGAGCCAAAGGGTTGGAATAAAAACCAACAATAATAAGATTGAATAAAACTAGTAATAAAATAATAGTAATAATGAAGAGTGTATAGAGCCAAAGGGTTGGGATAAAAAGCATCAATAATAAGATGGAATAAAACTAGTAATAAAATAATAGTAATAATAAAGAGTGTATAGAGCCAAAGGGTTGGGATAAAAAGCATCAATAATAAGATGGAATAAAACTAGTAATAAAATAATAGTAATAATAAAGAGTGTATAGAGCCAAATGATTGGGATCAAATGCAACAATAATAAGATTGAATAAAACTAGTAATAAAATAATAGTAA
Source organism: Acanthosepion lycidas (assembly GCA_963932145.1). NCBI lineage: Eukaryota > Metazoa > Mollusca > Cephalopoda > Sepiida > Sepiidae > Acanthosepion > Acanthosepion lycidas. Next base: position 68,320,541 of record OZ010607.1, on the reverse strand, counting down.
TAATGAAGAGTCTATAGAGCCAAAGGATTGGTATAAAAAGCAACAATAATAAGATGGAATAAAACTAGTAATAAAATAATAGTAATAATAAAGAGTGTATAGAGCCAAAGGGTTGGGATAAAAAGCAACAATAATAAGATTGAATAAAACTAGTAATAAAATAATAGTAATAATAAAGAGTGTATAGAGCCAAAGGGTTGGAATAAAAAGCAACAATAATAAGATTGAATAAAACTAGTAATAAAATAATAGTAATAATAAAGAGTGTATAGAGCCAAAGGGTTGGGATAAAAAGCAACAATAATAAGATGGAATAAAACTAGTAATAAAATAATAGTAATAATAAAGAGTGTATAGAGCCAAAGGGTTGGGATAAAAAGCAACAATAATAAGATGGAATAAAACTAGTAATAAAATAATAGTAATAATAAAGAGTGTATCGAGCCAAAGGATTGGGATCAAAAGCAACAATAATAAGATTGAATAAAACTAGTAATAAAATAATAGTAATAATGAAGAGTGTATAGAGCCAAAGGATTGGGATAAAAAGCAACAATCATAAGATGGAATAAAACTAGTAATAAAATAATAGTAATAATAAACAGTGTATAGAGCCAAAGGGTTGGGATAAAAAGCAACAATAATAAGATTGAATAAAACTAGTAATAAAATAATAGTAATAATAAAGAGTGTATAGAGCCAAAGGGTTGGAATAAAAAGCAACAATAATAAGATTGAATAAAACTAGTAATAAAATAATAGTAATAATGAATAGTGTATAGAGCCAAAGGGTTGGGATAAAAAGCAACAATAATAAGATTGAATAAAACTAGTAATAAAATAATAGTAATAATGAAGAGTGTATAGAGCCAAAGGATTGGGATAAAAAGCAACAATAATAAGATGGAATAAAACTAGTAATAAAATAATAGTAATAATAAAGAGTGTATAGAGCCAAAGGGTTGGGATAAAAAGCATCAATAATAAGATGGAATAAAACTGGTAATAAAATAATAGTAATAATGAAGAGTGTATAGAGCCAAAGGATTGGGATAAAAAGCGACAATAATAAGATGGAATAAAACTAGTAATAAAATAATAGTAATAATAAAGAGTGTATAGAGCCAAAGGGTTGGGATAAAAAGCAACAATAATAAGATGGAATAAAACTAGTAATAAAATAATAGTAATAATAAAGAGTGTATAGAGCCAAAGGGTTGGGATAAAAAGCAACAATAATAAGATTGAATAAAACTAGTAATAAAATAATAGTAATAATGAAGAGTGTATAGAGCCAAAGGATTGGGATAAAAAGCAACAATAATAAGATGGAATAAAACTAGTAATAAAATAATAGTAATAATAAAGAGTGTATAGAGCCAAAGGGTTGGGATAAAAAGCAACAATAATAAGATGGAATAAAACTAGTAATAAAATAATAGTAATAATAAAGAGTGTATAGAGCCAAAGGGTTGGGATAAAAAGCAACAATAATAAGATTGAATAAAACTAGTAATAAAATAATAGTAATAATGAAGAGTGTATAGAGCCAAAGGATTGGGATAAAAAGCAACAATAATAAGATGGAATAAAACTAGTAATAAAATAATAGTAATAATAAAGAGTGTATAGAGCCAAAGGATTGGGATCAAAAGCAACAATAATAAGATGGAATAAAACTAGTAATAAAATAATAGTAATAATGAAGAGTGTATAGAGCCAAAGGATTGGGATAAAAAGCAACAATAATAAGATGGAATAAAACTAGTAATAAAATAATAGTAATAATAAAGAGTGTATAGAGCCAAAGGGTTGGGATAAAAAGCAACAATAATAAGATGGAATAAAACTGGTAATAAAATAATAGTAATAATGAAGAGTGTATAGAGCCAAAGGATTGGGATAAAAAGCAACAATAATAAGATGGAATAAAACTAGTAATAAAATAATAGTAATAATAAAGAGTGTATAGAGCCAAAGGATTGGGATCAAAAGCAACAATAATAAGATGGAATAAAACTAGTAATAAAATAATAGTAATAATGAAGAGTGTATAGAGCCAAAGGATTGGGATCAAAAGCAACAATAATAAGATGGAATAAAACTAGTAATAAAATAATAGTAATAATGAATAGTGTATAGAGCCAAAGGGTTGGGATAAAAAGCATCAATAATAAGATGGAATAAAACTGGTAATAAAATAATAGTAATAATGAAGAGTGTATAGAGCCAAAGGATTGGGATAAAAAGCAACAATAATAAGATGGAATAAAACTAGTAATAAAATAATAGTAATAATAAAGAGTGTATAGAGCCAAAGGGTTGGGATAAAAAGCAACAATAATAAGATGGAATAAAACTAGTAATAAAATAATAGTAATAATAAAGAGTGTATAGAGCCAAAGGGTTGGGATAAAAAGCAACAATAATAAGATTGAATAAAACTAGTAATAAAATAATAGTAATAATGAAGAGTGTATAGAGCCAAAGGATTGGGATAAAAAGCAACAATAATAAGATGGAATAAAACTAGTAATAAAATAATAGTAATAATAAAGAGTGTATAGAGCCAAAGGATTGGGATCAAAAGCAACAATAATAAGATGGAATAAAACTAGTAATAAAATAATAGTAATAATGAAGAGTGTATAGAGCCAAAGGATTGGGATAAAAAGCAACAATAATAAGATGGAATAAAACTAGTAATAAAATAATAGTAATAATAAAGAGTGTATAGAGCCAAAGGGTTGAGATAAAAAGCAACAATAATAAGATTGAATAAAACTAGTAATAAAATAATAGTAATAATAAAGAGTGTATAGAGCCAAAGGGTTGGAATAAAAAGCAACAATAATAAGATTGAATAAAACTAGTAATAAAATTATAGTAATAATGAAGAGTGTATAGACCCAAAGGGTTGGGATAAAAAGCATCAATAATAAGATGGAATAAAACTAGTAATAAAATAATAGTAATAATAAAGAGTGTATAGAGCCAAAGGGTTGGAATAAAAAGCAACAATAATAAGATTGAATAAAACTAGTAATAAAATAATAGTAATAATGAAGAGTGTATAGAGCCAAAGGGTTGGGATAAAAAGCATCAATAATAAGATGGAATAAAACTGGTAATAAAATAATAGTAATAATGAAGAGTGTATAGAGCCAAAGGATTGGGATAAAAAGCAACAATAATAAGATGGAATAAAACTAGTAATAAAATAATAGTAATAATAAAGAGTGTATAGAGCCAAAGGGTTGGGATAAAAAGCAACAATAATAAGATGGAATAAAACTAGTAATAAAATAATAGTAATAATAAAGAGTGTATAGAGCCAAAGGGTTGGGATAAAAAGCAACAATAATAAGATTGAATAAAACTAGTAATAAAATAATCGTAATAATGAAGAGTGTATAGAGCCAAAGGATTGGGATCAAAAGCAACAATAATAAGATGGAATAAAACTAGTAATAAAATAATAGTAATAATGAAGAGTGTATAGAGCCAAAGGATTGGGATAAAAAGCAACAATAATAAGATGGAATAAAACTAGTAATAAAATAATAGTAATAATAAAGAGTGTATAGAGCCAAAGGGTTGGGATAAAAAGCAACAATAATAAGATTGAATAAAACTAGTAATAAAATAATAGTAATAATAAAGAGTGTATAGAGCCAAAGGGTTGGAATAAAAAGCAACAATAATAAGATTGAATAAAACTAGTAATAAAATAATAGTAATAATGAAGAGTGTATAGACCCAAAGGGTTGGGATAAAAAGCATCAATAATAAGATGGAATAAAACTAGTAATAAAATAATAGTAATAATAAAGAGTGTATAGAGCCAAAGGGTTGGAATAAAAAGCAACAATAATAAGATTGAATAAAACTAGTAATAAAATAATAGTAATAATGAAGAGTGTATAGAGCCAAAGGGTTGGGATAAAAAGCATCAATAATAAGATGGAATAAAACTGGTAATAAAATAATAGTAATAATGAAGAGTGTATAGAGCCAAAGGGTTGGGATAAAAAGCATCAATAATAAGATGAAATAAAACTAGTAATAAAATAATAGTAATAATAAAGAGTGTATAGAGCCAAAGGGTTGGGATAAAAAGCAACAATAATAAGATGGAATAAAACTGGTAATAAAATAATAGTAATAATGAAGAGTGTATAGAGCCAAAGGATTGGGATAAAAAGCAACAATAATAAGATGGAATAAAACTAGTAATAAAATAATAGTAATAATAAAGAGTGTATAGAGCCAAAGGGTTGGGATAAAAAGCAACAATAATAAGATGGAATAAAACTAGTAATAAAATAATAGTAATAATAAAGAGTGTATAGAGCCAAAGGGTTGGGATAAAAAGCAACAATAATAAGATGGAATAAAACTAGTAATAAAATAATAGTAATAATAAAGAGTGTATAGAGCCAAAGGGTTGGGATAAAAAGCAACAATAATAAGATGGAATAAAACTAGTAATAAAATAATAGTAATAATAAAGAGTGTACAGAGCCAAAGGGTTGGGATAAAAAGCAACAATAATAAGATGGAATAAAACTAGTAATAAAATAATAGTAATAATGAAGAGTGTATAGAGCCAAAGGATTGGGATAAAAAGCAACAATAATAAGATGGAATAAAACTAGTAATAAAATAATAGTAATAATAAACAGTGTATAGAGCCAAAGGGTTGGGATAAAAAGCAACAATAATAAGATTGAATAAAACTAGTAATAAAATAATAGTAATAATAAAGAGTGTATAGAGCCAAAGGGTTGGAATAAAAAGCAACAATAATAAGATTGAATAAAACTAGTAATAAAATAATAGTAATAATGAAGAGTGTATAGAGCCAAAGGGTTGGGATAAAAAGCATCAATAATAAGATGGAATAAAACTAGTAATAAAATAATAGTAATAATGAAGAGTGTATAGAGCCAAAGGATTGGGATAAAAAGCAACAATAATAAGATGGAATAAAACTAGTAATAAAATAATAGTAATAATAAAGAGTGTATAGAGCCAAAGGGTTGGGATAAAAAGCAACAATAATAAGATGGAATAAAACTAGTAATAAAATAATAGTAATAATAAAGAGTGTATAGAGCCAAAGGGTTGGGATAAAAAGCAACAATAATAAGATGGAATAAAACTAGTAATAAAATAATAGTAATAATAAAGAGTGTATAGAGCCAAAGGGTTGGGATAAAAAGCAACAATAATAAGATGGAATAAAACTAGTAATAAAATAATAGTAATAATAAAGAGTGTACAGAGCCAAAGGGTTGGGATAAAAAGCAACAATAATAAGATGGAATAAAACTAGTAATAAAATAATAGTAATAATGAAGAGTGTATAGAGCCAAAGGATTGGGATAAAAAGCAACAATAATAAGATGGAATAAAACTAGTAATAAAATAATAGTAATAATAAACAGTGTATAGAGCCAAAGGGTTGGGATAAAAAGCAACAATAATAAGATTGAATAAAACTAGTAATAAAATAATAGTAATAATAAAGAGTGTATAGAGCCAAAGGGTTGGAATAAAAAGCAACAATAATAAGATTGAATAAAACTAGTAATAAAATAATAGTAATAATGAAGAGTGTATAGAGCCAAAGGGTTGGGATAAAAAGCATCAATAATAAGATGGAATAAAACTAGTAATAAAATAATAGTAATAATGAAGAGTGTATAGAGCCAAAGGATTGGGATAAAAAGCAACAATAATAAGATGGAATAAAACTAGTAATAAAATAATAGTAATAATAAAGAGTGTATAGAGCCAAAGGGTTGGGATAAAAAGCAACAATAATAAGATGGAATAAAACTAGTAATAAAATAATAGTAATAATAAAGAGTGTATAGAGCCAAAGGGTTGGGATAAAAAGCAACAATAATAAGATTGAATAAAACTAGTAATAAAATAATAGTAATAATGAAGAGTGTATAGAGCCAAAGGATTGGGATAAAAAGCAACAATAATAAGATGGAATAAAACTAGTAATACAATAATAGTAATAATAAAGAGTGTATAGAGCCAAAGGATTGGGATCAAAAGCAACAATAATAAGATGGAATAAAACTAGTAATAAAATAATAGTAATAATGAAGAGTGTATAGAGCCAAAGAAGTGGGATAAAAAGCAACAATAATAAGATGGAATAAAACTAGTAATAAAATAATAGTAATAATAAAGAGTGTATAGAGCCAAAGGGTTGGGATAAAAAGCAACAATAATAAGATTGAATAAAACTAGTAATAAAATAATAGTAATAATAAAGAGTGTATATAGCCAAAGGGTTGGAATAAAAAGCAACAATAATAAGATTGAATAAAACTAGTAATAAAATAATAGTAATAATGAAGAGTGTATAGAGCCAAAGGATTGGGATCAAAAGCAACAATAATAAGATGGAATAAAACTAGTAATAAAATAATAGTAATAATAAAGAGTGTATAGAGCCAAAGGGTTGGGATAAAAAGCAACAATAATAAGATGGAATAAAACTAGTAATAAAATAATAGTAATAATGAAGACTGTATAGAGCCAAAGGGTTGGGATAAAAAGCAACAATAATAAGATGGAATAAAACTAGTAATAAAATAATAGTAATAATAAAGAGTGTATAGAGCCAAAGGGTTGGGATAAAAAGCAACAATAATAAGATTGAATAAAACTAGTAATAAAATAATAGTAATAATGAAGAGTGTATAGAGCCAAAGGGTTGGGATAAAAAGCATCAATAATAAGATTGAATAAAACTAGTAATAAAATAATAGTAATAATGAAGAGTGTATAGAGCCAAAGGATTGGGATAAAAAGCAACAATAATAAGATGGAATAAAACTAGTAATAAAATAATAGTAATAATAAAGAGTGTATAGAGCCAAAGGATTGGGATCAAAAGCAACAATAATAAGATGGAATAAAACTAGTAATAAAATAATAGTAATAATAAAGAGTTTATAGAGCCAAAGGGTTGGGATAAAAAGCAACAATAATAAGATTGAATAAAACTAGTAATAAAATAATAGTAATAATAAATAGTGTATAGAGCCAAAGGGTTGGAATAAAAACCAACAATAATAAGATTGAATAAAACTAGTAATAAAATAATAGTAATAATGAAGAGTGTATAGAGCCAAAGGGTTGGGATAAAAAGCATCAATAATAAGATGGAATAAAACTAGTAATAAAATAATAGTAATAATAAAGAGTGTATAGAGCCAAAGGGTTGGGATAAAAAGCATCAATAATAAGATGGAATAAAACTAGTAATAAAATAATAGTAATAATAAAGAGTGTATAGAGCCAAATGATTGGGATCAAATGCAACAATAATAAGATTGAGTAAAACTAGTAATAAAATAATAGTAATAATGAAGAGTCTATAGAGCCAAAGGATTGGTATAAAAAGCAACAATAATAAGATGGAATAAAACTAGTAATAAAATAATAGTAATAATAAAGAGTGTATAGAGCCAAAGGGTTGGGATAAAAAGCAACAATAATAAGATTGAATAAAACTAGTAATAAAATAATAGTAATAATGAAGAGTGTATAGAGCCAAAGGATTGGGATAAAAAGCAACAATAATAAGATGGAATAAAACTAGTAATAAAATAATAGTAATAATAAAGAGTGTATAGAGCCAAAGGATTGGGATCAAAAGCAACAATAATAAGATGGAATAAAACTAGTAATAAAATAATAGTAATAATGAAGAGTGTATAGAGCCAAAGGATTGGGATAAAAAGCAACAATAATAAGATGGAATAAAACTAGTAATAAAATAATAGTAATAATAAAGAGTGTATAGAGCCAAAGGGTTGAGATAAAAAGCAACAATAATAAGATTGAATAAAACTAGTAATAAAATAATAGTAATAATAAAGAGTGTATAGAGCCAAAGGGTTGGAATAAAAAGCAACAATAATAAGATTGAATAAAACTAGTAATAAAATAATAGTAATAATGAAGAGTGTATAGACCCAAAGGGTTGGGATAAAAAGCATCAATAATAAGATGGAATAAAACTAGTAATAAAATAATAGTAATAATAAAGAGTGTATAGAGCCAAAGGGTTGGAATAAAAAGCAACAATAATAAGATTGAATAAAACTAGTAATAAAATAATAGTAATAATGAAGAGTGTATAGAGCCAAAGGGTTGGGATAAAAAGCATCAATAATAAGATGGAATAAAACTGGTAATAAAATAATAGTAATAATGAAGAGTGTATAGAGCCAAAGGATTGGGATAAAAAGCAACAATAATAAGATGGAATAAAACTAGTAATAAAATAATAGTAATAATAAAGAGTGTATAGAGCCAAAGGGTTGGGATAAAAAGCAACAATAATAAGATGGAATAAAACTAGTAATAAAATAATAGTAATAATAAAGAGTGTATAGAGCCAAAGGGTTGGGATATAAAGCAACAATAATAAGATTGAATAAAACTAGTAATAAAATAATAGTAATAATGAAGAGTGTATAGAGCCAAAGGATTGGGATCAAAAGCAACAATAATAAGATGGAATAAAACTAGTAATAAAATAATAGTAATAATGAAGAGTGTATAGAGCCAAAGGATTGGGATAAAAAGCAACAATAATAAGATGGAATAAAACTAGTAATAAAATAATAGTAATAATAAAGAGTGTATAGAGCCATAGGGTTGGGATAAAAAGCAACAATAATAAGATTGAATAAAACTAGTAATAAAATAATAGTAATAATAAAGAGTGTATAGAGCCAAAGGGTTGGAATAAAAAGCAACAATAATAAGATTGAATAAAACTAGTAATAAAATAATAGTAATAATGAAGAGTGTATAGACCCAAAGGGTTGGGATAAAAAGCATCAATAATAAGATGGAATAAAACTAGTAATAAAATAATAGTAATAATAAAGAGTGTATAGAGCCAAAGGGTTGGAATAAAAAGCAACAATAATAAGATTGAATAAAACTAGTAATAAAATAATAGTAATAATGAAGAGTGTATAGAGCCAAAGGGTTGGGATAAAAAGCATCAATAATAAGATGGAATAAAACTGGTAATAAAATAATAGTAATAATGAAGAGTGTATAGAGCCAAAGGATTGGGATAAAAAGCAACAATAATAAGATGGAATAAAACTAGTAATAAAATAATAGTAATAATAAAGAGTGTATAGAGGCAAAGGGTTGGGATAAAAAGCAACAATAATAAGATGGAATAAAACTAGTAATAAAATAATAGTAATAATAAAGAGTGTATAGAGCCAAAGGGTTGGGATAAAAAGCAACAATAATAAGATTGAATAAAACTAGTTATAAAATAATAGTAATAATGAAGAGTGTATAGAGCCAAAGGATTGGGATAAAAAGCAACAATAATAAGATGGAATAAAACTAGTAATAAAATAATAGTAATAATAAAGAGTGTATAGAGCCAAAGGATTGGGATCAAAAGCAACAATAATAAGATGGAATAAAACTAGTAATAAAATAATAGTAATAATGAAGAGTGTATAGAGCCAAAGGATTGGGATAAAAAGCAACAATAATAAGATGGAATAAAACTAGTAATAAAATAATAGTAATAATAAAGAGTGTATAGAGCCAAAGGGTTGGGATAAAAAGCAACAATAATAAGATTGAATAAAACTAGTAATAAAATAATAGTAATAATAAAGAGTGTATAGAGCCAAAGGGTTGGAATAAAAAGCAACAATAATAAGATTGAATAAAACTAGTAATAAAATAATAGTAATAATGAAGAGTGTATAGACCCAAAGGGTTGGGATAAAAAGCATCAATAATAAGATGGAATAAAACTAGTAATAAAATAATAGTAATAATAAAGAGTGTATAGAGCCAAAGGGTTGGGATAAAAACCATCAATAATAAGATTGAATAAAACTAGTAATAAAATAATAGTAATAATGAAGAGTGTATAGAGCCAAAGGGTTGGGATAAAAAGCATCAATAATAAGATGGAATAAAACTAGTAATAAAATAATAGTAATAATAAAGAGTGTATAGAGCCAAAGGGTTGGAATAAAAAGCAACAATAATAAGATTGAATAAAACTAGTAATAAAATAATAGTAATAATGAAGAGTGTATAGAGCCAAAGGGTTGGGATAAAAAGCATCAATAATAAGATGGAATAAAACTAGTAATAAAATAATAGTAATAATAAAGAGTGTATAGAGCCAAAGGATTGGGATCAAAAGCAACAATAATAAGATGGAATAAAACTAGTAATAAAATAATAGTAATAATGAAGAGTGTATAGAGCCAAAGGATTGGGATAAAAAGCAACAATAATAAGATGGAATAAAACTAGTAATAAAATAATAGTAATAATAAAGAGTGTATAGAGCCAAAGGGTTGGGATAAAAAGCAACAATAATAAGATTGAATAAAACTAGTAATAAAATAATAGTAATAATAAAGAGTGTATAGAGCCAAAGGGTTGGAATAAAAAGCAACAATAATAAGATTGAATAAAACTAGTAATAAAATAATAGTAATAATGAAGAGTGTATAGACCCAAAGGGTTGGGATAAAAAGCATCAATAATAAGATGGAATAAAACTAGTAATAAAATAATAGTAATAATAAAGAGTGTATAGAGCCAAAGGGTTGGGATAAAAACCATCAATAATAAGATTGAATAAAACTAGTAATAAAATAATAGTAATAATGAAGAGTGTATAGTGCCAAAGGGTTGGGATAAAAAGCATCAATAATAAGATGGAATAAAACTAGTAATAAAATAATAGTAATAATAAAGAGTGTATAGAGCCAAAGGGTTGGAATAAAAAGCAACAATAATAAGATTGAATAAAACTAGTAATAAAATAATAGTAATAATGAAGAGTGTATAGAGCCAAAGGGTTGGGATAAAAAGCATCAATAATAAGATGGAATAAAACTAGTAATAAAATAATAGTAATAATAAAGAGTGTATAGAGCCAAAGGGTTGGAATAAAAAGCAACAATAATAAGATTGAATAAAACTAGTAATAAAATAATAGTAATAATGAAGAGAGTATAGAGCCAAAGGGTTGGGATAAAAAGCATCAATAATAAGATGGAATAAAACTAGTAATAAAATAATAGTAATAATAAAGAGTGTATAGAGCCAAAGGGTAGGGATAAAAAGCATCAATAATAAGATTGAATAAAACTAGTAATAAAATAATAGTAATAATGAAGAGTGTATAGAGCCAAAGGGTTGGGATAAAAAGCATCAATAATAAGATGGAATAAAACTAGTAATAAAATAATAGTAATAATAAAGAGTGTATAGAGCCAAAGGGTTGGAATAAAAAGCAACAATAATAAGATTGAATAAAACTAGTAATAAAATAATAGTAATAATGAAGAGTGTATAGAGCCAAAGGGTTGGGATAAAAAGCATCAATAATAAGATGGAATAAAACTAGTAATAAAATAATAGTAATAATAAAGAGTGTATAGAGCCAAAGGGTTGGGATAAAAAGCAACAATAATAAGATTGAATAAAACTAGTAATAAAATAATAGTAATAATGAAGAGTGTATAGAGCCAAAGGATTGGGATAAAAAGCAACAATAATAAGATGGAATAAAACTAGTAATAAAATAATAGTAATAATAAAGAGTGTATAGAGCCAAAGGGTTAGGATAAAAAGCAACAATAATAAGATTGAATAAAACTAGTAATAAAATAATAGTAATAATGAAGAGTGTATAGAGCCAAAGGATTGGGATAAAAAGCAACAATAATAAGATGGAATAAAACTAGTAATAAAATAATAGTAATAATAAAGAGTGTATAGAGCCAAAGGGTTGGGATAAAAAGCAACAATAATAAGATTGAATAAAACTAGTAATAAAATAATAGTAATAATGAAGAGTGTATAGAGCCAAAGGATTGGGATAAAAAGCAACAATAATAAGATGGAATAAAACTAGTAATAAAATAATAGTAATAATAAAGAGTGTATAGAGCCAAAGCGTTGGGATAAAAAGCAACAATAATAAGATTGAATAAAACTAGTAATAAAATAATAGTAATAATGAAGAGTGTATAGAGCCAAAGGATTGGGATAAAAAGCAACAATAATAAGATGGAATAAAACTAGTAATAAAATAATAGTAATAATAAAGAGTGTATAGAGCCAAAGGGTTGGGATAAAAAGCAACAATAATAAGATGGAATAAAACTAGTAATAAAATAATAGTAATAATAAAGAGTGTATAGAGCCAAAGGGTTGGGATAAAAAGCAACAATAATAAGATGGAATAAAACTAGTAATAAAATAATAGTAATAATAAAGAGTGTATAGAGCCAAAGGGTTGGGATAAAAAGCAACAATAATAAGATGGAATAAAACTAGTAATGAAATAATAGTAATAATAAAGAGTGTATAGAGCCAAAGGGTTGGGATAAAAAGCAACAATAATAAGATGGAATAAAACTAGTAATAAAATAATAGTAATAATAAAGAGTGTATAGAGCCAAAGGGTTGGGATAAAAAGCAACAATAATAAGATGGAATAAAACTAGTAATAAAATAATAGTAATAATAAACAGTGTATAGAGCCAAAGGATTGGGATAAAAAGCAACAATAATAAGATGGAATAAAACTAGTAATAAAATAATAGTAATAATAAAGAGTGTATAGAGCCAAAGGATTGGGATAAAAAGCATCAATAATAAGATTGAATAAAACTAGTAATAAAATAATAGTAATAATGAAGAGTGTATAGAGCCAAAGGGTTGGGATAAAAAGCATCAATAATAAGATGGAATAAAACTAGTAATAAAATAATAGTAATAATAAAGAGTGTATAGAGCCAAAGGGTTGGAATAAAAAGCAACAATAATAAGATTGAATAAAACTAGTAATAAAATAATAGTAATAATGAAGAGAGTATAGAGCCAAAGGGTTGGGATAAAAAGCATCAATAATAAGATGGAATAAAACTAGTAATAAAATAATAGTAATAATAAAGAGTGTATAGAGCCAAAGGGTAGGGATAAAAAGCATCAATAATAAGATTGAATAAAACTAGTAATAAAATAATAGTAATAATGAAGAGTGTATAGAGCCAAAGGGTTGGGATAAAAAGCATCAATAATAAGATGGAATAAAACTAGTAATAAAATAATAGTAATAATAAAGAGTGTATAGAGCCAAAGGGTTGGAATAAAAAGCAACAATAATAAGATTGAATAAAACTAGTAATAAAATAATAGTAATAATGAAGAGTGTATAGAGCCAAAGGGTTGGGATAAAAAGCATCAATAATAAGATGGAATAAAACTAGTAATAAAATAATAGTAATAATAAAGAGTGTATAGAGCCAAAGGGTTGGGATAAAAAGCAACAATAATAAGATTGAATAAAACTAGTAATAAAATAATAGTAATAATGAAGAGTGTATAGAGCCAAAGGATTGGGATAAAAAGCAACAATAATAAGATGGAATAAAACTAGTAATAAAATAATAGTAATAATAAAGAGTGTATAGAGCCAAAGGGTTAGGATAAAAAGCAACAATAATAAGATTGAATAAAACTAGTAATAAAATAATAGTAATAATGAAGAGTGTATAGAGCCAAAGGATTGGGATAAAAAGCAACAATAATAAGATGGAATAAAACTAGTAATAAAATAATAGTAATAATAAAGAGTGTATAGAGCCAAAGGGTTGGGATAAAAAGCAACAATAATAAGATTGAATAAAACTAGTAATAAAATAATAGTAATAATGAAGAGTGTATAGAGCCAAAGGATTGGGATAAAAAGCAACAATAATAAGATGGAATAAAACTAGTAATAAAATAATAGTAATAATAAAGAGTGTATAGAGCCAAAGCGTTGGGATAAAAAGCAACAATAATAAGATTGAATAAAACTAGTAATAAAATAATAGTAATAATGAAGAGTGTATAGAGCCAAAGGATTGGGATAAAAAGCAACAATAATAAGATGGAATAAAACTAGTAATAAAATAATAGTAATAATAAAGAGTGTATAGAGCCAAAGGGTTGGGATAAAAAGCAACAATAATAAGATTGAATAAAACTAGCAATAAAATAATAGTAATAATGAAGAGTGTATAGAGCCAAAAGATTGGGATAAAAAGCAACAATAATAAGATGGAATAAAACTAGTAATAAAATAATAGTAATAATAAAGAGTGTATAGAGCCAAAGGGTTGGGATAAAAAGCAACAATAATAAGATTGAATAAAACTAGTAATAAAATAATAGTAATAATGTAGAGTGTATAGAGCCAAAGGATTGGGATAAAAAGCAACAATAATAAAATGGAATAAAACTAGTAATAAAATAATAGTAATAATAAAGAGTGTATAGAGCCAAAGGGTTGGGATAAAAAGCAACAATAATAAGATTGAATAAAACTAGTAATAAAATAATAGTAATAATGAAGAGTGTATAGAGCCAAAGGATTGGGATAAAAAGCAACAATAATAAGATGGAATAAAACTAGTAATAAAATAATAGTAATAATAAAGAGTGTATAGAGCCAAAGGGTTGGGATAAAAAGCAATAATAATAAGATTGAATAAAACTAGTAATAAAATAATAGTAATAATGAAGAGTGTATAGAGCCAAAGGATTGGGATAAAAAGCAACAATAATAAGATGGAATAAAACTAGTAATAAAATAATAGTAATAATAAAGAGTGTATAGAGCCAAAGGGTTGGGATAAAAAGCAACAATAATAAGATTGAATAAAACTAGTAATAAAATAATAGTAATAATGAAGAGTGTATAGAGCCAAAGGATTGGGATAAAAAGCAACAATAATAAGATGGAATAAAACTAGTAATAAAATAATAGTAATAATAAAGAGTGTATAGAGCCAAAGGGTTGGGATAAAAAGCAACAATAATAAGATTGAATAAAACTAGTAATAAAATAATAGTAATAATGAAGAGTGTATAGAGCCAAAGGATTGGGATAAAAAGCAACAATAATAAGATGGAATAAAACTAGTAATAAAATAATAGTAATAATAAAGAGTGTATAGAGCCAAAGGGTTGGGATAAAAAGCAACAATAATAAGATGGAATAAAACTAGTAATAAAATAATAGTAATAATAAAGAGTGTATAGAGCCAAAGCGTTGGGATAAAAAGCAACAATAATAAGATTGAATAAAACTAGTAATAAAATAATAGTAATAATAAAGAGTGTATAGAGCCAAAGGGTTGGGATAAAAAGCATCAATAATAAGATGGAATAAAACTAGTAATAAAATAATAGTAATAATGAAGAGTGTATAGAGCCAAAGGGTTAGGATAAAAAGCAACAATAATAAGATGGAATAAAACTAGTAATAAAATAATAGTAATAATGAAGAGTGTATAGAGCCAAAGGATTGGGATCAAAAGCAACAATAATAACATGGAATAAAACTAGTAATAAAATAATAGTAATAATGAAGAGTGTATAGAGCCAAAGGATTGGGATAAAAAGCAACAATAATAAGATGGAATAAAACTAGTAATAAAATAATAGTAATAATAAAGAGTGTATAGAGCCAAAGGGTTGGGATAAAAAGCAACAATAATAAGATTGAATAAAACTAGTAATAAAATAATAGTAATAATAAAGAGTGTATAGAGCCAAAGGGTTGGGATAAAAAGCAACAATAATAAGATGGAATAAAACTAGTAATAAAATAATAGTAATAATGAAGAGTGTATAGAGCCAAAGGATTGGGATCAAAGCAACGATAATAAGATGGAATAAAACTAGTAATAAAATAATAGTAATAATAAAGAGTGTATAGAGCCAAAGGGTTGGGATAAAAAGCAACAATAATAAGATTGAATAAAACTAGTTATAAAATAATAGTAATAATGAAGAGTGTATAGAGCCAAAGGATTGGGATCAAAAGCAACAATAATAAGATGGAATAAAACTAGTAATAAAATAATAGTAATAATGAAGAGTTTATAGAGCCAAAGGATTGGGATCAAAAGCAACAATAATAAGATGGAATAAAACTAGTAATAAAATAATAGTAATAATGAAGAGTGTATAGAGCCAAAGGATTGGGATCAAAAGCAACAATAATAAGATGGAATAAAACTAGTAATAAAATAATAGTAATAATGAAGAGTGTATAGAGCCAAAGGGTCGGGATAAAAAGCAACAATAATAAGATGGAATAAAACTAGTAATAAAATAATAGTAATAATAAAGAGTGTATAGAGCCAAAGGGTTGGGATAAAAAGCAACAATAATAAGATGGAATAAAACTAGTAATAAAATAATAGTAATAATAAAGAGTGTATAGAGCCAAAGGATTGGGATCAAAAGCAACAATAATAAGATGGAATAAAACTAGTAATAAAATAATAGTAATAATGAAGAGTTTATAGAGCCAAAGGATTGGGATCAAAAGCAACAATAATAAGATGGAATAAAACTCGTAATAAAATAATAGTAATAATAAAGAGTGTATAGAGCCAAAGGGTTGGGATAAAAAGCAACAATAATAAGATTGAATAAAACTAGTAATAAAATAATAGTAATAATGAAGAGTGTATAGAGCCAAAGGGTTAGGATAAAAAGCAACAATAATAAGATGGAATAAAACTAGTAATAAAATAATAGTAATAATGAAGAGTGTATAGAGCCAAAGGATTGGGATCAAAAGCAACAATAATAACATGGAATAAAACTAGTAATAAAATAATAGTAATAATGAAGAGTGTATAGAGCCAAAGGATTGGGATAAAAAGCAACAATAATAAGATGGAATAAAACTAGTAATAAAATAATAGTAATAATAAAGAGTGTATAGAGCCAAAGGGTTGGGATAAAAAGCAACAATAATAAGATTGAATAAAACTAGTAATAAAATAATAGTAATAATAAAGAGTGTATAGAGCCAAAGGGTTGGGATAAAAAGCAACAATAATAAGATGGAATAAAACTAGTAATAAAATAATAGTAATAATGAAGAGTGTATAGAGCCAAAGGATTGGGATCAAAGCAACAATAATAAGATGGAATAAAACTAGTAATAAAATAATAGTAATAATAAAGAGTGTATAGAGCCAAAGGGTTGGGATAAAAAGCAACAATAATAAGATTGAATAAAACTAGTAATAAAATAATAGTAATAATGAAGAGTGTATAGAGCCAAAGGATTGGGATCAAAAGCAACAATAATAAGATGGAATAAAACTAGTAATAAAATAATAGTAATAATGAAGAGTTTATAGAGCCAAAGGATTGGGATCAAAAGCAACAATAATAAGATGGAATAAAACTAGTAATAAAATAATAGTAATAATGAAGAGTGTATAGAGCCAAAGGATTGGGATCAAAAGCAACAATAATAAGATGGAATAAAACTAGCAATAAAATAATAGTAATAATGAAGAGTGTATAGAGCCAAAGGGTCGGGATAAAAAGCAACAATAATAAGATGGAATAAAACTAGTAATAAAATAATAGTAATAATAAAGAGTGTATAGAGCCAAAGGGTTGGGATAAAAAGCAACAATAATAAGATGGAATAAAACTAGTAATAAAATAATAGTAATAATAAAGAGTGTATAGAGCCAAAGGATTGGGATCAAAAGCAACAATAATAAGATGGAATAAAACTAGTAATAAAATAATAGTAATAATGAAGAGTTTATAGAGCCAAAGGATTGGGATCAAAAGCAACAATAATAAGATGGAATAAAACTCGTAATAAAATAATAGTAATAATAAAGAGTGTATAGAGCCAAAGGGTTGGGATAAAAAGCAACAATAATAAGATTGAATAAAACTAGTAATAAAATAATAGTAATAATGAAGAGTGTATAGAGCCAAAGGATTGGGATCAAAAGCAACAATAATAAGATGGAATAAAACTAGTAATAAAATAATAGTAATAATGAAGAGTTTATAGAGCCAAAGGATTGGGATCAAAAGCAACAATAATAAGATGGAATAAAACTAGTAATAAAATAATAGTAATAATGAAGAGTGTATAGAGCCAAAGGATTGGGATCAAAAGCAACAATAATAAGATGGAATAAAACTAGTAATAAAATAATAGTAATAATGAAGAGTGTATAGAGCCAAAGGATTGGGATCAAAAGCAACAATAATAAGATTGAATAAAAATAGTCATAAAATAATTGTAATAATGAAGAGTGTATAGAGTCAGAGGGTTGGGATAAAACGCAACAATAATAAGATGGAATAAAACTAGTAATTAAATAATAGTAATAATAAAGAGTGTATAGAGCCAAATGGTTGGGATAAAAAGCAACATTAATAAGATGGAATAAAACTAGTAATAAAATAATAGTAATAATGAAGAGTGTATAGAGCCAAAGGGTTGGGATAAAAAGCAACAATAATAAGATGGAATAAAACTAGTAATAAAATAATAGTAATAATGAAGAGTGTATAGATCCAAAGGATTGGGATCAAAAGCAACAATAATAAGATTGAATAAAAATAGTCATAAAATAATTGTAATAATGAAGAGTGTATAGAGCCAAAGGATTGGGATCAAAAGCAACAATAATAAGATGGAATAAAACTAGCAATAAAATAATAGTAATAATGAAGAGTGTATAGAGCCAAAGGATTGGGATCAAAAGCAACAATAATAAGATGGAATAAAACTAGTAATAAAATAATAGTAATAATAAAGAGTGTATAGAGCCAAATGGTTGGGATAAAAAGCAACATTAATAAGATGGAATAAAACTAGTAATAAAATAATAGTAATAATGAAGAGTGTATAGAGCCAAAGGGTTGGGATAAAAAGCAACAATAATAAGATGGAATAAAACTAGCAATAAAATAATAGTAATAATGAAGAGTGTATAGAGCCAAAGGATTGGGATCAAAAGCAACAATAATAAGATGGAATAAAACTAGTAATTAAATAATAGTAATAATAAAGAGTGTATAGAGCCAAATGGTTGGGATAAAAAGCAACATTAATAAGATGGAATAAAACTAGTAATAAAATAATAGTAATAATGAAGAGTGTATAGAGCCAAAGGGTTGGGATAAAAAGCAACAATAATAAGATGGAATAAAACTAGTAATAAAATAATAGTAATAATGAAGAGTGTATAGAGCCAAATGGTTGGGATAAAAAGCAACAATAATAAGATGGAATAAAACTAGCAATAAAATAATAGTAATAATGAAGAGTGTATAGAGCCAAAGGGTTGGGATAAAAAGCAACAATAATAAGCTAGAATAAAACTAGCAACAAAATAATAGTAATAATAATATCCGTGATGTTACCCACATTTCAGTTGCATTTCAGTTACATTGACTGTGTTTCATTCATTTTGCTGCATTGATTATAAGTACAATTGTTTTTGTCAAGACAAGTGAATTTTGTACAGAGATGATTATATTTTGCAATTTTTAAACATATCTTGAAGAAGACATACTGTTGAAACATTGCTGAATATTGTCAAACACTGTGTCTTTTTCTTTTTCTTTTCTTAAGTCCCACTCTCTTCTAAGTGTTGTATTATTATTTCTATATGGCAGTATATCAAAAGTATTTTTTTATCAGATATTTATACAAAGGTGTATCTCACATTCCTATACAATATCTATTTCCTGTGGTGGCATCTTACCGGTTCGCATACAAATTTCTTAAAATTATAAAAGCTTAACAAAACAGTTGTTGGATTATCCAAAACCAATCTTATATATTAATAGCCAATATATAATAGCTTAAAATATAATTAATATCATTGCTGTAAGTTCTGTGGAGGCTGAAAGAGAGTTTTCTGCGAACATAATTTATTCTGACAAAAGAAATCTTCTTGGAATTAGAAATGTGGCAAATCTACTTCATTACATCTTTGGTACTGCAGCGATTCAGTTTAAATGTGGCTAAGAAACCATAAAACAGCTGATGACGCTAGAGTCAAAAAGCATCATACCTCTGAACAGAAATATGATGAGAACAGAATTTCAATCTGGACATATCTTAATAAATAAATGTCTTCTATTAAATTATCAAAATGGTTTAATTCTTTTTGATGGTATAAAGTGAATTGTTTCTATTCTCAGATTGAAAAGAAAATAAGCAGAATAGGTTTCTAAAGATTACCTGTCTTTATAGAACCGGTTCCTGGAAATCTGAGATATCATTATTGTCTATAATTTCCCATATTATTAATATTATTATATTAGGTTGGTGCAAAAATAATGACGTAATAATGTTGTTTTTTGACGTTACGTCAAAAAACAACATTATTACGTCATTATTTTTGCACCAACCTAATATATTAGGGTATATCAAATGTATTTTTATTACCAAAAGCATCTTCATAGTTTTTACAGACCCTCATTTCAAGCTCACATCTATGTGTGAGTGTATCCAGAGCTTTGATTATAATGCTTTGGGTTTCCCAGTGACTGTGATAGGCTACAGTCAGCTAGCTCTCAAGAGAACCAACCATATTATTGCTTTCAATGTTCTTATGGAACTACCTGTCCTATCTAACATCCCAATTCAAATCTTTGCAACATTTGAGATATCTGCAGTTCCCACACCTGGGTTGTGTTCTTCAACAGTGTCCACATGGGATTGATCATTTGCTAAACCACTGTGGTAACTGTACCAGGAAATCTGTTTGTCAAAAACAGCCATTGACTTCTACTACCACCCAGGATTATTTCAACGTTTACTCCTCTAAATCTGTTGTATTCAGCAACTAAACAGGGGCACCACAGGTTGAAAGCACCTCATGTTTGACCCCAGTTTGCTGGTGTTGTAGCATACCTACGGACAATAATGGGTATGTCCCCATTCACATAAATGCAGTAGTAAATACTGTATGTTGGTCTGCAGTTGGAGATTCATTGTGGAATTCCCTTGACTCATTTCTAGCAGTTGACTGCTTATATGTGTTGTTCGTGTCCTAAGTATTATCATTCATTACCAACCTTCATGTGATTATTCTATAAGGTAACCTTCCCTAGGTTACAACAGCCAGGGGCAACTATTTGCTCATAGCTGGGACCCTAACAGGTGATACCAGCCCAGGTCAGAGTGGACCTGAGAACAGCAGCAATTAAGAGTTGGTTCAATACTCCTCAAAACCTCCAATCTCCCAATGAGAGGCCTTGCTGCCAGATGTAGTTTATCGTCATACCCAGGACCATCTATGATGCTATTATATTATGGTATGACAATAAAACGCACTGATGTGTAGCAGTGTTTATGGCAAGACATTACAAAGTCAATCTTTATTCGGTGCTCCATGAATATAGCTTTATGTCAGACTAACCATTGACCTGCATTTGTTTTATAATCCAATCCTGGATCATAACCAATGACCTCAGGCAAACAAAGGATGTGTTATCTATCACCAACTAGAACCAGAACTTTCACCAATCACAATGAACAAATGTTTCCTCAGGGAGGCCCAGTACCATGAACACCTATTTGGACTTGAAGTCAGCCCAGACCTCAAGTGGTGCTTATGATACATCACTGAAGATGCTAGAAAAATGCTTGGTTCCCAACACCGCTCCAGCAAGTACCTGACTCCTCCTGCCATCCTCTACTTTTACAAGAGCCAGAAATGGAGTATTGCTGCCATATATGGGTAGGAGCCTCACCAGTCTTCATTTTTGATAAAGTTGAAAAGTTCTCAGCCTCCTTGTGGATAATTTCCTACCCTAAAACCTTTTTCCCACAGACAAAACATTGCAAGCCTCTCGCTGCTCTATCACTATTTCCATGGAAAGTGTTCAGATGAACTACACTTTTTAATTCCACCAGTCCCCTAAGCCTTCTCTGGCCATGACGCATACATTGTAGAAAATCACTCGCATTCCTTTTGGATACCTCTGGTGAGATGTAAGTTCCATTTAAGTAGCATCTTCCCATGAACTACCTTGTGGAACTGACTCCCAAGAGGATGCTTCCCCAAGCACTACAATCTTAACCTGTTCAAGTCTAGGGTTTACTGTTATCTTCCCTACATATCCACATATCTGCCTTTCATTCTACCTCGGGTCTTTTATAGGGTGAAAATCATTGTAAAAAAATATAGAAAAAGACTTAAATGGACAAAGCCCTTCACAGGATATGAACTGTGATTGTTAGAACTAATTGTTTGGATTTCTTGGAGAAAAGGTATTTTGTTGATTTGTTCTTGAGTTCCTTTGTTTATCAGACCCAAAGCTCCACCCACAACAGAGACAGTTATTATTATTATTGTTATAATTTCTTTTGATTTCTGTTATAAACTCATGTCTCAACAAGAGACCTAAGGTCAAAAATGGCATCATGACATTTTCTACTGTTCAAAAAATAAAAAAATATTAAAAAAAAAATTAAGTTAACATCACCCACATTTTAAATAGATAAAGCCCTTCATAAGTTGTGAGCTGTATTTGTGAGAACAACTTTTTGTATTTCTTTAAGGCATGGACTGCCAGAGATCCCTTCAGTAAGTATATCAAAACTTTTTCTAACCAAACTGAGGGCTCCAACCACAACTGGAATTACTGATGCCTTCATATGTTACATTTTTGAGATTTCAACTTCAAAATTTTTATATTTTGATAGTGTTTTGAATCTGCAGCCTCCAAGTTTTGCCAGAATAAGAAATATACTATATTTTTCAGCTTACAAGACACTGTGGCTTGGAAGATGCACCCTAGTATTAGAAAGAAATTTCTGAGCAAAAAGTCATGTATTGTTTCCATTAATCACTTGTCCAATTTTGTTTTTTTGCAGGCATGAAGGTCCAAGATTGCCAAAGATTGAATTATAAATAGTAATTTTTGCGTGATGAATCTGTCATGAAAATAAGCTGTCAACACAATTTAGACGGCAATAGGGGTGGTGGAGTACCATTTTGGACAGTTTGTATTGGGTAAGGGCATAGTGAAAAACAGATGTAAACTGTCTTACTCCTTTATACTTGACTCTGCCATCGAATTTGATGTATGAGGGTCAAGCAGATCAGTTCCTAGGAACCGAAAACCAGACACCAGCACATGAGATTTGATTATAGTGGTGAAGGTTTTGTGCAGAACCATCCACACTTAGTGTACTACATGCCACAAGGTCCCCAAATGACCCTCTGCGGGTTTTGAATTCAGAGTTGTCCTTCTCCTAGACCAGTTGCCATCCAAGGCTATAGAACCCAGTCTGTCCTGCTATTTTACCCATAGCTGGAGGGAGAAGAAGAGGATTCACACCTTTCCCAAGGGTATTAGCATGTAAGTGAATGTAATGAATTTGACTGGAATTCAAACTTGGCTCTCCAATTCTTCAGTGTAAGCCATTATCCATTATTCCACCATGTCTCACCCCTTTATATATATATATATATATATATATATATATATATATATATATACAAACCGTATTTTCTGGCTTGCAAGACACTGTGGGTGGCTTGGACAACACACCCTAATATTGGAAAGACATTTGTAAGAAAAAAAAAGTCATTCTCATACAACACATTCACCACGCATCCCTCACATACTGGTGCCATGTATTGTTCACATTAATCACTCGTCTGATTTTGTTTGTATGGCAATGATATACTAGTCAAGATCAGAAAGGATCCTGCTGCCACTAGTAAACAGAGCAGGTCTATAGTCTTGGAAATACTTGTAACAGCTAAGTACTAAGGTTACATCATATAAAACGCTGAATTAGATAGATAGCTAACATTATAGTGTAATGAATCAACATACAAATCCACGACCTTATTAGTCAAGCCATTTAGGTGACCGTCCAAGCTTACTTGATCTTGGGCGTTGCCTTACATTCATCTTGGAAGATGCACGCGTATTTTCTAGAGTATTTTTTAGGAAAAAAAGTACATATTGTAAGCTGGAAAATACGGTATATAAAAATATATAGTTTGTTTGATTTTGTTTAATGGCATATCAACACCTCTATGGATTAATCAATGCTGAAATCTAAATATTTTGAACACAATCTTATGGCTTCAACTGCAAATAAAATGTATTGTTGGTAAATCTGCTATAAATAGGTATTGCTGTTAATTTTACTATATTGTTGGTAATTTTTTTATATATAAAAATGTGTTGCTGGTATTTTTACTATAAAAAAGTATCTTTATACTTTCATAGAATTTTGATTTTGTTTGTGAGTTCAATATTTGCCCATAGCTGGGGGCCTAACAGGTGCTACCTTCCTGGGTCAGGGTGAGCCTGGGAACAGCAGCAATTAAGAGATGGTTCTACATTCCTAAAAACCTCCAATATCCCAGTCAGAGACGTTGCTGTCGGATGTAGCATATCGTCAGACCTAGGACTACGTACAAAGTATACAACAACAAAAAAGATAATACCTACAACAACAACAATAAACTAGATAAAAACAGACATACAATACTACCTACTAACTCCTTAACATTATACATAACAATTTATCAAAGACATTAGTTATACACAAAAATATTTTCAACCACAACTTCGATCTCAAGAATGATACACTTATTAAAAGAGGAAGTAACTTAATTAGACAAAAAGCTCTTGAGAATGCAATTACTAATTCTTGTTAAAATGTAAACTTAAACCCTGGATTTTTCAAATATATCCTTTCTTAAAGGAAATACTTCTTTCCAAAGCCAATATACATGACCATAAACATTTTTAAAAATTAAAAGAAAATGTGTAATTCAAGATCTTTAAATATTCAAAATAAATAAATGCATAAATAATTTATCAAAATAAAATAAAATAATAATTACATTTGTCATGTTACCGCCACCTAATTTTCAAAACCACTCCTAGGAGTAGCTCACAGGACTATAAATACTCTGTGATAATTTTTTTACCACTCTTTTCTAATCTTATCTGCCAATATGTAACCTCTCTTTGGGAAATGCATGAACAATACATATCTTGACACACACACACGTACATACATTCACTCACTAAACATACTTTGGACCAAAACAGTTTCCACATTCATTTGTTACATACATTATTGTCTTGTTGCTTGTAAACCTTTGTTGTTAATACATTATCATTTGTTTGTACATATATATTGGTTCTTTTCATTTCTTTTCATTTATTTACATGGACTCACATCCCAAGTCTGCCATGTTTGTTGTGGGCATTCCAGGAGACATATGTGTTTATCTCTCACCTCATACACCAGCCCGCAACACATTAAAAATAAACAAGGTTAGCATAAAATATCTCCCATGGATCCCAATAAAAAAAATAAAATTAATCATATATTATACAAAATACAATACAATCAATTTAATTATTCATAATAACTCCTCCCCACCAACTGATGTATTATGTAAAACCAACATTATATATCAATTCAAATGTCCCTTGGGAGAATGTATCTCCGACAGAAAAACAAACATATATGTTGGATATACAGCAACTACATTATCAAGACATCTTACTCTTTAAGACAGTTTTGTCAAATTTTGTGTATTTTTATGGCCTTTTAGGCTCAAGTGGTGAACAAAATTCAAAAATGGGTTTCAAGATTTATTTTTTTGAATACTAGGAGAGAGTTTTTTAGATATGCTTGCCAATGAGAAACAAGCTTGCTAGCCAATGTCACATTTTGGCTAGAGCTGATATCATGGTCACTTTTTCAATAAAAAAGACTGCTATCAGCAATCTGTGGAGGTAGAGACAAGCCGACAGAGGATCAGAGAACAAGCAGAGGCAGATCAGAGGGCTGAGAGGAGGAGAAGAGAGGAGACAAAGATGTACCATCGATGAGAACGGATAGAGCATAGCACTCCGCACTTCAAAAGAAAGTCCAGCTGGAGATCATAAATCTGACCTGACAGAAACAATGCAGATTCTTACAAGTGAAGATTTCACACTCAAAAACAAACAAGTGAACTTTATAACACAAATGATACAAATCTCTCTGAGCTGAGATGTCCTTTTTCTGCATACCGTTAAGAACAGAAATGGGTGCCATTTTAAAAAATGTCTGCCTTGTGCCATATTGTTAAATCTTTTCCCCAAGTTTTTCCCAATTGTCTCTATTTTTGAAGGGAATAATTTTGTATATGAATTCTTTTCTTAGACTAATTGTGAAACATTTTTTTCTTATTTCTGTGGGTAATCCCTTTTTTGTTACCCCATGAAAGTGTTATGCTGCCCAAAGGAAATTTTTGTGCAACCCTTGTTTTGTACTTTTCAAATTTGTAATTGTAAATAAACATTTTGTTCCTTTTAAAATTTTACGCAGTGGTCATCTTGCTTTTTTCAAGAGTATCTGGTACAAGGACTTGGAGTTGGAAGGAAAGCAAAATTTATATAACTTGGTTTCATTGAGAAAATGAATGAAAGAAAACAGAAGTTTAACAGCTGTTTCAGTGAAATGGAAAAAGTTGTCAATTTAAAATCTTTTCATTTGTACCCACTTCTTAAAATAACTAGCATTCATATTTATAATTATTATTGCAGTACTTTGTTGAAGTTGTTAAGCTTATTGTGATAGTATATATTGGTCCATAAACAGATATTGAATCACAGAAGACAACAACAAACAAAATGAAAACTTGAATAAAAAAATATTGCTGAGTTTATTTTTGTTAGAGAAAATACATTAACAAAAATAAGGTTACAGTGCACCAGGCAAAAAAAATTAAATGCTGAAAAGCATTGTCCTGAAAAGGAGAGTTTTGTAGTTGGTGAGGAGCATTTTCCTGAGAAGGACAATTTTTATAGTTGCTGAAAAGTGTTGTCCTGAAAAAGAGAGTTTTGTAGTTGGTGAGGATCCTTGTCCTGAGAAGGACAATTTTTGTAGTTGCTGAAAAGCATTGTCCTGAAAAGGAGAGTTTTGTAGTTGGTGAGGAGCATTGTCCTGAGAAGGACAATTTTTGTAGTTGCTGAAAAGTGTTGTCCTAAAAAGGAGAATTTTGTAACTGCTGAGTAGCATTGTCCTGAGAAGGACAATTTTTGTAGTTGCTGAAAAGCATTGTCTTGAAAAGGAGAGTTTTGTAGTCGCTGAAAAGGACAGTTTATCCTGTAAGCAAATGTAACAAACCCAACTGGAAGTGGAACTTGGCTCTCCAATTAACAATACTGAGCCATTATCCATTACAGCACCTACGCATTCAAACTTAAAGTAACTGGTATTCCTAAATGGCCACTGACAAGTTTTAACATTGCTTAAATTCGGTGATCATCTGGGAACCAATGTTTCAATATAGTATGGCCATAAGCCCATATTTTGAAATTGATCATAACAAATGCAGTATAGCTCATGCTAAGGATATTCTCTTCTCCAAGAATTTTGTGGTTCTACCTGTCAAACTCACATTGACACTTAAATTTATAGATAACAGAACTAATTTGATCAATTTGTCAGCCATCTTTATAGACTTCAATTTTTTTGTGGTGCTTTTTTTGAATTGCCTTTCATAGTGATTATATGTTTTCTTCCTTTCTGCTAATTTTCTCTTCATTTTAATAAACATGTCTGTTTTAATAGCAATAATTAAATTTTGTACCTCTAGGAAAAATAATTAATAAAATGCTTATAAAACAGGAGTTCCCAAACTTTATTGCTTCATCACCCACTTTCACATGGAAAAATTTTCCACCATGAACTTGTATAATAAATATTCAAAAGCATATCAAAATTGTTTGGTAAAAGTTTGTTATTGGTTCCTAAACTGACTTTATGTTGTAGTAAAAATACCAAAGGGAGGTAACAAATAATGCTGACTTACATGGCAGCTGCTGCTGCTACTACCGTATTAAAGAACAAATGAAAGCAAACTTGACTATTGAAAACTATATATATAATCTAGTTTTATAGTCAAGTTTAGTTTTATGGATAGGGTTAGCATTGCAAGTGTTGAATAAAAATTATTTAATTTTTGTTCATAATTATAAAATTAAAAAGAATATATGTGATTAGCAATTAATAAAAATTCAGTGAATATTTTTTTGTTGTTCTCTTATCTGATTTATATCTGGAAATAAATGTTATTTTATCTGAAGAACTATTTGTATGTTAATGACCCTTCTCAGAACTAGAAATTATCAAAATAGTTGCAGTCATATTTATATCTTGGAATGTGATCCAGTTATTCCAAATAAGTAACTCAACACTCCAAGTTTTTGTTCCTTCTAGTGGATAAAAGCTTTTGTTGAAGAAATCCAAAAAGTGAATTGACGCAAAGAGTTATGGGTTCAATACCTGGCCACAGCAGAGGGGGAAAAACTTGGAGGGTTGAGTTATTAAAAGGAATTAACTGATACTGAAATATTTAAAAAAAGGCATGGCTCATAGAATTAGAAAAATCTACCCCCATGGACTAAATAAATGATTCAGTTTGAAATTCCAGTGTCTATCACCTGAAGAAGACCAGAGAGTACAATAGCTGAAACATTGTGAATATTGCGATAAATATGATAGCAACAGTCTGAATTATGTAAATTGTTTAAACAAATTTTATTTTAACCTAATTATGTACAATAATGGATCATATGCAATATAGGTGAACAATTCAACTAGAAAAATTGAAAATAAATACAATGTATCTGAATACAAAT
>OZ010607.1:68196960-68286960 GCA_963932145.1 Acanthosepion lycidas | reverse complement strand
ACTTAGATGTTGATTTCCATAAATGAACCATTTTGTAATTTGTATATATATATATATATATATATATATATATATATATATATATATATGTGGATGTGATGGATAAAAATTATGCAAAAATGAAAACAATACTGACATCTCACCTTCATAGCAGGAAAGTCTGGGTCCTTTAACCTTGATTGGTAACCAGTCTAGTGTGGAAAGTAACAGCAGCCTACAGCAGAAATTCTTCTTCCAGGCCAATCATGAATCAAAAAGAGATCTGAAGAAGGCCGATGTACTACAATGAACTTTAACAGGCTGAGAAATACGGTCTCTTCAGGTGGTTTGTTCAGCAAATCAACTACATGGAGCTTTATGGTAGTTTGCTCAGGTCACGTTTCATCCTTTTCAAATATTAAACAGCTCTGCAAGTCTGGTCTTCTGACTTTGTACTGAGCACTTTTAATACATTCAGTTTAACAAATATTTTACTATTTGTGTTACACTGGTGTATATATATATATATATATATATATATATATATATATATATATATATATATATATAGTTTGTGATGGATAAATTGTCATCTAAATTTTGCAGAAATGAAAATAACACTGACATCTCATTTTAACAGATATATTTACCAAAATTACACAAAAATATCTTGAAATACTAAAGTGTTAATTTATTCAATAAAATCGCCATTGGATTCAACCACAGCCCCTGGATAACTTTGGAATCTCCTGCAACTCTTCTTGATGGTCTCCTTTTAAGTTGGTTAATACTACCATAATCCTTGCTTTCAGTTCATCTTTCGTGTTACAAGGAGTTATGTTGGTCTCCTGCTCAACTGTGTCATGTATATAATAATCAAAGGGTTTGCAGTCTGGGGAGTTAGGTGGCAGATGTAAAGGGTGATGTGGTCACAGAAATTATCTGGCAGCCATGACTGAGTTCTCGTGCTTATGTGGCATGGTGCAGAGTCCTGTTGCTAGACATAGGGACTTCCAGCAGCAGCCCTCTTGACCCAAGGCAGTACTACTTCCTTAAGGCACTTGATGTAGGCCTCCTTGCTGATTCTGACGCCCTGTGGGAAGATGAATGGAGGCATAATGTTGCCATCACTAGTGATCACTCCTAACACCTTTGTAATCACCATCAGATGCATCCAACTCTTTTTGTATCTTCTGCACTATCCTCAGATTGACACCCAAACATTCTGAAATGTTTGTATTGGAGCTTCTGGCATAAATTACAAGCAGTACAACATGCCGTTTTCAAATTTTAGCAGAGTGAATTGCGTCATGGTGCTCTTTTTCTCACAGATGGTGCACAACTGACCCTACTATACTGTGCAGTCAACAAAATCAAAAACAAACAATGCACATACACAAAATTAAAATTATAAAATGACATTTGTGAGTGAAATCTGGTAGAGGGGGTTCTTCAAAGGTTGTTGATGGTTGTGCTAGCACAAAGTTACAAATCATTGTGACCGAGGGTTTGAGTGTACCAGTGTTGTTCAAACTGCTGACCATAACAGATTATGCTCTCTCTTCCAGAAACTGTAATAAAGGGTCTCCTCAACATAGTTGCAGTTTAAATCAAAGGAGGTCTCTGTGGGTGTTGAACAAAATCAAATGTGCCTGAGTGGGTGTCTGGGACAGGGATTCGCAAACCACTTTAGTAGATGAGTGTGCTCAGAAAACGAGAGTAGCTGGCCATTATGTATAAAATATAAAACTGAATGTAATTAATATCAGTCATGCAGTATGATCAATGAAATATTCCTTTATTATAATAACAAAAAGTATTACATGCCTTGTGTTTCCTGGAAACACAAGGCATGTATTATTTTTTGATCAGTTTCCATAACAATGGAATATTTTATACATTGATTTTTGTGTTTCTTGAAAACAGGCAACTAATTGCTTGTATGAATCTTATGTCTGACCAAACAGCTGGATCCAGGTGGTTTAAAATTAGTCAATAAGAATGAACATGGGACAAGCGGTGCTGACCATCAAAGTTACAAAATAGAACCACTGGTCAATTTAGGATTAAAACTTTTATTTCCGGTTAAATAGCAAAACGGGACATTTTTACTTTAACACCGGATAAACAGGAAGTGGACTACTTACCGGCGTTTATGCAAATATTTATTTATTCTAGAATATGTCTCGATGTACGTAAGAGTTGGATTGGCGAGTTGAGTTCAAACTTTGACATAATCAGATTCTGTATTCGCATAGCTCAATATCATCGGGGTAGATGATGCGACTGGCGTTGTGACAATATATTGGGATTATTAAACAGAGTTTACAAGAATTCAGTTCTATACTGCAAAACTAAACAGTAGAGTTTTTTACTTAGTGCACAAAAAACAGTAATTTTGTAAATTAGTACACTAAGAAGTACACAGTAATTAAAAAAAATGGTGATACTAGGCACTGTGACCAGAAATAGTGAGTTTAGCTGTGGTACGTGGTCGAAAGTATGGAGCACACAGTGGGAACATTACTCAGTTGTTTATAGCGAAACAAGCTTCTTGCTTTACGCCAGGTCGAAGTGCTCCTATGTCCAGAAAGAATCGTTTCTTCTTTTCAAGATCCATAGAAAAAATCGAAATTCGTAGTCTTGAGCGCTTAACCAATATACGAAAAAAGAACTCCGGATAACGAATTTCAATCTCTTTAACGAAATCACGTGGTATGAGCACATCTTATTTTGGCTTCCTTTGGAACAATTAACAAACTTTCTATTATTATAAAAATAAAATGTAGGTACCTCCAAAGAAAAGCGATGGCCAAGGTTTAAAAAATTAATTTTTAAAAATTAAAAATCTTGAAGCTTTTATTTTAGTTTTAAAATATTCTAATTAAAATTTAATTATCTTTTGTTTGATTATTGAAAATATTGTTTTTAAAAAGAATATTTTCAATAATCAAAAAATACTTTGATGTATTTCAAAACGAATTTAAAAATTGATTGGAATGATTTTATTTTTAGACATGAAATTCTCTCAGCATAACGTAAATTCTCTTTATAAAAAATCTTTCAAAAATAAAATGGTTTTCTGAAACTTTATTTGAGGAAGATTAGCTCTGATTTGAAACAAATAGTTTATCACACTAAATCACAGGAAAGCATTTTTTTAACACGGGCGGGTAGGGTGTTTTATGAAATGTTGACAGATCTATTGAGAGCCTGATGGTTGGGAAAATTCAAATTTTTTGTATGGGGGGGGGGACATATTCGTAAAAATTACCTGACGAATAAGTAATTTCTAATGTTTATTGAATTTTATGTAATTTGGCTTTAAATTTACTCTAGTTACTGTTCTTATTTTTTGATAATGCTGTGTGTGGATGTGCGTATTTACAAAAATCGGCATGTTTACACACAAAAAATTATTTTTAAAATAATTGGGTGCTGTTGAATTGTAAGCTTTTTTTTTCCATTTATAATTAGTAAATATAGTTTTTACTGAATAACAATATCACCTAATTGGTACAAATTAATATAGAATTTAAAAATATTTAAAACTTTATTAAATATTCTAATTGAAATTAAAAAAAAAAAATGACAATCCTTGTAAAAATTTATTATTCATTGAAAAATTTTTTTTCTTCAGACAATATTGTTCATAATATATCATATTCATAAAAGCAATTAAGTTTTTCTAATTAAATAATGTCTTAGTTTTATTGAACTTTTATTTTATGATTTAGAGAAGATTTTTTGTGTCTTGTTTTAGAAAGAAAAAAAAAATGATGGTTTAAATTTTCCAAAGTCTTATAATTAATAAACATTAAACTGTACAAAAATGAATTTCTCAATATTTCATAAAATTAAATAAGTGTGGAGTAACATATAAAAAATATTTTTACCAAGATTTTCAAAAAGAAGAAATGTTTGTGAAATAATTTAATTCATTTGTGAATTAATCCTGAAATTTTAATTAAAATCTGACAATTACTTGATTTTTGCAAAAATTATCAAGTCAATGTGTTTTTCACTTCAAAAAGATGCTATAATTTATGGTACTTCATTGATGCAAGAAAAACAAAATTTTCAGTCAAAATTCTAAACATACTAAAGAGAATAAAGACATTATAACTTAACCCAAAAATCCTTTGGTCTTTCCTCTTCATAATAATATAAAGATTTTGATGATAAAGCTTGGTTTTATTTATTTTATTGGGGCATTTTTAATCATGTATGGTCATTTTTTAACAAATCTTAAGAAACATTTATAAACTTAGAATGTTTCACCTTTAAGCTTCACCAGAATAATAAAAAAAAAACGTTAAATTTATAAACGTTTCCTATTTGGTTTGGTTTACGGTATATCTCAGTATATATTGGTTGGGTTTGTTTTAATGTTTTATGGCATATCAACCTCAATGGGTTATTTAATGCCAACAAGATTTTTACTGCAGAGGTGCAGTCAGCATATTCTGAAGCCCTAACCAAAAGAGCATATTTCCTGTTTGTTCCTTATCCTATCATTCTGTCAGATTCTAATCCATATTTGATCCCAATCACACACACACACACACACACACACACATATATATATATATCTCACTTTAAACCTTATTTTTATTGCATATGCATATTTGAGTAGGTGCTCCTCTATTTATTAAACAGTATATATATATTAATTTTCACCTACTGGCCTGAATGTTTGAGAAATCTTATTATTAACAATATCATATATATATGATATATATATGATATTATTGTATTAGCAGTATCATATATATATATATATATATATATATATATATATATGTATGTATACACACTTTAAAAATCAGGAGGTCATTTGAATTTGCTACGTTGGTTTCAACCTTATGGTATCCTCAGGTGATTTTTATCAAATGACCACCTAATGCTTTTTTTTATTTTTTAAAAACTAAAGAATGCTACATTATTATTTGCAAAAATAAACAAATGCACGGCACTGGGTGTAATAAAAACGGAGGAGGAAGATGTGAAAAAGAAGGAGGAGGGGGAAGAGAAAAAACAAGTGTATTGCAAATGTATTGGTGGGGGAGGTGTTGGGGGTAGGGTTAAATTAATTTTTTTTTTATCCAGCCTCATATGCACTTAAGAAAAATTTTTAGATATGTAAGCAAGGACTTAAGACTTCAGATTTCTGGTTTAAAAGGTTTCCTGATCTGATTCTGACCATTAAATTTTATGTATTATATATATGTCTATATTTCTGAGATGAGGTATTATGTACACTATTTACATTATTCAGACTATTGACCTCATCTTTGTTGCCATATTTATCACCCTTCAGTATCTGTCTGTATTTCTGAGATGAGGTATTATGTACACTGTTTACATTATTTGAACCATTGTCCTCATCTTTGTTGCCATATTTATCACCCTTCAGTATCTGTCTATATTTCTGAGATGAGGTATTATGTACACTGTTTACATTATTTGAACCATTGTCCTCATCTTTGTTGCCATATTTATCTCACAATTTCGACTCTTGTACACTCTGGCCTTCTTCAGGTGGTTGGAATGTTGAACTGAACCCTTTATTTCGCTCGCTGCAATATGAGCTCTGGTAAAAACATACAATTATAACAGCAAAAAATTGCAATATGAGCACTGGTAAAAATGGTTGCTGAAGATGTTAGGTTTATAATAACCAGAAATTCATACACAGATGTCCTCAAGGATACATGACACAGTGGATAAAGGCCTTAGTTAGATCTAGTGACAGCATCCAGAGAGTGTGAGTTCAAAACCTGGTTAAGCTGGTGGAGAACTTGGAGAGGGGAATTAACAGGAGATAACTGACATACATTAAACATAGCATGCGGATCAGTGAATGAAATAAAGGGTTCAGTTTGACATTCCAACCACCTGAAGAAGGCCGGAGTGTACAATGGCTGAAATGTTATAAATATAGCAAAAAAGATGAGGACAATAGTCTGAATAATGTAAATAGTGGTGTTTTATATATATATATATATATATATATATATATATATATATATCTATATCACATTAAACCTTATTTTTATTGGATATGCATATTTGAGTAAGTGCTCCATTTATTTATTAAACAGTATATATATATATATATATATATATATATATATATATATATATATATATATTCATTTTCACCTACTGGCCTAAATGTTTGAGAAATCTTATTAAAGGAAAATTTTCACTTTTCAGCCAGAATTGAACTTATGTCCCTCAGGACAGTGGGAGCTATCATTTAACCCAGTATGCCTTATTGCTTGGCCACAAAGAACAGACAGGCAAAGCCAATTTCATTCTTTTAAACAAAATTTCTCCAGTCATAGATCTCTTGAAGTTTTTCATATGTGCATATAGTTTTGTATGCAAGCACAAACAACATGATAAAAATCTTTTGAAAGTATGTAATTAGCTTCACTTGACTGCCTGTTCTTTGTGGTCAAGTAGTAAGGTGTACAAAGCTAAGTGGTAGCTTCCTCTGCCATGAAGTTTGAATCCTGCCAAAGAGCGCAAATTTTTCTTTAATAAGGTATCTCGAGCATTAAGTCCAGTAGACGAAAATAAATAAATATACTGTTTAATAAATAAATGCCGCACATATATATTCCTAATTTGGCATCTCGTCTGAAGTCACTCTCTCATAGACATGCTGTGGCTTCCTATGTCTTTTCTATAAGTATTTTCATGGCAACTGCTCTGATGAGCTACTTTCACTGGTTCCCAAACTACATGAATTTAAGCATGCTACTAGGTTGGCATCTCTGTCCCACCCTTTCACTGTCAAAACGGTTAAATGTAGCTGTCTCTTCTACTCCAACAGCTTCTTCTCTCACACTTCCTGCCAGTGGAACTCCCTTCATGCTACTTGCTTCCCTGATAGTTATAATCTTCAAATATTCAAATGTAATGTCAATTGACATCTCAAACACCCTCTTTACTCCTGCTCTCAATTTCTGTAACCCCTTGTGTGCTAGTGGCACCCA
Organism: Acanthosepion lycidas; assembly: GCA_963932145.1. Taxonomy (NCBI): domain Eukaryota; kingdom Metazoa; phylum Mollusca; class Cephalopoda; order Sepiida; family Sepiidae; genus Acanthosepion; species Acanthosepion lycidas. Next base: position 68,279,974 of record OZ010607.1, on the reverse strand, counting down.
TGCATTGCTTGGGGTGATATACTTAAAATATATATATATATATATATATAACGTCATCCACAGAAAGACTGTTTCGCTGTTTCACAGCTCATCAGTGTGGCTAGACATCCGGTTGCCTCTAGCTCGGATCGAAACCCGACTGAATGGGTATCAGCCAGAGATTCTACCACTAAGCTGTCGGCGCATGGCAGGGAAGTAGGTGGATTTTTAGCATATTTATTTTTTAGAAACACGCCCAGTGACTGACAGTGACTCAATTCGCTATACGAAGAGTCTCGCTATATTAGCTATAATAGTCACTGTTTACAAACCCATACCTACTCCCTAGAGTTATATATATATATATATATATAAATAAACATTGCTAAGGAGTGAAGGTAGTTAAAATAATAGTGTATAAAAGACAATTAACAATGAAAATACTTTTGATACACCATAATATTAATAATATAGTGGAGTCATAAAACGTCTGTCATCATCATCAATTCTCTATCATATTCAATGAAAACACAAGGACATGAACAGTCGTCTCTGTCCACGAGAATCTGGACATTCCAAGCAGCTTCTGAACTGCTTCCATATTTTCAGTTTTTTGTTCTGTTGGGTATTGCAATAGTTGAGACCTATCAGCTGTGGCAAGGTGGTCAAGATAAGACATAAACAATTTTTATTCCACCTTTTCCTAGGACTTCCCTGGTTACAGAGCAAGCAGTGTTATCCTTCAATAAGGCTGCAGGGACACTGGAGCAGATGGCTCACACTAGAGTTGTCTGGAGGTTTACTGGCATGACCATTTTACTCCAGCCGATGCACAAAGTTTGAACTTGTGGCTTACCACACTTGACTTTGCTAAAAAAATGTCACTAAGCCTATATAAAGGCATGCATTTTTCTCCGTACCCTCTTTTTTCTCTTTTACAGCTTTTGGCTATAAGATGTAATCACATGTGGGTAAAGCACCCCCTGCCCATCTCCCACTCTGGAACATGGTTTTCTCTCTTGATTTTTGTATTCTCTAACACAGCCTTGTTACATGCATACGCACACACACACACACACACACTGCTAGTTTCAATTTTTTTTCTTTCATCACATGTAATTCCTTTGTTAATACATGCGTTATTATTTGCTTTATATTTATTGTTTTATCTAAAATTTCTAAGATGAGGTATTGTAATTATTTCAAGGACATATAGCCAAGTGGATAAAAGCGTTGATTGGATCCAGTGACTTGACCAAGGAGTTGTGAGTTCAATATCTGGTTACTGCAGTGGTGAACAAAAAACTTGGAGAGTTGAGTTAAAGGGTAGTATTTATCAATCCCCCCACGAGGATTAAATGTGGCACAAGGCCGGTTTAATGTGGGTATTTTCAAGCCCGTAGGCTCGGCCAAAAAATATGACCTTTGAACCCGCCTAGACGGGTTCAGGTCCTGTCTACCTCCCCGAAGGAAACCTTGCCCTTCGGCAAAGCTTCCTCCGAGTTCCTCTCTGCAGTAGAGAGTTCGACAGACACCCGACCCGGCAGCTCACAAAGCGCAGATACTACACTTTGATCCTAGCCACCGGGCCGAGCGGGTTGAGTTAAAGGGTGATAACTGAGACATCTGGAAGAGGCATGACATGTAGAACTAGAACAATCTACCCCAGTGGACAAAATAAAGGGTTCAGTTTGAAATTTCAATCACCTGAAAAAGACTGGAGTGTACAACGACCGAAGTGTCATGAATATGGCACTAAAGATGAGGACAACAGTAACAATTGAAATAATGGAAATTATTGTTTTGCAGTACTCATTTTTACCAGGACTCACATTGTGTCTGGCAATATTGTTTGTGGGATAAATTTTCCTGGAGCATGTAAATATTTTCTCTCCAGTGTGTTGATTCCAACAACATAATATAGGTTAAATATTTTTCGAATCATACTAAGCACTAAACTAACATCTTCCATGGCTCTCTGGCCTGATACTGCAGCCTTCACTCAATCACACAGGATTTTGCTTCTTCTTTCTCTCCATTGACTGTGCTGTAATATAGTGTCAAACTGTCATCACACACCAACAGCAGCACTCCCTGATTTGACTAGAATATGAAATAATTCAATGGAGGCATTATCCAAATTTTCTTATTCTTTCACACTCAGTAACCTCTTGTGTCTTAGTGGCTTTACTGCCTTGCATGGCAGATTAAAAAATAATGATTTGATTAAAAAATAATTCTAATTTTTCTCAGTTGTGTTGATTTGTCATTTATATTAAATTATTAAAGAACAAATTATTTGTTTTTTCTCATTTTCAGAAGGTTCATAATAATTGTAGGATTTCTTATTGATCGAGTAGAGATGTAGGGATATTATTATTATTATAGATAAATAAAAATAATATATAACAATAATAATAATCAAAATTATAAATAAAATAAAACAATAACATAAAAATGTTGTATAAAATAAATTAAATAAAGTAATAAAATACTCCCAGCATGCAACAAAAACTGTTCCTACTGGAAATATGGACATACCACCAAAAGATGTTAAATTCATTCTCTTCACCATGAACCTTGGTATGAGCAACATGTGTCCAACTTCTCTCAGTGATATGGCTTGTAATACTATGGAGTAAATTCTCCCTTTTATCATATGTACCATAAAACAATTGTAACCTAAAAAATACACACACCAATGCATACAAAAAAATATAAATTAATTGTATGAAATTAACATACAATTTATCATGCTTTTCCTGTTATTTGTGTATGTTTTATTCCCAGTCAAGTATGCTTTTATCTCCATGAACACAAGGCTAATTTCTGCTACTATTATGTGTTGAATACTTTAAAATGTCTCTTGAGTATTGAGTGTTATTCTTTTTGATTCTGAAATAATTTATCAGAAGTAAAGGTACAAATAGGTAAGAGTTTCGTCAAGCTCAAGTCATCTTTACTGTGTTGAGAAGACCAAAACTCTACTTTGTCAGTGAACCGGGGAAATTAACATTCTCAATAGGAACACTATTACTGTGTGGCTCACATTTTGAAGCCAAGAGGAGAAAAAGAGGGATTCTGTCCTTTCTGGAAGCAGGGTCATAAAATTGCACATGTGACCAGAAACATTTTCTGGTTTCTTTATAACATGGGAAAATTCTTTTTTTTATTTGTTATTATTATATTTTTTATTGGTTTTATTTCATTTTCCCAGCAGTATTCTTGCAATAGTTCTTAAGAAATGTGCTTCTGAACCAGATCCCGTTTCTCTCAAATCTCTACAATAAAAATGCTTCACTGCTTCTTTCTTTTCTGCTTTTTGGAAATCCTCTTTACAGTTTTTAAGAACTCAAGTGAACTACTTTGTCCTTCTCTCGGCCTATTTCTGTTAATTCACTCCAAAATATTAATTCAACCCCAAATAAAAAGAATTCATATTTACTAAAATTCACACCAAATTCACCCAGTGTGATACCCTTTCATTGCTCTCCAGCTGGGTTGACCTATGTGATCACCCCCAAATATGCACTAAGTGTATTCTCACCCCAATAAACAAGCCAAAAACAGATTTCTTTTTTCTTTTTTTTTTTAAATTGTAAATACCTTGAATATCATCCACACGAAATGTGAATAACTCCCTGATTTTTTGTAACATTTTATTCTGATGGCTGGAGTTGTTGCTAGGCAAGCTAAACTAATTTTGAATTAAAATTTATAATTTCAAAAGTGTGCCAAAAATTTAATAAAAAAACAAACTTTGATTTGAAATTTATAATTTCAAATGAGTGCCAAAAATTTACTAAAAAAACAAATTTGATTTAAAATTTATAATTTCTTGGGGTGAATTAATATTTGCAAAAAGTAAGTTTACATTCTTTGGAATGAATTAACAGAAAAGGAAAAGATCTTTAAAAAATTAAATGCAATACCAATTGTTATCTTCTAAATTACTGTTCTTTTATTGTTCTTATCATCTTGTTTTCTTTTTCTGAAACATTCTTCTTACCACTTTTTGCAACTTAGTGGCTTTACTGCCTTGCCTCTGGTGAAATGATTAAAAAAAAGAATGATAAACGAATCGTTTATCTATTCGAAGTTAGCGTTAAAAGAAAGATAAAAATTGTTAACTGATAATATTTACATAATAAAAAGAAAAGGAATGATTTGGGTCAAAATATAGGGTGATTAACTAAGGGAGGTAACCATACATTTGCGCTGAGAGTTACCTAACTTGATCAGTTTGACCGCACAATGTCGATGTCGGATGAGAGACCGTAACGAAGATATGGCTTCTTTATTTCCGATGTCATATCACGTCTAATTTAAGGTGTAATTGTTTAATTGACCATCAGTGGGGGAAATCAGGGGCCGTTGTTTGCCTTCCGATCACCTCGATGTCTGTTTCCCGGGTTTATGGTGTATTATTGAGGCGTGGAGAGAAGGGGCTCCTCCTACGACGTCGACTCAAATACAGGACGACATGCGAAAAGTACAGCAACGATCATTATTTCTCGTTGACCCTTCGTCATTGTTCGTCCAAATGTAAATATCATTTACTTTCAAATTTCAATTGAATTCTGATCTGATAAGGTGTATATTCGTTTTTATCTTGTTATTTTAGTATAGTTTTTGAAAACCTGATCGAATATTAGCAAAAGTTCATTTTGAAAAATGAATAAGATCAAAAAAGAATAATAATAATTTGTTGTAGAAAGTAAAAGATGATCTTTTGGTTTTTATTTTTACTTAATATCATAAAGTTGCCAATTTTCCAAATAGTGTCAAATCGTAATATTTAAATGTTTGATCAGGTTTTTAAATTGCAGGTAATTAATCAGGTTACCTGATTCAGGTAAATGTTTTTATCTTCTGTATAGGAAGAAGAAATAGTTTAAAAACTGTCTTTTTATTAAAAAAAAAAAAAAATGATTTTTTTAAAGGTTTTTAAAGTTGTATCCCTTTCTAACCCTGAGAACGGAAAATAAAGTTTTAAAAAAGTCCTGTTTTTAATTTTTAAAACTTAATGAATATCTGATTTTTCAATTATAATGTCAATTTTACTTTTATATTGCATTTTTTATTTTACAATTCAGAGCAGATTTTCGGTGAAAGGGGTAACTCACCGTAACTGTTTTTTTTTTTTTTTTTCACAAAAAAAAAAAAAAATTGATTTAACTTTCTCTAAGGAATCCTGCTTTTAATAAAAAAAAAATCCAGCCCTAAAAATGGAATATCTCGAAATTTCATGAAAGTGTGTGATATAATATATAATGTTTTTTTTACCAAGATTTTCTAAAAAAAAGTATTTTAAAAATAATTTAAATCCATTTCTGAATATGTCCTGAAAGTTTTGTTAAAATCCAACAATTATTTGATTTTTGCAAGAATTTCCAAGTCAGTGTGTTTTTCACCGGTAAAAAGCGCAAAAATAACCCCTCAAAAACTAATGGTTATCATTACGTTGGTCGCTGATATAAAGTAAAAAAAAAATTTAACCAAAATTTGAAACGTGATAGAAAGGATTAGAAAATTTCAAAAAATAATTAAATAATACTTTGGTTTTTCCTCTTAATAATAACATAAACATTTTGATGACAAAACTTTGTTTTTAAGGGTTTGTTGGGGCTTTTTTTCATCATGTTGTTTTTTCCGTGAAAAAGTGGAGGCACCTATATTACTGTCACTTTAACACCTAGATTTGTAATTGAATTAACAGAAAAAAAAAATAAAAGTAATAAGTAGTTAGACAGTAAAAAAAAATTCACACATACAAACAAGTTTTGTTAAATTATTAAATTAATTTCAACCGACAAAGTCGGTCTGTTGAAGGTTTCATTATTTATTTAAAAATGCCTTTTTTTTGAATAAGATGTCAATCGGGATCAAAATTGTGTCTATAAACTTAAAACTAAGTATTTGAATAAAAGAACAATTATCCATAAATTGGATCCCGATATATAACATCCATTTGAAAAATTGGAAAATGGCCATATCATGTTGAAACACCGGTTCTTCGAGCTCGGTCAGTATCTAGATGGTTGACAGCTTGGAAATGTAAGCTTGGATGTGCGAATGGTATAATGGTTCAGAATTGTTAATCAGAGAGACTAGTTTCAATTCAAGTCATATTCACTCCTGTGGAAATAACCTTTAGAAAGGTATAAATCCGCTCATCTATGGTTTAATTAGTAAGACTTGTATCACTAAAACCATTAATATCCCCCTCCCCTGCTAAAAAAATAAAATAAAATTATGTACAAAATATTCAGATTTTGGTATGAAATAACATAGAGGTTGATATGCTGCTAAATAAAAACCAACCAACCAACCAACCATCCCAACCTCATAAACAAACAGACCTTGTCAGTTTTAGTTTTGTGTGTGTGTGTGTGTTATATATATAAGCAGCATATCTTCATTCAAACATATTTTATTGAATAAAACATTATTTTTATTTATTTTTATAATGATCCTTTCCAATTTTCTAATCAATTTCTTGATGTTAAGATGAAATTCATCAAGGAAGGTGCCATAGTTTTTTCCTACCCAGGTACTTTTGATCTCCTCCAAGATCATCCTCAGGGGTGGATTACAATGACAAACTTATTGTAATTGTGATAAAATCTGTATTTCATTGTGATGATGGTTTTTAAAAAACACACATGTGAACGCGCTCTGCAATAATGCCATTTTGCATTTTTCCCAATTTCTGGTCAGCTCCCTTATATTGGGATGCTTGTTTTGCAAAAATTTCTGCAGCTACAATAGATAAATTTAAAATTTTAAAAGAATTCCACCTGCCAAGTCTTTTTAGGATAATCTCAGTTTCAGTTAATTTCCTTTAGTAATTAAATTATCGAAGTTTTTCTTCCCTCTACTGTGGCCAGATATTGAACTTTCAATTCTTTGGGTTAAGTTACTTTTTGGATTATTTCAACCAAGGCTTTTATCCACTGGGCCATGTGTATATCACCTGAAAAAGGCCAGAGAATACAATGACCGAAACATTGTGAATATGGCAATAAAGATGAGGACAACAGTCTAAATGATGTAAATTGTGTAAATAGTTACAATACCTCATCTCAGAAATATAGACAGATGATTGACTGACATTAGAGAGTGTACTTTATTTTTTTTTTTAAATACACTGTCTCTTCTATCTGTTTGATATATATATATATATAGAGAGAGAGAGAGAGAGAGAAGATCCTCGGGTTACGTTGGACCTTATGTACAGTGTTTTGTGGTTATGGTGTCGTCTCCCATAATATAATACGTTGCCACACGGCACTATATGAGGAAGACGATATTGTTTCTTCACCAGTTGTATGTCATATTACATTGTGCTACATTCATTATCTCTCATTTTTGTCATTTTGGGGGGGAAATTTTTGCCCTTCATTATGGTTCTCAACCATAAGGCAGACTCATCGACACTTATGTAGGTGAGTTCCGACCTACATTGAAAATCAGGTTACGTTGCGCCATAGAAATGAATACTCAACATAAGTCGAGGACCCTCTGTATGGCTATATATATATATATATATATATATATAAATTCATGAATTATTCATACAAAAAACAAATATAGAGGTTAATGATTTAAATGGCGAGAATACTTTGTCACAATCAATATAAATAAGATACATCAACCCTGAACCTCTATATGAATGATATGATCCCCCGTTTATCATTCATATACAGGTTTGGGGTTGATGTATCTTATTTATATTGTTTGCGACAAAGTATTCTCGCCATTTAAATCATTAACCTCTATATTTGTTTTTTGTATGAATGATTCATGAATTTATAAATTATATTTGCACCTTTTAATTGATATATATATATATATATTCGATGATACAGATAGTTGACATGTAGGAGCAAAACAAATTTTCTTGGAAAATCACAACCTTTGTTGGTGTTTACTATTTCATATAAGATTGAATTTTATTTATTTTTCAATGTGGAAAATGAACTGGTATGTATATTTAATGTAAGTAAGTTGAAGAGAAAATAAAATAGAGAAGGGAAAGTAAAGAGAAACTCAAGTTTCTCTCTACTGAGAGTCCATCATATATATATATATATATATATATATATATATATATATATATATATATATATAGTCTTATTTATGGAATAAAGTGCTCAATATCAGAGATAGAGCGTGTGTAAATATAAAAGTGAACATAGAAGTCAACACTTAGAGGCGACAGTCTGTTTCATGCTATATGCATTGCATATAGCATGAAACAGACTGTCGCCTCTAAGTGTTGACTTCTATGTTCACTTTTATATTTATATATATATATATATATATATAGAGAGAGAGAGAGAGAGAAACATTCAAGACATTCATTTCTGTAGTTTAGTGCTAGCAGCAAGCAGAAATATTTCTCCTCCCGATGATGGCCATTTCGGACGAAACTAGTCGAGGAATCTAAATGGAATAATAATAAAAAAAACGAAAGAATATTAATCTACAACCCAGTGTGTCTGAAGATTTTAATTTTTTTTATTGTTCAAAATATATATATATATATATATATATAATAAATAAATGTTATTCTAATCTCCGTGGATGAAGTTTTGGTCTGTGATCAGGTTTGAAATCAATTTATAAACTATTAACTAAAGCAATTTTTGTGCTAATAATACATATATGAACTCATTAACTGCACAAAGTCCATATGACATTTGTTTATTTTTTGATTTCATTTTTTGGCTGTTTATTTCTGTCAGGAAGATCTGGGAGCAGGATTTAAAAAAATATATTTATAGATATTGACACAGAATAATAGTTTACATTATTTATTATGAAGGAGTTAGGCTAATTTCTCATTTTCATGTAAACTCATTAACAACCATGCACTTTTATTTTTTTTTTTGTTTTGAATTATCTTTTAAATTTTACATATATAATATCTGTCTATATCTCTGTGATGAAGTATTATGATTACTTGCATTATTTACATTATTCAGACTGTTATCCTCATCTTATTTTGCCATATTCACAATGTTTCGACCGTTGTACACTCCAGTCTTCTTCAGGTGATTGGAATTTTGGATCGAACACTTTATTTCGTCCACTGGGGTAGATTGTTCTAGTTCCACGTGCCATGACTCTTCCAGGTGTCTCGGATGACTCTTCAAGGTTTTTGGTACACCACTGCTGTGGTTGAACTCACAATAGCAAGTGTATGTATTGAACTCACAACTCTTTGGGTTTAGTTGCTGGATCTAACCAACGTCTTTATTCACTGGGCCATGTGTCCTTGTGAATATGGCGATGAAGATGAGGATAACAGTCCGAATAATGTAAATAATGCAAGTTTATAAATATAAGTTGACTATTTTTAAGGAAAGTGTTGTTTACACTAATTACTCATTAAAAATAAGTTTTCTCCTTGACTTAATTACTGTTAATTATCTGGTTAGGTCAAAGTAATTATCCCTGGTATAGTCTCTAACATTAAGCTAATATGACAATGAAAATTGTTTTAAATTAATTACAGTTATAAAAATAACAGTAGATCATTACACACTGTTATGAAAAAAGTGAAGCTACTCAATTAAAATAATTTGCAATCAATTATATATCAACATCAGTTTTTATATTGGCTTCTTTCACCCAATTTTATTTTTTTTTTTGCTTCATTTAACATTTGGGTTAGTAAGTTTGTCTTTAAGACCAAGCTTAGTTCAATTTGGCATAGTGTCAAATAAAGAAACGAAATATAGAAAGATTGTGTAGGGCCATTCTTCTATGTGAGGTGAATCTGTTTTAAAGATTATATTTGAAATTTAATGCTTTAATTTAATATTAATGTGCTGATAAAGAAAAATATTGTTTTTAATAATCAAATTTAAAATTTAAATTTGTTGGTTTGTCTCAACAAAGAATAATTCAACAAAAATTTACTTTTGGTGATCCCATTTTTGGGACAGTGGCTATTAGGGGGGCATTTATAAGGAGAATTAGATTTGTATAATTTTGTTTTTTAATACAGATTTTTAATTTTTTTTAATACTGGATTTTTGTTTTTTTTTGTAATACTAAATTTGTTTTTTTTTAAATGTTTTTTTTTTTGTAATACTAAATTTGTTTTAATTTTGATTTTTTTATAATAGTAGATTTGTTTTTGTTCTTTTTGTAATACTGGATATGGTTTTTTAATACAGATTTTTATTATTTTTTTAATGTTGGATTTTTTTGTTTTAGCAATTTTATTTTAATACAGATTTTTATTTTTTTTAATACTTGTTATATAAGAATAAAGTGTTGCTGCCAACACTTGAGTTTGAACATAGATCGCCAGTGAGCAAACACAGGTGATCCCATTATTGAATTAAGTAGACCACATGACCAGAGAATTAATTCATATATAGAAGGTAGTGTGACATCTGATTAATCTTCATTTCTAGTCTATCCTCTATTACTATTTGGATCACTATTTCTACTCTGTCCTCTATATGGATCTGCATTTCATATATATCTTCTATTACTTTATGATCTGCTATTCTCTACTCTATTCACTATACTATTTCTCTATTCAGATCACTATACAAGCAAGTATTATCAAGCACTTGCTATTAGTGTGAGTAATATTTGAAGACGTCTGACACTAGTATTGTTCAATGGTATTACTATAGTTGTAACTGTGATTATAAAGTCTCTACTACAATGAGCATTATAAAAGTGACAACAGTTATTCATTGACATTACAAAAGTGTCAGACGAGTGTTCGTTGACATAAAAAAAGTGTCAGACGAGTGTCTGTTGACATAAAAAAAGTGTCAGACGAGTGTCTGTTGACATAAAAAAAGTGTCAGACGAGTGTCTGTTGACATAAAAAAGTGTCAGACGAGTGTCTGTTGACATAAAAAAAGTGTCAGACGAGTGTCTGTTGACATTACAAAAGTGTCAGACGAGTGTTCATTGACATTACAAAAATACTGGAATTTTTTAACATTAATACAAGATTATACAGTTGGTATTAATTAATGGGTTAAATTAAAATTTTATCAAATTATTTTCATAAAGCTTCAGAACATAGACGGATATGGTTCTCCACTGCTTCTTTTAATAACTATGAATTGCAAATGTTAACATTTATAACATTTCCACAGCAAACAGTGAATTACATTATTTATGTTATTTCCATGTGGACTATTGTTCCGATGTTTGTTATCTGGACAGACTTCAGAGAATTTTAAACAATATAATTAAGAAACATAAAGACCCTTTATGAAAATACAATCTACCCCCTTTATTTAATCTATGAGGGTAGAGCATTCTCATTCTACTGTCCATGTCCAGGAATATCTTGTCTAGTTCTTATTTAGTGCTGCTTGCTCCATTTCCACTGAGTCCGAGTATAGAGATTGAACTTGCAATTACTATCGCCAAATTCATAAAGCAACACTTTAATCCACTAGGCTATTGTTCTGTGGGACAATCCTGAGTAGAGAACTTAGAACCTTCAACCTAAGCTGTCTGTTGATTAGTGCTACTGCTGCTTATCACACTTGACTGCACTCACTGAAGCTTCACTTTTTATTGCTGCTGTTGATGAAATCTTACTGTCATTTCTCTTTATTTATCAGAATGTGGAATAGTCCATTATTTATGAGGTATTGGCAGGTCATAGTGGTGTGCAAACTAATGAAGGGATGGACAAGCACAGTTGTAATAGGATAATAATAATAAGACGTTGGCTCCACCTGATCCTCTAAATGGTTGTGGTGATATGTTTGTAACTCTTCATTAGGTCATTTTTCAATTACTTTTCTATGAAGATTATTGGAAGTGGGATGCTATGATTGGTTGCTTATGAGATCATGGTACACCAAAACCACATTTTTTACCCCAAATCAAACCTGTATCCTACATGGAACCGTCATATATCCTGATGTGCTTTACTGATTTAGCCACAGAGTGTTTCGGTTAGCAAGACCGATTTTACTGTTTTTAAACTACAATTCTCCATGATTTTCTCTTGTACATTCATATCTGCTCGATGTGATTCCTGTCTGAGGATGCATATTTTCTATGATAATTTCTTGTACATTCAGGCCAGTAAATATTGTTAATACTGTTTTTTATAAACAGAACATTTACTTATATATATATATATATATATATATATATATATATATATATATATATATATATATAAGAATGTATAAACATAAAAAATGTCTTAAAATAATTGTCAGACTTTGTCCATTTTGTTGTCCATTATATATGGAGTATTGGCAAGGAGTAACTGTCGTGCGAATTAATGAAGTGAAGGACAAGCACAATTATGATAGGATGCAAGGCTTACTGAAGAGGTCCTTAAAGCCTAGCATATGTGCTGATTTGAAAGAATCAGCACATATGCTAGGCTTTAAGAACCTGACTCTCCAGTGTTTGTCTCTATCCAGTATTTTCACAGAAGAACTTTACTTCCTTGGGAAAGAGATAGGGCAATATGTAGCTGGGTTCACCTGAAGGGATACCAAAGTAAGTTTTGTACTCTGTGACATCTCAGAATGTCAAAAAACCTAGGAGCTATCAAGAGTTGACCTAGAAGGTAACCTCAAAGCCACCAAGTGTAGAATTGGGCCTCAAAGTATGTTGAAGCAAGTGAACTTAGGGTATACACATATAACATAACTGGATAACAGGAAGTTGTATAAACACCTGACCTATGCATGGATGAAGTAGAATCTCACACTCTCACAGGAAAAAGATTTAATGTTTGAAGAAAGACCTGAGACAACATACCCTTGGTTTAGTTGACATTAATTTGACAGTCTAGAAGTGAATAAACAATTATTTTACATTTGGAATATTTATTCTTATCAGACATTAAAATTGTATCTATATTTGAACTGATTTTTCATTTAGTTTTTAGCATTGGCATAAGTAAATTTTTTTAGTTTAATTTTTGTTTCTACTTATTCTGAAGTTTTTTTTTTGTTTTTTTTTTTAAAGAAAAATTGTGATTTCAATTTCAGCCAGTGATTATGTCAGTATTGGAGATGTCAGTAAATCAATCATCCAGCCAAAGAACACCGAACTGGTTCCTATTAAATACAGTAAGTAATTTCTTTATTACTATAAACATTATTTTTAGTGGGTAAATATATTTAAGTTGCTCTCTCCATTTTTTATTGTCTTAACCTTTACCATGGTAATTTCTTTCTAGAGTTGTCTCCCCTGCCACTGCATTTTTTTTCAGGGTGAAAAAACATAAGCACCTACTGTTTTAAAATTCTTATAACTATCTTTGTATTGTGCATATAGATTTTATTATTGTTTTAGGCATGTCTGATTAAATAAATTACAAACATTATGTTTGCTTATTTTTAGCATAATCCTTTCATATTCATGGATATTTTTCTGTGTATTACAATCAAATGAGGCAAGAAATGCACTGTAACAGTGAAAATCACTTTTATTTCCCAAGTACTTTCCATTTCTTTCTGAGATCATCATCAAGGGTGCAACTAATAAGGCAAAAAATATGTGTAGCCATCCATTACTGATTTTTTTCTTTTTGCATTTAAATGCAACAGCTGAAATGCAAAAAGAAAAAATTCAGTAATGGATAGCTACACATAGTTGTTGCCTTATTAGTTGCACCCCTGATAATATGTTGGCACCTGTTTGTATAGAGAGTAAGGACCTACATACATCAAATTGTATTTAAATTAAGTTGCAGCAGAAGAATTATTGTTGAACTTTTAAAAGGTAAGCTTATATATTAATGCAATACTTAAATTCAGCAAGCAATTTTGAGTTCTGTAGTTTATTGTTGCCTTTTGCATCTACTCCTCCCTACTTCGCAGGAGCTAGCTTAAATGCTACCCGATAAGGTGGCTTTTAAGCTAGTTCCTGATAAAGTAAATTTCCTGAAACACTTATTTTAAAAATAAAACAATCGATGTTTACCTTGACATATCTTAGAAAAAATAAATTCATTTTAATAATTAAATATTGTAAATGCATAATGATATTAAAATAATTATGACATAATAAATAAAAACATAAGAAAAAATGAATAATTAAATTAAATACTTCCCTTTTAAAATACAATAAACTAGGAGGAGATTGGATGCTGATATCAGAGTAAACGGATGTCTATTTTTCATTGCTCAAAGAAAGTGAAATTAATGACCTTACTAAAGAAAGATTGTGTTTCTGACTGGAATTGAACCTGTATCCTCTTTTTCCATCAATGAAACCACTTCTGTAGCTGAAACCACTGTATCAATGTGGCCTCTGTGGCCAAATGAGTAAAGGCATGTTTAGTATAAGTATTGTTTCCCAGATGGAAAAAGGGGATCACGGTTCAATTCCTGTCAGAAGCAAAAGGGAATATGTTGGGTGCAACAGAGCTTCCCAACCAAGCTCTTTAATTGCATGTTTGATCATGTTAGCAATGTGGAGGTGAACATTGTCATATTGAATAATTACACTGTATCACTTGTCAGGTCTTTTCAGTTGAATTGCCTTTTTGGGTCTGTTCATTTGTTTAAAATACAGCTTAGTATTCACTGTTTTGTTGTTTTGAAGCATTTCATTGTAAATTAGTCATTGCCGATCCCACCAAACTCAGATTATTCATTTGTGTGGATGTAGATCTGGCTTGGTTTGGGGTGTTGCCTGCTTACCACAACTCATCCCTTCTTTTCTTGACTTCATATTCACATAAAGACACCAGTTTTCATCCTCAGTGATAATATTGTAAAGGAATCTTTCTTTGTATCCACAAGTAGCCTGGTGTCAATAGAGGGACACTGGAGTTTGTTCCTCTTGGTCAATGTGTATGGCATCCATGTGTCATGTTTCTGGACCTTACCCCGTGAATAAAGATGATGAACAAAAGTAGCATAAGAAATTGTCATTTTCTGAGCCGATTCCCTTGTGGGGTCTGGCGCGGTTCTTCTTCAATCAGTGCATGCAGTTGGTTATCATCAAACTGAACAGGTCAGCTAGAGAGTCTCTGAGTTAAACTTACCCTTTGAAATGGGTAAATCATTTCTGCTCGATTCTGTTGGTAATGATGTCATCTCCGTACACAGCAGCCCCCCCCTTGAAAATGGGAAAATCATTTCTGTGCGATTCTGTTGGTAATGATGTCATCTCTGTACACAGCAGCCTTGTTAGTTTTGTGACCTTGACTAAAAGCAAAGAGAAGATATCAAAACATGCTCATTCTTGTCATTCTATCTCCCTTTAATTCACCTCTCCAAGTTTTTGTCCACCTCTGCTGTAGCCAGCTATTGAACTCACAACTCTTTAGGTCAAGTCACTGAATTCAACCAATGCTTTTATTCACTGGGCCATGTTTCCTGATACTGAGACATCCGAAAGATGCATGGCATGTGGAACTAGAACAATCTACTGCAGTGGATGAAATAAAGGGTTCAGTTTGAAATTCCAGTCACCTGAAGAAAGCCTGGAGCATACAATAGCCGAAATGTTGTGAAAATGGCAACAAAGATGAGGGCTACAGTCCGAACAATGTAAATAGTATAAGTAAGGGTTTTAATGATTCAAATCTTACTAATTAACTCATAGCGGGGGAAGAAGAGTTGGATTCCCACCTTTTCCAAGGGTGCTTGCGTATAAGTGAATATAACGAATGCAATTAGAATGGAAATCACTTTCCAATTAACACTACTTGCAGCACCTGGTATTCCCAATTGGTCAACCATCTATTTACTGACCAGGCACAAAGTTGCTTAATTTTGGTGATTGTATGGGAACTGGTTTTGCAATGTGATGTGGCTTTGAATCCATTACACCACCTGCACATCCAAGTTTACTGCACCTGGTATTCCTAAATGGGCACCCATCTAGGAATTGACCATGCTCAATGTTGCTTAACTTCAGTGATTGTATGGGAACTAGTGTTTCAACACAATGTCACTACGAGTCCATTACACCACCTGCACATCCTGGTATTCCCAAGTGGTCACTCATTTAGGTACTGACCAGGCTTGACATTGCTTAACTTTGGGGATTGTACAGGAACTGTTGTTTCAATGTGATATGGCAATAAGCTCTATGACATCTGGGTTTGAATCTCACCAGGGTTGATTTGTCAAAAAAGTGACTACTTGATAATATTAAACTGTGGAGATGATCCCAGTGAATGGCACCATTTGGTAAATGAAACTGTTCGTAAGTTGTTGATAGCTTAACACAAATTTTGACTGAGGGTTTGAGCATACTAGCCTTGTTCAGACTGTTGATCACACCAAATTATATGTTCTCTCCCAGAAAATGTAAGTAAAGTCTGCTCAGCAATATAAACCACATGGTGAGCTCTGTGGGTATTGAAGGGACACAGTTATGCCTGAGCAGATGGGTATGCTTGGAAATGTGTAGCCAAGTCATTCACTGTATCTTAAATTTGACCTGGCATATTTGTTACACAGGCAACTGGCACTGGGTCTGTTGTAAATGCTTCATGAATTTGTAAGCCTAGTCCCTTCTAGTGATTTCTTTTTTTCTTTTTTACATTTCCTGAAAGCTTCCTGTAATATCAACTAATTTTAATAACTATTATTTTTCAGTTCCTGCCAACAAATCTCAAGCAATATTACGACACTTAAGATGGATAATGCAGAAAGTAAGTTTTCTTTTTTTCTCTCATTTCATATTCTGGGATTTAAAAATTAATTTAGTGAATGACAGAAAAAAAAACAACTTTTGGTTAGAGGTTGAAGAAGAAATAAAGAAAACATTGAAATATGTATCAAATCCATTATCAGGGATCAGCAGTGAGTTTAAAAATATGACAATATTATTAATATTATTTTATTACCAGTTTTGTTCCATCTTATTGTTGCTTTTTATCTCAAGTCTCTGGCTCTAGACACTCTTCATTATTACTATTATTTTATTACTAGTTTTATTCCATCTTATTATTGTTGCTTTTTATCCCAACCCTTTGGCTCTATACACTCTTCATTATTACTATTATTTTATTATTAGTTTTATTCCATCTTATTATTGTTTCTTTTTATCCCAAACCTCTGGCTCTATACACTCTTCATTATTATTATTATTTTATTACTAGTTTTATTCCATCTTATTATTGATGCTTTTTATTCCAACCCTTTGGCTCTATACACTCTTCATTATTACTATTATTTTATTACTAGTTTTATTCCATCTTATTATTGTTGCTTTTTATCCCAACCCTTTGGCTCAATACACTCATTATTATTACTATTATTTTATTACTAGTTTTATTCCATCTTATTATTGTTGCTTTTTATCCCAACACTCTGGCTCTATACACTCTTTATTATTACTATTATTTTATTACTAGTTTTATTCCATCTTATTATTGTTGCTTTTTATCCCAACCCTTTGGCTCTATACACTCTTCATTATTACTATTATTTTATTGCTAGTTTTATTCCATCTTATTATTGTTGCTTTTTATACCAACCCTTTGGCTCTATACACTCTTCATTATTACTATTATTTTATTACTAGTTTTATTCCATCTTATTATTGTTGCTTTTTATCCCAACCCTTTGGCTCAATACACTTATTATTATTACTATTATTTTATTACTAGTTTTATTCCATCTTATTATTGTTGCTTTTTATCCCAACACTCTGGCTCTATACACTCTTTATTATTACTATTATTTTATTACTAGTTTTATTCCATCTTATTATTGATGCTTTTTATCCCAACCCTTTGGCTCTATACACTCTTCATTATTACTATTATTTTATTGCTAGTTTTATTCCATCTTATTATTGTTGCTTTTTATCCCAACACTCTGGCTCTATACACTCTTCATTATTACTATTATTTTATTACTAGTTTTATTCCATCTTATTATTGATGCTTTTTATTCCATCACTCTGGCTCTATACACTCTTCATTATTACTATTATTTTATTAGTAGTTTTATTCCATCTTATTATTGTTGCTTTTTATCCCAACCCTTTGGCTCTATACACTCTTCATTATTACTATTATTTTATTACTAGTTTTATTCTAGCTTATTATTGTTGCTTTTTATCCTAACCCTTTGGCTCTATACACTCTTCATTATTACTATTATTTTATTACTAGTTTTATTCTAGCTTATTATTGTTTCTTTTTATCCCAACCCTTTGGCTCTATACACTCTTCATTATTACTATTATTTATTACTAATTTTAATCCATCTTATTATTGTTGCTTTTTATCCCAACACTCTGGCTCTATACACTCTTCATTATTATTATTATTTTATTGCTAGTTTTATTCCATCTTATTATTGATGCTTTTTATTCCAACCCTTTGGCTCAATACACTCATTATTATTACTATTATTTTATTGCTAGTTTTATTCCATCTTATTATTGTTGCTTTTTATCCCAACCCTTTGGCTCTATACACTCTTCATTATTACTATTATTTTATTGCTAGTTTTATTCCATCTTATTATTGATGCTTTTTATTCCAACACTTTGGCTCTATACACTCTTCATTATTACTATTATTTTATTATTAGTTTTATTCCATCTTATTATTGATGCTTTTTATTCCAACTCTTTGCCTCTATACACTCTTCATTATTACTATTATTTTATTACTAGTTTTATTCCATCTAATTATTGTTGCTTTTTATCCCAAACCCCTGGCTCTATACACTCATTATTATTACTATTATTTTATTACTAGTTTTATTCCATCTAATTATTGTTGCTTTTTATCCCAAACCCCTGGCTCTATACACTCTTCATTATTACTATTATTTTATTGCTAGTTTTATTCCATCTTATTATTGTTGCTTTTTATCCCAACCCTTTGGCTCTATACACTCTTCATTATTACTATTATTTTTTTGCTAGTTTTATTCCATCTTATTATTGATGCTTTTTATCCCAACCCTTTGGCTCTATACACTCTTCATTATTACTATTATTTTATTGCTAGTTTTATTCCATCTTATTATTGATGCTTTTTATTCCAACTCTTTGGCTCTATACACTCTTCATTATTACTATTATTTTATTATTAGTTTTATTCCATCTTATTATTGATGCTTTTTATCCCAACCCTTTGGCTCTATACACTCTTCATTATTACTATTATTTTATTATTAGTTTTATTCCATCTTATTATTGATGCTTTTTATCCCAACCCTTTGGCTCTATACACTCTTCATTATTACTATTATTTTATTATTAGTTTTATTCCATCTTATTATTGATGCTTTTTATCCCAACCCTTTGGCTCTATACACTCTTCATTATTACTATTATTTTATTGCTAGTTTTATTCCATCTTATTATTGTTGCTTTTTATCCCAACACTCTGGCTCTATACACTCTTCATTATTACTATTATTTTATTACTAGTTTTATTCCATCTTATTATTGATGCTTTTTATTCCATCACTCTGGCTCTATACACTCTTCATTATTACTATTATTTTATTACTAGTTTTATTCCATCTTATTATTGTTGCTTTTTATCCCAACCCTTTGGCTCTATACACTCTTCATTATTACTATTATTTTATTACTAGTTTTATTCTAGCTTATTATTGTTTCTTTTTATCCCAACCCTTTGGCTCTATACACTCTTCATTATTACTATTATTTTATTACTAATTTTAATCCATCTTATTATTGTTGCTTTTTATCCCAAACCCCTGGCTCTATACACTCATTATTATTACTATTATTTTATTACTAGTTTTATTCCATCTAATTATTGTTGCTTTTTATCCCAAACCCCTGGCTCTATACACTCTTCATTATTACTATTATTTTATTGCTAGTTTTATTCCATCTTATTATTGTTGCTTTTTATCCCAACCCTTTGGCTCTATACACTCTTCATTATTACTATTATTTTATTGCTAGTTTTATTCCATCTTATTATTAATGCTTTTTATCCCAACCCTTTGGCTCTATACACTCTTCATTATTACTATTATTTTATTATTAGTTTTATTCCATCTTATTATTGATGCTTTTTATCCCAACCCTTTGGCTCTATACACTCTTCATTATTACTATTATTTTATTATTAGTTTTATTCCATCTTATTATTGATGCTTTTTATCCCAACCCTTTGGCTCTATACACTCTTCATTATTACTATTATTTTATTATTAGTTTTATTCCATCTTATTATTGATGCTTTTTATTCCAACTCTTTGGCTCTATACACTCTTCATTATTACTATTATTTTATTATTAGTTTTATTCCATCTTATTATTGATGCTTTTTATTCCAACTCTTTGCCTCTATACACTCTTCATTATTACTATTATTTTATTACTAGTTTTATTCCATCTAATTATTGTTGCTTTTTATCCCAAACCCCTGGCTCTATACACTCTTCATTATTACTATTATTTTATTGCTAGTTTTATTCCATCTTATTATTGTTGCTTTTTATCCAAACCCTTTGGCTCTATACACTCTTCATTATTACTATTATTTTATTGCTAGTTTTATTCCATCTTATTATTGATGCTTTTTATTCCAACTCTTTGGCTCTATACACTCTTCATTATTACTATTATTTTATTGCTAGTTTTATTCCATCTTATTATTGATGCTTTTTATTCCAACTCTTTGGCTCTATACACTCTTCATTATTAATATTATTTTATTATTAGTTTTATTCCATCTTATTATTGATGCTTTTTATTCCAACCCTTTGCCTCTATACACTCTTCATTATTACTATTATTTTATTACTAGTTTTATTCCATCTTATTATTGTTGCTTTTTATCCCAACCATTTGGCTCAATACACTCATTATTATTACTATTATTTTATTATTAGTTTTATTCCATCTTATTATTGATGCTTTTTATTCCAACCCTTTGGCTCTATACACTCTTCATTATTACTATTATTTTATTACTAGTTTTATTCCATTTTATTATTGATGCTTTTTATCCCAACCCTTTGGCCCTATACACTGTTTATTATTACTATTATTTTATTGCTAGTTTTATTCCATCTTATTGTTGTTGCTTTTTATCCCAACCATTTGGCTCTATACACTCTTCATTATTACTATTATTTTATTACTAGTTTTATTCCATCTTATTATTGTTGCTTTTTATCCCAACCCTTTGGCTCAATACACTCATTATTATTACTATTATTTTATTACTAGTTTTATTCCATCTTATTATTGATGCTTTTTATTCCAACCCTTTGGCTCTATACACTCTTCATTATTACTATTATTTTATTATTAGTTTTATTCCATCTTATTATTGATGCTTTTTATTCCAACCCTTTGGCTCTATACACTCTTCATTATTACTATTATTTTATTACTAGTTTTATTCCATCTTATTATTGATGCTTTTTATCCCAACCCTTTGGCTCTATACACTCTTTATTATTACTATTATTTTATTACTAGTTTTATTCCATCTTATTATTGATGCTTTTTATCCCAAACCCCTGGCTCTATACACTCATTATTATTACTATTATTTTATTACTAGTTTTATTCCATCTAATTATTGTTGCTTTTTATCCCAAACCCCTGGCTCTATACACTCTTCATTATTACTATTATTTTATTGCTAGTTTTATTCCATCTTATTATTGTTGCTTTTTATCCCAACCCTTTGGCTCTATACACTCTTCATTATTACTATTATTTTATTGCTAGTTTTATTCCATCTTATTATTAATGCTTTTTATCCCAACCCTTTGGCTCTATACACTCTTCATTATTACTATTATTTTATTATTAGTTTTATTCCATCTTATTATTGATGCTTTTTATCCCAACCCTTTGGCTCTATACACTCTTCATTATTACTATTATTTTATTATTAGTTTTATTCCATCTTATTATTGATGCTTTTTATCCCAACCCTTTGGCTCTATACACTCTTCATTATTACTATTATTTTATTATTAGTTTTATTCCATCTTATTATTGATGCTTTTTATCCCAACCCTTTGGCTCTATACACTCTTCATTATTACTATTATTTTATTACTAGTTTTATTCCATCTTATTATTGATGCTTTTTATCCCAACCCTTTGGCTCTATACACTCTTTATTATTACTATTATTTTATTACTAGTTTTATTCCATCTTATTATTGATGCTTTTTATCCCAAACCCCTGGCTCTATACACTCATTATTATTACTATTATTTTATTACTAGTTTTATTCCATCTAATTATTGTTGCTTTTTATCCCAAACCCCTGGCTCTATACACTCTTCATTATTACTATTATTTTATTGCTAGTTTTATTCCATCTTATTATTGTTGCTTTTTATCCCAACCCTTTGGCTCTATACACTCTTCATTATTACTATTATTTTATTGCTAGTTTTATTCCATCTTATTATTAATGCTTTTTATCCCAACCCTTTGGCTCTATACACTCTTCATTATTACTATTATTTTATTATTAGTTTTATTCCATCTTATTATTGATGCTTTTTATCCCAACCCTTTGGCTCTATACACTCTTCATTATTACTATTATTTTATTATTAGTTTTATTCCATCTTATTATTGATGCTTTTTATCCCAACCCTTTGGCTCTATACACTCTTCATTATTACTATTATTTTATTATTAGTTTTATTCCATCTTATTATTGATGCTTTTTATTCCAACTCTTTGGCTCTATACACTCTTCATTATTACTATTATTTTATTATTAGTTTTATTCCATCTTATTATTGATGCTTTTTATTCCAACTCTTTGCCTCTATACACTCTTCATTATTACTATTATTTTATTACTAGTTTTATTCCATCTAATTATTGTTGCTTTTTATCCCAAACCCCTGGCTCTATACACTCTGCATTATTACTATTATTTTATTGCTAGTTTTATTCCATCTTATTATTGATGCTTTTTATTCCAACCCTTTGGCTCAATACACTTCATTATTATTACTATTATGTTATTACTAGTTTTATTCCATCTAATTATTGTTGCTTTTTATCCCAAACCCCTGGCTCTATACACTCTTCATTATTACTATTATTTTATTGCTAGTTTTATTCCATCTTATTATTGTTGCTTTTTATCCAAACCCTTTGGCTCTATACACTCTTCATTATTACTATTATTTTATTGCTAGTTTTATTCCATCTTATTATTGATGCTTTTTATTCCAACTCTTTGGCTCTATACACTCTTCATTATTACTATTATTTTATTGCTAGTTTTATTCCATCTTATTATTGATGCTTTTTATTCCAACTCTTTGGCTCTATACACTCTTCATTATTAATATTATTTTATTATTAGTTTTATTCCATCTTATTATTGATGCTTTTTATTCCAACCCTTTGCCTCTATACACTCTTCATTATTACTATTATTTTATTACTAGTTTTATTCCATCTTATTATTGTTGCTTTTTATCCCAACCATTTGGCTCAATACACTCATTATTATTACTATTATTTTATTATTAGTTTTATTCCATCTTATTATTGATGCTTTTTATTCCAACCCTTTGGCTCTATACACTCTTCATTATTACTATTATTTTATTACTAGTTTTATTCCATTTTATTATTGATGCTTTTTATCCCAACCCTTTGGCCCTATACACTGTTTATTATTACTATTATTTTATTGCTAGTTTTATTCCATCTTATTGTTGTTGCTTTTTATCCCAACCATTTGGCTCTATACACTCTTCATTATTACTATTATTTTATTACTAGTTTTATTCCATCTTATTATTGTTGCTTTTTATCCCAACCCTTTGGCTCAATACACTCATTATTATTACTATTATTTTATTACTAGTTTTATTCCATCTTATTATTGATGCTTTTTATTCCAACCCTTTGGCTCTATACACTCTTCATTATTACTATTATTTTATTATTAGTTTTATTCCATCTTATTATTGATGCTTTTTATTCCAACCCTTTGGCTCTATACACTCTTCATTATTACTATTATTTTATTACTAGTTTTATTCCATCTTATTATTGATGCTTTTTATCCCAACCCTTTGGCTCTATACACTCTTTATTATTACTATTATTTTATTACTAGTTTTATTCCATCTTATTATTGATGCTTTTTATCCTAACCCTTTGGCTCTATACACTCTTTATTATTACTATTATTTTATTACTAGTTTTATTCCATCTTATTATTGATGCTTTTTATCCTAACCCTTTGGCTCTATACACTCTTTATTATTACTATTATTTTATTACTAGTTTTATTCAATCTTTTTATTGATGCTTTTTATCCTAACCCTTTGGCTCTATACACTCTTTATTATTACTATTATTTTATTACTAGTTTTATTCCATCTTATTATTGATGCTTTTTATCCTAACCCTTTGGCTCTATACACTCTTCATTATTACTATTATTTTATTGCTAGTTTTATTCCATTTTATTATTGTTGCTTTTTATCCCAACCCTTTGGCTCTATACACTCTTCATTATTACTATTATTTTATTACTAGTTTTATTCCATCGTATTATTGTTGCTTTTTATCCCAAACCCCTGGCTCTATACACTCTTCATTATTACTATTATTTTATTACTAGTTTTATTCCATCTTATTATTGTTGCTTTTTATTCCAACCCTTCGGCTCAATACACTCATTATTATTACTATTATTTTATTACTAGTTTTATTCCATCTTATTATTGTTACTTTTTATCCCAAACCCCTGGCTCTATACACTCTTTATTATTACTATTATTTTATTGCTAGTTTTAATCCATCTTATTAATGTTGCTTTTTATCCCAACACTCTGGCTCTAGACACTCTGCATTATTACTATTATTTTATTGCTAGTTTTATTCCATCTTATTATTGTTGCTTTTTATCCCAACCCTTTGGCTCTATACACTCTTCATTATTACTATTATTTTATTACTAGTTTTATTCCATCTTATTATTGATGCTTTTTATTCCAACCCTTTGGCTCTATACACTCTTCATTATTACTATTATTTTATTACTAGTTTTATTCCATCTTATTATTGTTGCTTTTTATCCCAACCCTTTGGCTCTATACACTCTTCATTATTACTATTATTTTATTGCTAGTTTTATTCCATTTTATTATTGTTGCTTTTTATCCCAACACTCTGGCTCTATACACTCTTCATTATTACTATTATTTTATTACTAGTTTTATTCCATCTTATTATTGTTGCTTTTTATTCCAACCCTTTGGCTCTATACACTCTTCATTATTACTATTATTTTATTACTAGTTTTATTCCATCTTATTATTGATGCTTTTTATCCCAACCCTTTGGCTCTATACACTCTTTATTATTACTATTATTTTATTACTAGTTTTATTCCATCTTATTATTGATGCTTTTTATCTTAACCCTTTGGCTCTATACACTCTTTATTATTACTATCATTTTATTGCTAGTTTTATTCCATCTTATTATTGATGCTTTGTATTCCAACCCTTTGGCTCTATACACACTTCATTATTACTATTATTTTATTACTAGTTTTATTCCATCTTATTATTGATGCTTTTTATCCCAACACTCTGGCTCTATACACTCTTTATTATTACTATTATTTTATTACTAGTTTTATTCCATCTTATTATTGTTGCTTTTTATCCCAACCCTTTGGCTCAATACACTCATTATTATTACTATTATTTTATTACTAGTTTTATTCCATCTTATTATTGTTGCTTTTTATCCCAACCCTTTGGCTCAATACACTCATTATTATTACTATTATTTCATTGCTAGTTTTATTCCATCTTATTATTGATGCTTTTTATTCCAACTCTTTGGCTCTATACACTCTTCATTATTATTATTATTTTATTACTAGTTTTATTCCATCTTATTATTGATGCTTTTTATTCCAACCCTTTGGCTCTATACACTCTACATTATTACTATTATTTTATTACTAGTTTTATTCCATCTTATTATTGTTGCTTTTTATCCCAACCCTTTGGCTCAATACACTCATTATTATTACTATTATTTTATTACTAGTTTTATTCCATCTTATTATTGATGCTTTTTATTCCAACCCTTTGGCTCTATACACTCTTCATTATTATTATTATTTTATTACTAGTTTTATTCCATCTTATTATTGATGCTTTTTATCCCAACCCTTTGGCTCTATACACTCTTCATTATTACTATTATTTTATTACTAGTTTTATTCCATCTTATTATTGTTGCTTTTTATCCCAACCCTTTGGCTCAATACACTCATTATTATTACTATTATTTTATTACTAGTTTTATTCCATCTTATTATTGATGCTTTTTATTCCAACCCTTTGGCTCTATACACTCTTCATTATTACTATTATTTTATTACTAGTTTTATTCCATCTTATTATTGTTGCTTTTTATCCCAACCCTTTGGCTCTATACACTCTTCATTATTACTATTATTTTATTGCTAGTTTCATTCCATTTTATTATTGTTGCTTTTTATCCCAACACTCTGGCTCTATACACTCTTCATTATTACTATTATTTTATTACTAGTTTTATTCCATCTTATTATTGTTGCTTTTTATCCCAACCCTTTGGCTCAATACACTCATTATTATTACTATTATTTTATTATTAGTTTTATTCCATCTTATTATTGATGCTTTTTATTCCAACCCTTTGGCTGTATACACTCTTTATTATTACTATTATTTTATTACTAGTTTTATTCCATCTTATTATTGATGCTTTTTATCCTAACTTTTTGGATCTATACACTCTTTATTATTATTATTATTTTATTACTAGTTTTATTCCATCTTATTATTGATGCTTTTTATTCCAATTCTTTGGCTCTATACACTCTTCATTATTACTATTATTTTATTGCTAGTTTTATTCCATCTTATTATTGATGCTTTTTATCCCAACACTCTGGCTCTATACACTCTTTATTATTACTATTATTTTATTATTAGTTTTATTCCATCTTATTATTCTTGCTTTTTATTCCAACCCTTTGGCTCTATACACTCTTCATTATTACTATTATTTTATTACTAGTTTTATTCCATCTTATTATTGATGCTTTTTATACCAACCCTTTGGCTCTATACACTCTTTATTATTACTATTATTTTATTACTAGTTTTATTCCATCTTATTATTGATGCTTTTTATCCCAACCCTTTGGCTCTATACACTCTTCATTATTACTATTATTTTATTACTAGTTTTATTCCATCTTATTATTGATGCTTTTTATCCTAACCCTTTGGCTCTATACACTCTTCATTATTACTATTATTTTATTACTAGTTTTATTCCATCTTATTATTGATGCTTTTTATCCCAACCCTTTGGCTCTATACACTGTTCATTATTTCTATTATTTTATTGCTAGTTTTATTCCATTTTATTATTGTTGCTTTTTATCCCAACCCTTTGGCTCTATACACTCTTCATTATTACTATTATTTTATTACTAGTTTTATTCCATCTTATTATTGTTACTTTTTATCCCAACCCTTTGGCTCTATACTCTCTTCATTATTACTATTATTTTATTACTAGTTTTATTCCATCTTATTATTGATGCTTTTTATCCCAACACTCTGGCTCTAGACACTCTTCATTATTACTATTATTTTATTGCTAGTTTTATTCCATCTTATTATTGATGCTTTTTATTCCAACTCTTTGGCTCTATACACTCTTCATTATTATTATTATTTTATTGCTAGTTTTATTCCATCTTATTATTGTTGCTTTTTATCCCAACCCTTTGGATCTATACACTCTTCATTATTACTATTATTTTATTGCTAGTTTTATTCCATCTTATTATTGTTGCTTTTTATCCCAACCCTTTGGCTCAATACACTCATTATTATTACTATTATTTTATTACTAGTTTTATTCCATCTTATTATTGATGCTTTTTATTCCAACCCTTTGGCTCTATACACTCTTCATTATTACTATTATTTTATTGCTAGTTTTATTCCATTTTATTATTGTTGCTTTTTATCCCAACACTCTGGCTCTATACACTCTTCATTATTACTATTATTTTATTACTAGTTTTATTCCATCTTATTATTGTTGCTTTTTATCCCAACCCTTTGGCTCAATACACTCATTATTATTACTATTATTTTATTATTAGTTTTATTCCATCTTATTATTGATGCTTTTTATTCCAACCCTTTGGCTCTATACACTCTTCATTATTACTATTATTTTATTACTAGTTTTATTCCATCTTATTATTGATGCTTTTTATCCCAACCCTTTGGCTCTATACACTCTTTATTATTACTATTATTTTATTACTAGTTTTATTCCATCTTATTATTGATGCTTTTTATCCCAACCCTTTGGCTGTATACACTCTTTATTATTACTATTATTTTATTACTAGTTTTATTCCATCTTATTATTGATGCTTTTTATTCCAACCCTTTGGCTCTATACACTCTTCATTATTACTATTATTTTATTACTAGTTTTATTCCATCTTATTATTGATGCTTTTTATTCCAACCCTTTGGCTCTATACACTCTTCATTATTACTATTATTTTATTACTAGTTTTATTCCATCTTATTATTGATGCTTTTTATCCTAACCCTTTGGCTCTATACACTCTTCATTATTACTATTATTTTATTACTAGTTTTATTCCATCTTATTATTGATGCTTTTTATTCCAACCCTTTGGCTCTATACACTCTTCATTATTACTATTATTTTATTACTAGTTTTATTCCATCTTATTATTGATGCTTTTTATCCCAACACTCTGGCTCTATACACTCTTTATTATTACTATTATTTTATTACTAGTTTTATTCCATCTTATTATTGATGCTTTTTATCCTAACCTTTTGGGTCTATACACTCTTTATTATTATTATTATTTTATTACTAGTTTTATTCCATCTTATTATTGATGCTTTTTATTCCAATTCTTTGGCTCTATACACTCTTCATTATTACTATTATTTTATTGCTAGTTTTATTCCGTCTTATTATTGATGCTTTTTATTCCAACCCTTTGGCTCTATACACTCTTTATTATTACTATTATTTTATTATTAGTTTTATTCCATCTTATTATTGTTGCTTTTTATTCCAACCCTTTGGCTCTATACACTCTTCATTATTACTATTATTTTATTACTAGTTTTATTCCATCTTATTATTGATGCTTTTTATACCAACCCTTTGGCTCTATACACTCTTTATTATTACTATTATTTTATTACTAGTTTTATTCCATCTTATTATTGATGCTTTTTATTCCAACTCTTTGGCTCTATACACTCTTCATTATTACTATTATTTTATTGCTAGTTTTATTCCATCTTATTATTGATGCTTTTTATCCCAACACTCTGGCTCTATACACTCTTTATTATTACTATTATTTTATTATTAGTTTTATTCCATCTTATTATTGATGCTTTTTATTCCAACCCTTTGGCTCTATACACTCTTCATTATTACTATTATTTTATTACTAGTTTTATTCCATCTTATTATTGATGCTTTTTATCCTAACCCTTTGGCTCTATACACTCTTCATTATTACTATTATTTTATTACTAGTTTTATTCCATCTTATTATTGATGCTTTTTATCCCAACCCTTTGGCTCTATACACTCTTTATTATTACTATTATTTTATTACTAGTTTTATTCAATCTTATTATTGTTGCTTTTTATCCCAACCCTTTGGCTCTATACACTGTTTATTATTACTATTATTTTATTACTAGTTTTATTCCATCTTATTATTGTTACTT
The DNA here is from genome assembly GCA_963932145.1 of Acanthosepion lycidas. Classification (NCBI taxonomy): domain Eukaryota; kingdom Metazoa; phylum Mollusca; class Cephalopoda; order Sepiida; family Sepiidae; genus Acanthosepion; species Acanthosepion lycidas. The sequence goes on along the minus strand of OZ010607.1, from coordinate 68,250,214 downwards.
TTTATCCCAACCCTTTGGCTCTATACACTGTTCATTATTTCTATTATTTTATTGCTAGTTTTATTCCATTTTATTATTGTTGCTTTTTATCCCAACCCTTTGGCTCTATACACTCTTCATTATTACTATTATTTTATTACTAGTTTTATTCCATCTTATTATTGTTACTTTTTATCCCAACCCTTTGGCTCTATACTCTCTTCATTATTACTATTATTTTATTACTAGTTTTATTCCATCTTATTATTGATGCTTTTTATCCCAACACTCTGGCTCTAGACACTCTTCATTATTACTATTATTTTATTGCTAGTTTTATTCCATCTTATTATTGATGCTTTTTATTCCAACTCTTTGGCTCTATACACTCTTCATTATTATTATTATTTTATTGCTAGTTTTATTCCATCTTATTATTGATGCTTTTTATTCCAACCCTTTGGCTCTATACACTCTTCATTATTACTATTATTTTATTACTAGTTTTATTCCATCTTATTATTGATGCTTTTTATCCCAACACTCTGGCTCTAGACACTCTTCATTATTACTATTATTTTATTGCTAGTTTTATTCCATCTTATTATTGATGCTTTTTATTCCAACTCTTTGGCTCTATACACTCTTCATTATTTCTATTATTTTATTGCTAGTTTTATTCCATTTTATTATTGTTGCTTTTTATCCCAACCCTTTGGCTCTATACACTCTTCATTATTACTATTATTTTATTACTAGTTTTATTCCATTTTATTATTGTTGCTTTTTATCCCAACACTCTGGCTCTATACACTCTTCATTATTACTATTATTTTATTACTAGTTTTATTCCATCTTATTATTGTTGCTTTTTATCCCAACCCTTTGGCTCTGTACACTCTTCATTATTACTATTATTTTATTTTTAGTTTTATTCCATCTTATTATTGATGCTTTTTATTCCAACCCTTTGGCTCTATACACTCTTCATTATTACTATTATTTTATTACTAGTTTTATTCCATCTTATTATTGATGCTTTTTATCCTAACCCTTTGGCTCTATACACTCTTCATTATTACTATTATTTTATTACTAGTTTTATTCCATCTTATTATTGATGCTTTTTATTCCAACCCTTTGGCTCTATACACTCTTCATTATTACTATTATTTTATTACTAGTTTTATTCCATCTTATTATTGATGCTTTTTATCCTAACCCTTTGGCTCTATACACTCTTCATTATTACTATTATTTTATTACTAGTTTTATTCCATCTTATTATTGATGCTTTTTATTCCAACCCTTTGGCTCTATACACTCTTCATTATTACTATTATTTTATTACTAGTTTTATTCCATCTTATTATTGATGCTTTTTATCCTAACCCTTTGGCTCTATACACTCTTCATTATTACTATTATTTTATTACTAGTTTTATTCCATCTTATTATTGATGCTTTTTATCCTAACCCTTTGGCTCTATACACTCTTCATTATTACTATTATTTTATTACTAGTTTTATTCCATCTTATTATTGATGCTTTTTATTCCAACCCTTTGGCTCTATACACTCTTTATTATTACTATTATTTTATTATTAGTTTTATTCCATCTTATTATTGATGCTTTTTATTCCAACCGTTTGGCTCTATACACTCTTCATTATTACTATTATTTTATTATTAGTTTTATTCCATCTTATTATTGATGCTTTTTATTCCAACCCTTTGGCTCTGTACACTCTTCATTATTACTATTATTTTATTTTTAGTTTTATTCCATCTTATTATTGATGCTTTTTATTCCAACCCTTTGGCTCTATACACTCTTCATTATTACTATTATTTTATTACTAGTTTTATTCCATCTTATTATTGATGCTTTTTATCCTAACCCTTTGGCTCTATACACTCTTCATTATTACTATTATTTTATTACTAGTTTTATTCCATCTTATTATTGATGCTTTTTATTCCAACCCTTTGGCTCTATACACTCTTCATTATTACTATTATTTTATTACTAGTTTTATTCCATCTTATTATTGATGCTTTTTATCCTAACCCTTTGGCTCTATACACTCTTCATTATTACTATTATTTTATTACTAGTTTTATTCCATCTTATTATTGATGCTTTTTATCCTAACCCTTTGGCTCTATACACTCTTCATTATTACTATTATTTTATTACTAGTTTTATTCCATCTTATTATTGATGCTTTTTATTCCAACCCTTTGGCTCTATACACTCTTTATTATTACTATTATTTTATTATTAGTTTTATTCCATCTTATTATTGATGCTTTTTATTCCAACCGTTTGGCTCTATACACTCTTCATTATTACTATTATTTTATTATTAGTTTTATTCCATCTTATTATTGATGCTTTTTATTCCAACCCTTTGGCTCTATACACTCTTCATTATTACTATTATTTTATTACTAGTTTCATTCCATCTTATTATTGATGCTTTTTATCCTAAACCTTTGGCTCTATACACTCTTCATTATTACTATTATTTTATTACTAGTGTTATTTCATCTTATTTTTGATGCTTTTTATTCCAACCCTTTGGCTCTATACACTCTTCATTATTACTATTATTTTATTATTAGTTTTATTCCATCTTATTATTGATGCTTTTTATTCCAACCCTTTGGCTCTATACACTCTTCATTATTACTATTATTTTATTACTAGTTTTATTCCATCTTATTATTGATGCTTTTTATCCTAACCCTTTGGCTCTATACACTCTTCATTATTACTATTATTTTATTACTAGTTTTATTCCATCTTATTATTGATGCTTTTTATTCCAACCCTTTGGCTCTATACACTCTTCATTATTACTATTATTTTATTACTAGTTTTATTCCATCTTATTATTGATGCTTTTTATTCCAACCCTTTGGCTCTATACACTCTTCATTATTACTATTATTTTATTACTAGTTTCATTCCATCTTATTATTGATGCTTTTTATCCTAACCCTTTGGCTCTATACACTCTTCATTATTACTATTATTTTATTACTAGTGTTATTCCATCTTATTTTTGATGCTTTTTATTCCAACCCTTTGGCTCTATACACTCTTCATTATTACTATTATTTTATTACTAGTTTTATTCCATCTTATTATTGATGCTTTTTATTCCAACCCTTTGGCTCTATACACTCTTCATTATTACTATTATTTTATTACTAGTTTTATTCCATCTTATTATTGATGCTTTTTATCCTAACCCTTTGGCTCTATACACTCTTCATTATTACTATTATTTTATTACTAGTTTTATTCCATCTTATTATTGGTGCTTTTTATTCCAACCCTTTGGCTCTATACACTCTTCATTATTACTATTATTTTATTATTAGTTTTATTCCATCTTATTATTGATGCTTTTTATTCCAACCCTTTGGCTCTATACACTCTTCATTATTACTATTATTTTATTATTAGTTTTATTCCATCTTATTATTGATGCTTTTTATTCCAACCCTTTGGCTCTATACACTCTTCATTATTACTATTATTTTATTACTAGTTTCATTCCATCTTATTATTGATGCTTTTTATCCTAACCCTTTGGCTCTATACACTCTTCATTATTACTATTATTTTATTACTAGTGTTATTCCATCTTATTTTTGATGCTTTTTATTCCAACCCTTTGGCTCTATACACTCTTCATTATTACTATTATTTTATTACTAGTTTTATTCCATCTTATTATTGTTGCTTTTTATCCCAACCCTTTGGCTCTATACACTCTTCATTATTACTATTATTTTATTACTAGTTTTATTCCATCTTATTATTGATGCTTTTTATCCTAACCCTTTGGCTCTATACACTCTTCATTATTACTATTATTTTATTACTAGTTTTATTCCATCTTATTATTGATGCTTTTTATTCCAACCCTTTGGCTCTATACACTCTTCATTATTACTATTATTTTATTACTAGTTTTATTCCATCTTATTATTGATGCTTTTTATTCCAACCCTTTGGCTCTATACACTCTTCATTATTACTATTATTTTATTATTAGTTTTATTCCATCTTATTATTGATGCTTTTTATTCCAACCCTTTGGCTCTATACACTCTTCATTATTACTATTATTTTATTACTAGTTTTATTCCATCTTATTATTGATGCTTTTTATTCCAACCCTTTGGCTCTATACACTCTTCATTATTACTATTATTTTATTACTAGTTTTATTCCATCTTATTATTGATGCTTTTTATTCCAACCCTTTGGCTCTATACACTCTTCATTATTACTATTATTTTATTACTAGTGTTATTCCATCTTATTTTTGATGCTTTTTATTCCAACCCTTTGGCTCTATACACTCTTCATTATTACTATTATTTTATTACTAGTTTTATTCCATCTTATTATTGATGCTTTTTATTCCAACCCTTTGGCTCTATACACTCTTCATTATTACTATTATTTTATTACTAGTGTTATTCCATCTTATTTTTGATGCTTTTTATTCCAACCCTTTGGCTCTATACACTCTTCATTATTACTATTATTTTATTACTAGTTTTATTCCATCTTATTATTGATGCTTTTTATTCCAACCCTTTGGCTCTATACACTCTTCATTATTACTATTATTTTATTACTAGTTTTATTCCATCTTATTATTGATGCTTTTTATTCCAACCCTTTGGCTCTATACACTCTTCATTATTACTATTATTTTATTGCTAGTTTTATTCCATCTTATTATTGATGCTTTTTATTCCAACTCTTTGGCTCTATACACTCTTTATTATTACTATTATTTTATTACTAGTTTTATTCCATCTTATTATTGATGCTTTTTATTCCAACCCTTTGGCTCTATACACTCTTCATTATTACTATTATTTTATTACTAGTTTTATTCCATCTTATTGTTGTTGCTTTTTATCCCAACCCTCTGGCTCTATACACTCTTCATTATTACTATTATTTTATTATTAGTTTTATTCCATCTTATTATTGATGCTTTTTATTCCAACCCTTTGGCTCTATACACTCTTCATTATTACTATTATTTTATTACTAGTTTTATTCCATCTTATTATTGTTGCTTTTTATCCCAACCCTTTGGCTCTATACACTCTTCATTATTACTATTATTTTATTACTAGTTTTATTCCATCTTATTATTGATGCTTTTTATTCCAACCCTTTGGCTCTATACACTCTTCATTATTACTATTATTTTATTACTAGTTTTATTCCATCTTATTATTGATGCTTTTTATCCTAACCCTTTGGCTCTATACACTCTTCATTATTACTATTATTTTATTACTAGTTTTATTCCATCTTATTATTGATGCTTTTTATTCCAACCCTTTGGCTCTATACACTCTTCATTATTACTATTATTTTATTATTAGTTTTATTCCATCTTATTATTGATGCTTTTTATTCCAACCCTTTGGCTCTATACACTCTTCATTATTACTATTATTTTATTATTAGTTTTATTCCATCTTATTATTGATGCTTTTTATTCCAACCCTTTGGCTCTATACACTCTTCATTATTACTATTATTTTATTACTAGTTTCATTCCATCTTATTATTGATGCTTTTTATCCTAACCCTTTGGCTCTATACACTCTTCATTATTACTATTATTTTATTATTAGTTTTATTCCATCTTATTATTGATGCTTTTTATTCCAACCCTTTGGCTCTATACACTCTTCATTATTACTATTATTTTATTACTTGTTTTATTCCATCTTATTATTGTTGCTTTTTATCCCAACCCTTTGGCTCTATACACTCTTCATCATTACTATTATTTTATTACTAGTTTTATTCCATCTTATTATTGATGCTTTTTATTCCAACCCTTTGGCTCTATACACTCTTCATTATTACTATCATTTTATTATTAGTTTTATTCCATCTTATTATTGATGCTTTTTATTCCAACCCTTTGGCTCTATACACTCTTCATTATTACTATTATTTTATTATTAGTTTTATTCCATCTTATTATTGTTGCTTTTTATCCCAACCCTTTGGCTCTATACACTCTTCATCATTACTATTATTTTATTGCTAGTTTTATTCCATCTTATTATTGATGCTTTTTATTCCAACTCTTTGGCTCTATACACTCTTCATTATTACTATTATTTTATTACTAGTTTTAATCCATCTTATTATTGATGCTTTTTATTCCAACCCTTTGGCTCTATACACTCTTCATTATTACTATTATTTTATTACTAGTTTCATTCCATCTTATTATTGATGCTTTTTATCCTAACCCTTTGGCTCTATACACTCTTCATTATTACTATTATTTTATTATTAGTTTTATTCCATCTTATTATTGATGCTTTTTATTCCAACCCTTTGGCTCTATACACTCTTCATTATTACTATTATTTTATTATTAGTTTTATTCCATCTTATTATTGATGCTTTTTATTCCAACCCTTTGGCTCTATACACTCTTCATTATTACTATTATTTTATTACTAGTTTTATTCCATCTTATTATTGTTGCTTTTTATCCCAACCCTTTGGCTCTATACACTCTTCATTATTACTATTATTTTATTACTAGTTTTATTCCATCTTATTATTGATGCTTTTTATTCCAACCCTTTGGCTCTATACACTCTTCATTATTACTATTATTTTATTACTAGTTTTATTCCATCTTATTATTGATGCTTTTTATCCTAACCCTTTGGCTCTATACACTCTTCATTATTACTATTATTTTATTACTAGTTTTATTCCATCTTATTATTGATGCTTTTTATTCCAACCCTTTGGTTCTATACACTCTTCATTATTACTATTATTTTATTATTAGTTTTATTCCATCTTATTATTGATGCTTTTTATTCCAACCCTTTGGCTCTATACACTCTTCATTATTACTATTATTTTATTATTAGTTTTATTCCATCTTATTATTGATGCTTTTTATTCCAACCCTTTGGCTCTATACACTCTTCATTATTACTATTATTTTATTACTAGTTTCATTCCATCTTATTATTGATGCTTTTTATCCTAACCCTTTGGCTCTATACACTCTTCATTATTACTATTATTTTATTATTAGTTTTATTCCATCTTATTATTGATGCTTTTTATTCCAACCCTTTGGCTCTATACACTCTTCATTATTACTATTATTTTATTACTTGTTTTATTCCATCTTATTATTGTTGCTTTTTATCCCAACCCTTTGGCTCTATACACTCTTCATCATTACTATTATTTTATTACTAGTTTTATTCCATCTTATTATTGATGCTTTTTATTCCAACCCTTTGGCTCTATACACTCTTCATTATTACTATCATTTTATTATTAGTTTTATTCCATCTTATTATTGATGCTTTTTATTCCAACCCTTTGGCTCTATACACTCTTCATTATTACTATTATTTTATTACTAGTTTTAATCCATCTTATTATTGATGCTTTTTATTCCAACCCTTTGGCTCTATACACTCTTCATTATTACCATTATTTTATTATTAGTTTTATTCCATCTTATTATTGATGCTTTTTATTCCAACCCTTTGGCTCTATACACTCTTCATTATTACTATTATTTTATTACTAGTTTTAATCCATCTTATTATTGATGCTTTTTATTGCAACCCTTTGGCTCTATACACTCTTCATTATTACTATTATTTTATTACTAGTTTCATTCCATCTTATTATTGATGCTTTTTATCCTAACCCTTTGGCTCTATACACTCTTCATTATTACTATTATTTTATTATTAGTTTTATTCCATCCTATTATTGATGCTTTTTATTCCAACCCTTTGGCTCTATACACTCTTCATTATTACTATTATTTTATTATTAGTTTTATTCCATCTTATTATTGATGTTTTTTATTCCAACCCTTTGGCTCTATACACTCTTCATTATTACTATTATTTTATTACTAGTTTTATTCCATCTTATTATTGTTGCTTTTTATCCCAACCCTTTGGCTCTATACACTCTTCATCATTACTATTATTTTATTACTAGTTTTATTCCATCTTATTATTGATGCTTTTTATTCCAACCCTTTGGCTCTATACACTCTTCGTTATTACTATCATTTTATTATTAGTTTTATTCCATCTTATTATTGATGCTTTTTATTCCAACCCTTTGGCTCTATACATTCTTCATTATTACAATTATTTTATTACTAGTTTTATTCCATCTTATTATTGTTGCTTTTTATCCCAACCCTTTGGCTCTATACACTCTTCATTATTACTATTATTTTATTACTAGTTTTATTCCATCTTATTATTGATGCTTTTTATCCTAACCCTTTGGCTCTATACACTCTTCATTATTACTATTATTTTATTACTAGTGTTATTCCATCTAATTTTTGATGCTTTTTATTCCAACCCTTTGGCTCTATACACTCTTCATTATTACTATTATTTTATTATTAGTTTTATTCCATCTTATTATTGTTGCTTTTTATCCTAACCCTTTGACTCTATACACTCTTCATTATTACTATTATTTTATTATTAGTTTTATTCCATCTTATTATTGATGCTTTTTATTCCAACCCTTTGGCTCTATACACTCTTCATTATTACTATTATTTTATTACTAGTTTTATTCAATCTTATTATTGATGCTTTTTATTCCAACCCTTTGGCTCTATACACTCTTCATTATTACTATTATTTTATTACTAGTTTTAATCCATCTTATTATTGATGCTTTTTATTCCAACCCTTTGGCTCTATACACTCTTCATTATTACCATTATTTTATTATTAGTTTTATTCCATCTTATTATTGATGCTTTTTATTCCAACCCTTTGGCTCTATACACTCTTCATTATTACTATTATTTTATTACTAGTTTTAATCCATCTTATTATTGATGCTTTTTATTCCAACCCTTTGGCTCTATACACTCTTCATTATTACTATTATTTTATTACTAGTTTCATTCCATCTTATTATTGATGCTTTTTATCCTAACCCTTTGGCTCTATACACTCTTCATTATTACTATTATTTTATTATTAGTTTTATTCCATCTTATTATTGATGCTTTTTATCCTAACCCTTTCGCTCTATACACTCTTTATTATTACTATTATTTTATTACTAGTTTTATTCCATCTTATTATTGATGCTTTTTATCCCAACACTCTGGCTCTATACACTCTTCATTATTACTATTATTTTATTACTAATTTTATTCCATCTTATTATTGATGCTTTTTATTCCAACCCTTTGGCTCTATACACTCTTCATTATTACTATTATTTTATTACTAGTTTTATTCCATCTTATTATTGTTGCTTTTTATCTCAACACTCTGGCTGTATACACTCTTCATTATTACTATTATTTTATTACTAGTTTTATTCCATCTTATTATTGATCCTTTTTATTCCAACCCTTTGGCTCTATACACTCTTCATTATTACTATTATTTTATTACTAGTTTTATTCCATCTTAATATTGTTGCTTTTTATCTCAACACACTGGCTCTATACACTCTTCATTATTACTATTATTTTATTACTAGTTTTATTCCATCTTAATATTGTTGCTTTTTATCTCAACACTCTGGCTGTATACACTCTTCATTATTACTATTATTTTATTACTAGTTTTATTCCATCTTATTATTGATGCTTTTTATTCCAATCCTTTGGCTCTATACACTCTTCATTATTACTATTATTTTATTATTAGTTTTATTCCATCTTATTATTGATGCTTTTTATTCCAACCCTTTGGCTCTATACACTCTTCATTATTACTAGTATTTTATTATTAGTTTTATTCCATCTTATTATTGATGCTTTTTATCCTAACCCTTTGGCTCTATACACTTTTCATTATTACTATTATTTTATTCCTAGTTTTATTCCATCTTATTATTGATGCTTTTTATTCCAACCCTTTGGCTCTATACACTCTTTATTATTACTATTATTTTATTATTAGTTTTATTCCATCTTATTATTGATGCTTTTTATTCCAATCCTTTGGCTCTATACACTCTTCATTGTTACTATTATTTTATTATTAGTTTTATTCCATCTTATTATTGATGCTTTTTATCCTAACCCTTTGGCTCTATACACTCTTCATTATTACTATTATTTTATTATTAGTTTTATTCCATCTTATTATTGATGCTTTTTATTCCAACCCTTTGGCTCTATACACTCTTCATTATTACTATTATTTTATTACTAGTTTTATTCCATCTTATTATTGATGCTTTTTATCTCAACACTCTGGCTCTATACACTCTTCATTATTACTATTATTTTATTACTAGTTTTATTCCATCTTATTATTGATGCTTTTTATCCCAACTCTCTGGCTATATACACTATTCATTATTACTAGTTTTATTCCATCTTATTATTGTTGCTTTTTATCCTAACCCTTTCGCTCTATACACCTTCATTATTACTATTATTTTATTACTAGTTTTATTCCATCTTATTATTGATGCTTTTTATCCCAACACTCTGGCTCTATACACTCTTCATTTTTACTATTATTTTATTACTAGTTTTATTCCATCTTATTATTGATGCTTTTTATTCCAACCCTTTGGCTCTATACACTCTTCGTTATTACTATTATTTTATTACTAGTTTTATTCCATCTTATTATTGTTGCTTTTTATCTCAACACTCTGGCTCTATACACTCTTCATTATTACTATTATTTTATTACTAGTTTTATTCCATCTTTTTATTGATGCTTTTTATTCCAACCCTTTGGCTCTATAAACTCTTCATTATTACTATTATTTTATTACTAGTTTTATTCCATCTTATTATTGATGCTTTGTATTCCAACCCTTTGGCTCTATACACTCTTCATTATTACTATTATTTTATTATTAGTTTTATTCCATCTTATTATTGATGCTTTTTATTCCAACCCTTTGGCTCTATACACTCTTCATTATTACTATTATTTTATTATTAGTTTTATTCCATCTTATTATTGATGCTTTTTATTCCAACCCTTTGGCTCTATACACTCTTCATTATTACTATTATTTTATTATTAGTTTTATTCCATCTTATTATTGATGCTTTTTATTCCAACCCTTTGGCTCTATACACTCTTCATTATTACTATTATTTTATTATTAGTTTTATTCCATCTTATTATTGATGCTTTTTATTCCAACCCTTTGGCTCTATACACTCTTCATTATTACTATTATTTTATTACTAGTTTTATTCCATCTTATTATTGATGCTTTTTATTCCAACCCTTTGGCTCTATACACACTTCATTATTACTATTATTTTATTACTAGTTTTATTCCATCTTATTATTGTTGCTTTTTATCCCAACTCTCTGGCTCTATACACTCTTCATTATTACTAGTTTTATTCCATCTTATTATTGCTGCTTTTTATCCTAACCCTTTCGCTCTATACGCTCTTTATTATTACTATTATTTTATTACTAGTTTTATTCCATTTTATTATTGATGCTTTTTATCCCAACACTCTGGCTCTATACACTCTTCATTATTACTATTATTTTATTACTAGTTTTATTCCATCTTATTATTGATGCTTTTTATTCCAACCCTTTGGCTCTATACACTCTTCATTATTACTATTATTTTATTACTAGTTTTATTCCATCTTATTATTGTTGCTTTTTATCTCAACACTCTGGCTCTATACACTCTTCATTATTACCATCATTTTATTACTAGTTTTATTCCATCTTATTATTGATGCTTTTTATTCCAACACTCTGGCTCTATACACTCTTCATTATTACTATTATTTTATTACTAGTTTTATTCCATCTTATTATTGATGCTTTTTATTCCAACACTCTGGCTCTATACACTCTTCATTATTACTATTATTTTATTACTAGTTTTAATCCATCTTATTATTGTTGCTTTTTATTCCAACACTAAAAGTCCGTATTTTTATTGTTTTTTCGTTGTCCCAATTTTGTCATGAGAAAACCCCCTCAACAACAAAGACAAGTACATTAGTCTGTATGTAAATAGTGATGCCAGAAGTGTAAACAGAAAAGACCTTTTAATAGGAATTTTCCAAAAAGTCTAATCAGAAAATTTATTACCAATATTTTTCTAGGAAATATAATTTTTTTGCATCTGTCAGGTAATCAGTTTAAATCAATCCATGCCTAATTACAAACTGTTGATTCCTGATATAAAAGCAGTTTTTTAGAGTTTTTCACTACAAGAAATTTCCAAAGATGAATTCTCAAATGTAAATGTTTTGGAATTTATTTCCTATTATTTTTTTTTATTTCTCCACAGGATATTCTTGGGCAGGACGTGTTTCTGATTGGTTCTCCTGGTCCGTTACGCAGACAAATTGCAATGATGTACTTGGTAAAGAAAATTTTATTATTCCTAAAAATAGGGACTTGTTAAAATATTCATTGCCATTGGCTTTATCTCAGATCGAAGAATTGAATTTTTTCTTCAGTGATCCTTTCCTTTATGATGACGGCATTGATGACTAAATTTGCCACCAATGTGCAGATGCAGGGTTAGAAACTTCCAGTCTCACCAAAACCTGTTCCTGTCATTGATTCTCTATCACCATTTGGCTTTGCAAGAGTTGGTTGGAGGTGTAACAAAACCAGAGTAGAAGAAAGTAACGATAGCATGAATTTTTTTAAAGGGGACTGCAACTTACCAGTAAGTGATCAACGCACTTGATTCCATGACATTCCTCTTTGGCACACATGGAATGAGACATACAGAATACATTCATGAAACAGCAATGACTGCCACTGACTCTGTTATAATTTACCGTGGCATGTCCGTCATGTTTACTCCTCTTCATCTGCTGGTTCAACTGTTGAGATCTGTTGTAATTATCATCTGTTTGTTCCCCTGTTGGGATCTTTGGCATTGATTGCTTTTAGTCTGGGTCCTTGTGTCTCTTTCTCTCTCTCTCTCTCTCTATGTATCTATCTATATATATCGAGGAATCTAATGAAATAATAATAAAAAAAATGAAAGAATATTAATCTACAACCCAGTGTGTCTGAAGATTTTAATTTTTTAATATTTTTTTATTGTTCAGAATATATATATATATATATATATATATATATATATATATATATATAATATACACACACACCGGGTGTAACAGCAAGATTGTTCAATTTGTGTAACGGCATAATTGTCCGTTCATCCCACAAAAAGGTGGACCTGGAAACAACAACTAAGAGGTGGTTCCAGATGCCTCAAAACATCCAATTTCCTTGTTACTGAATGGATAATGTCTTGGAATGAAAAATTGGTGCACTGAGATTAAATTCCTGTTGGTTTTGTTACATTCATTTATGCACAACTCCTCTCAGGTGATGAGAAATTGAAAGAAGACATAATTGTCCAAGAATGTTACATCTGCTCCTGCCAACATGTAATTTTTTTCCTTTAATCATTTCACTCAAAGTAAGGTGATGATGCCACTAGGATGCAAGGGGTTACTGGGAGTGAAAGAGAATGAGAAGACTTTAGTGAGGAGAAAGGACAATAAAAGGACAGAATTAAGGAAGACAGAAGATGGAGATAATGCCACTAAGACGTAAGGGGTTACTGGGAGTGAAAGAGAATGAGAAGAATTTAGTGAGGAGAAAGGACAATAAAAGGACAGAATTCAGGAAGACAGAAGATGGCGATAATGCCACTAAGACGTAAGGAGTTACTGGGAGTGAAAGAGAATGAGAAGACTTTAGTGAGGAGAAAGGACAATAAAAGGACAGAATTAAGGAAGACAGAAGATGGAGATAATGCCACTAAGACAGAAGGGGTTACTGGGAGTGAAAGAGAATGAGAAGAATTTAGTGAGGAGAAAGGACAATAAAAGGACAGAATTCAGGAAGACAGAAGATGGCGATAATGCCACTAAGACGTAAGGGGTTACTGGGAGTGAAAGAGAATGAGAAGAATTTAGTGAGGAGAAAGGACAATAAAAGAACAGAATTCAGGAAGACAGAAGATGGAGGTAATGCCACTAAGATGTAAGGGGTTACTTGGAGTGAAAGAGAATGAGAAGACTTTAGTGAGGAGAAAGGACAATAAAAGGACAGAATTCAGGAAGACAGAAGATGGAGATAATGCCACAAAGACGTAAGGGGTTACTGGGAGTGAAAGAGGATGAGAAGACTTTAGTGAGGAGAAAGGACAATAAAAGGACAGAATTCAGGAAGACAGAAGATGGAGATAATGCCACTCAGATGTAAGGGGTTACTGGGAGTGAAAGAGAATGAGAAGAATTTAGTGAGGAGAAAGGACAATAAAAGGACAGAATTCAGGAAGACAGAAGATGGTGATAATGCCACTAAGATGTAAGGGGTTACTTGGAGTGAAAGAGAATGAGAAGAATTTAGTGAGGAGAAAGGACAATAAAAGGACAGAATTCAGGAAGACAGAAGATGGAGATAATGCCACTAAGATGTAAGGGGTTACTTGGAGTGAAAGAGAATGAGAAGAATTTAGTGAGGAGAAAGGACAATAAAAGGACAGAATTCAGGAAGACAGAAGATGGAGATAATGCCACTAAGACGTAAGGGGTTACTGGGTGTGAAAGAGAATGAGAAGACTTTAGTGAGGAGAAAGGACAATAAAAGGACAGAATTCAGGAAGACAGAAGATGGAGATAATGCCACTAAGACGTAAGGGGTTACTGGGTGTGAAAGAGAATGAGAAGACTTTAGTGAGGAGAAAGGACAATAAAAGGACAGAATTCAGGAAGACAGAAGATGGTGATAATGCCACTAAGATGTAAGAGGTTACTGGACATGAAAGAGAATGAGAAGACTTTAGTGAGATGAAAGGGTAATCAAATAACAAGATTCAGGAAGACAGAAGATGGCAATTGGCGTTGCATTTAAACTTTTATTGACTGTAGGTGACTGGGAAGCAAGAAATTGAAAGGGAATTTGTATAGGCGAGAAGTGAAGGGAAAGAATCTATTAGAATAGAACTCATGGTTGCATCTCGCTATTTCAACAGTAAAATGGTGAGACCTAATTGCCAATCTAGTAACATGCTTGAATTTATGCCGTCAGGCACCAAGGAGGAAAGCTTAATGAGACAATTGCCATGAAAATATCAAACAAAAAAAGCCGAGATGAAGAATTTTGATTAACTTTAAATGATCATAACTTGATAAATACAGGTTGCCGCAGAAATACGTCCCACATTTTAAACTGTCACCTGTCTGGTACTAGTGAACTTAGACAAGTGGTGATGGTGTATTCATATAGATAATGTCTTACAGTTTTTTCCAGATACAGTCAGTTACCATTATGGCTTGAACTGGTGTACACGGTGCGTTTGCTGTTGAAATGTTTTTTTAGACAGGTGTATCTGTAATTGCAACACAGAGATTTTTGTGCTCATCTCTTGTTACGTCGGAATGATGCTGTTCTGGAAAGAAAATTGATACAGCTATAGGCTGAAAAGTTTGAGCACATCAAGGTTGGAAAACCTTGAACTTCTGGTTGATGGAAAACTTTAGAATCGTCTACAGAAGTATGGTGAATAGAGACTACCATTTTGCTGGATGTCATTTTTAATACCCAATGAATAAAAACTGTAGCTGATTGTTTAAAGAAGAGTGAAATAAATTTTTTAATACCTTGTTCTTTTGTTCAACCATGAAAATATGGGCAGTATTTCTGCTGCATCGTGTACTTGGAATTAGGAAAAATACCATTTGGGAAATACAGAGACTGTTTATTTTCAGACAAGTTGGAGCAGATATCACTTAGGAAATGGTCCCAAGATTCTAAATAATTGCTTGTGAGCCTGCTGTATTAGTAATTAGTGTTAGTAGTTATATTATTTTGGATTTTATTATTAGATAAATCATTGTCAATTATTATGTACTGCACACCATTTATATAACAATTCAATTACCATATCTTCTTGTGAATTTGAGAAATTTTGAATGAAACCTAAAGGTAAAGAAGTAGGAGTTGTATTATACACAAGTACATCTATATTTCTGAGATGAGGTATAGTAATTATTTACACTATTTACTTTGTTTAGATTGTTGTCCTCATCTTCGTTGCCATATTCACAACATTTTAGCCACTGCACATGCCGGCCTTCTTCAGGTGATTGGAATTTCAAACTGTACCCTTTATAGGGTAGACTGTTCTAGTTCCATGTGCCACTTTTATTTACTGGGCCACGTTTTCTCTGACGGATACATGGCCCAGTGGGTAAAAGTGTTGGTTGAATCCAGTGACCTGACCTAAAGAGTTGTGAGTTCAATACCTGGCTACAGCAGAGGTGAACAATACATTGGAGATTTGAGTTAAAGGGAGATAACTGATAGTGAGACATTTGGAAGAGGCATGGCACGTGGAACTAGAACAATCAACTCTGGTGGACAAAATAAAGGGTTCAGTTCAGTTTAAAATTCCAGTCATTTGAGGAAAGTCGGACTGTACAACGGATAAAACGTTATTGGCAACAAAGATGAGGACAACAGTGCGAACAATGTTAGTACATATTTTCAGAAATTTTTACTTTGCTTAAAAACCTTTTATTTGAAAGATTGCATATATACTCAGCACAATAGATAATAAAACACAAAATAGGCAGGTGTTGATAACAACTGTTTACAAAAGTTATTTGATATGGCAGCCATATTTGTTTCTCTCTTCATTCTTAATGAGAGACAATATATTTTTTTTATTTTAATAGCTTATTAATATATAGAAATATAATAAAGTAATATCAAACAGAAAAGCATATAGATTAATTAACACCTTAAAATGTATTGCTGGGTATGTCTGATTAGCATGTTTCCTTGAAAATTCGAAAATAAATTTTGAAACTGTTATGGTCTGCTTCCTTGTACCACGGTGATAGCCCAAGGTAGAACCAATAAAGAAGAACTTGAACACGGATATGGAATAACACGGATATATTACAAACAGGAATATATACAGAGAAGTAGAAGTGTTAGTATGAACAATCAGGTCTAGTAGAGAGAACAATGTAGTCTCGATCAGTATCATTATTCAAATGTCTTGCAGTAATTGTCTGAACGCGTCTCTGTTTCGGACTGCCTCTGACTAGACTCTTGACTTGACTTGAGCTACTCCTGAAGCACAGTATTTATTAAGTATGGAATAGTCCATTATTATTATGGGTAAGATCCCATAACAGAAAGAAACATATAATGGTTAAACGTCTGGTTCATTTCTATTCTTAAATATTGTTCCCCTGGGTTTTTGGTGGAAAGATAAATTACACGTGACTGGCCGTTGAAAAGCAGAAGCAAAATAAAGGCAACACAGGACATGGTAAAGTCAATAACTACTTTATTCAAAACTGCTGCTTGATCCATTTGCTCCTAGAATTTCCGAGTGCTTACAATCATCATTATCATCATCACAATCAACATTATTGATGTTGTTATAAACAAATATCTTTCAATGAAATCCATCATCTGAGGGTCATGATTCTTGTCAGCAATTTTATGTAGCTTTAAGGGATCTTCATTGATTTTCTTCTCCAGCTCTAGAGATGCTTCCATTGCATCCAAACTGGTGCCCCAATTATCACGCTCAGGTTTCTCAATTTGCTTAAGAATAATTCGAACACCTCTATTGTTCTGATACTTCATGAATCTTTCAGCATGTTCCCGTTCCTCTCCAGATCTATCTTTGAAGAATTTTGAAAAGCCAGGTAGAGCCACATCATCACAATTAAAGTAAAATCCCATGGATTAATACACATAGGAAGTATAGAATTCCAGGTTGATCTGACAGTTGATACCAGCTTCACATTCTTCGTGAAAATTTTGATGAGGTCGTGTTTCACTCATTTTTGTTTAGATGTATAAATGTTAAAATCAAGATATTCGAGGAAAATAAAAATCAAACGGTATTTTAAGAAATTGTTGAATCACTTGATTTCCTTTTTGTCTTCCTTTTTTTACTCTTTTGGTTAGAACTAATCCGTACATTCACTGGCATAGAGGATCAAGTGGTTCAGACACCTCACTTGTATGCCTATCAACCGACCAGTCCTACGAGCATACACCCTCAGGTACCCTGGTTGGAGGGTGAGAGGCAGACCAAGAAGATGCTGGAGTGACTCAGTGGCAGACAATATCAGAGCTCACAAGATATCTCTCCTCCAGGCCACTTGCCTTGCCGCTGACAGACAACTGTGTCTCTCCGCGATGCCTAACGCCTTTTTATTTAATTTGTAATTTTCTTGTGTTCCCTTAAGTAACTGTGTTACTGATCAATCCGAATTAATAAATAATTACATTGGTCACACGACAGGAATGAGGTAATAAGAGATATGATAGGAGCAATACCAATCATACAACACATCGAACGACAAAGGATCCAGTGGTTTGGACACCTCACTCGTATGCCTATCAACCAGCATACACCCTCAGGTACTGTGGCTGGAGAGTGAGAGGCAGACCAAGAAGACACTGGAGCGACTCAGTGGCAGACACTTTCAGCGATATCTCTCCTCCAGGCTACTCGCCTTGCCACTGACAGACTGTGTCTCCCAGCAATACTTAACAGCACAAGCAGAAGGAAAAACTAAACTAAAATATATAAACAAATATGAAAAATTAAATATTTTAGTGAAATAAATGTGTGACATTGAGATTTTAATGGATTTGTGGTACAACTTTTCAAAAAAGATTTAGATAGAGATGGCTGTATTCACAGGGTTGTATTATACTCAAGGATATAAGTTAATTCCTGTTTTTAGATTCAGGAACACGGGGTCGTATCATATATAAGGATATAATTTAATCCCTGTTTTTAGATTCAGGAACACAGCGTCGTATTATACATAAGGATATAATTTAATCCCTGTTTTTAGATTCAGGAACATGGGGTCGTATTTATACATAAGGATATAATTTAATTCCTGTTTTTAGATTCAGGAACATGGGGTCGTATTTATACATAAGGATATAATTTAATCCCTGTTTTTAGATTCAGGAACACAGGGTCGTATCATACATAAGGATATAATTTAATCCCCGTTTTTAGATTCAGGAACACGGGGTCGTATTTATACATAAGGACATAATTTAATCCCTGTTTTTAGATTCAGGAACACAGCGTCGTATTATACATAAGGATATAATTTAATCCCTGTTTTTAGATTCAGGAGCACGGGGTCATATTTATACATAAGGATATAATTTAATCCCTGTTTTTAGATTCAGGAACACGGGGGTCATATTGTACACAAGGATGTAATTTATTCCCTGTTTTTAGCTTAAAAATATCAGGGTCATATTATGCAGAAGAAAATGCGGTAAGCTTCTATGTCTTTTTGAGTAACATGCCAATAAGAAAGCATTATAGAATCATAATACTAATGCTATGGTTTGAAAATATGGACTCCCATTAATAATATTTTTTATTTCAAGGTTTTTTCTATTTTCATTTTTTCTAGGAAATGACTAAACGAGAGGTCGAGTACATTTCCCTTTCACGAGACACCACAGAGTCTGACCTGAAGCAACGACGAGAAATTTTGGCTGGTACAGCTCTGTATGTTGATCAGGTAAGAAATGACTTCTCTTCTCAGCTTGTTGGCTGGGATCAGTGGGTTGTATCTTTTTGAGTAGGAACGCATCTACTTATCATCTCTCAGTTGCGTCTCTGTCCTTGAACAGAGTGCGTTCAGGGGTTCTCTGTCAAAGGACAGAGAGGCAACTGAGGAAAATTATACTGAAGAGGTGCCCAGCCCTGGGGAACAGCTGCCTGAGGCCGCGCCCTCCCATTGCACCAGAGGGAGTGATTGGTGCTCGTGCCGAGACCAGCGCAACTGATGTTTGCGAGGGCTGAAGGGAATTTTTGTTCCTGTCCCGGTTGTACGCGCTTGGGTCTCCACCTAAAAATAGACCTTGTGTTACATCTTGTCCTAGTGGAGGGGACAGAATAAATATCATGTGTAGCATCTGTTCTCATTTTATAATGGAGAAAATGCCGGGTCCCTGGGTTTCAAACCCTACAGCAGCACCTTCCTCATTGCACTAAGAGAGGTGGAGGTCAGTGTAATATTGGTGACAGTGGTCATGGACTTTGGCCCATATATATGCATATGGAAACCCCTCGCAAAAAAAAAATCTTGTGTCACATCATACCTTAGTGGGGCAGTCAGATAAATAAAATCATGGAAGAAAAGACTTCATGGAAAAGGATATTTTTACCTTTTTGTAATTTTCAGATGAGCTGTTTTCATTTCAAGAGGATTTTATTTTTTTGGAGAATCAAAACAATTTTTTTTTTGTTATTCCAATTTTTCATTATTTAAATTTGAACTGTCATCTTCTTTATGATCATGTTTTGACTGTTATGCTCTCTGGACTTCTTCAGAGGTTTGTTAATCTGGGTAACTTTCAGGGATTTTCAAACAGGACCCTTTATTCAAACTGTGGAGGTAGATTGTTATTGTTCTAATGCTAGAGATATCACATTGTGTTCTTTTTAGTTCTGCTCAGTTATTGCTAGCTGATTCTTCACTACCAAGACCAGGAATTGAACTCAAAAAGTATCATACTATGAAAAATCATGAACCTAGGCTGTTGTTGCTCTATGGACACTCACGTAGAAAGGGAAGAAGTGATTTTATCTTGATCTCAAGTGTTTTCATTTCATAGACTATTGGATGATTCCTTTTGAAGTTCAGTCTTCTAAGTGGCTGTTATGGTGGAGTAATGAATAGTGGCTTGGATTGAGAAATCAGAGAGCCGAGTTCAAATTCCAGTTGAATCCATTACATTCATTTACGTACTAATACCCTTGGGGAAGGTATGAAGACACTTCTTCTCCCCCGGCTATAGGTAAATAGCAGGACAGACTGGGTTCTATAACCTTGGATGGCAACTGGTCTACCGTAGAAAGAAATGGTAACCTACTGCAGGAAAAAATCTGCCTCATCAGTCATTTATCAAAAGATACATGATTGCCTAAGCGTGTATCACGCATGGCACATAACTGAAGTGGCATCTACTTTGACTGAAGGAAGTAAGTCGGTGAATAAAAGAATTTTAGAGATTTTTTTTTAATCATTTCACCCCAAGCAAGGGAATAAAACCACTAGGACATGAGGGGTTACTGAGTCTGAGAGAATATGAGAAAATTATTGAAGAGAAATGACAATAAAAGAACAAGATTTAAGAAGAGAGAAGATAACATGTCCCTTCAGTATGTGGGTGATCATGGCTTTCCACAACTTTCTTTTATTGCTCTCAGTAAATTTTGAATCTTTACCATCCATCTTTGTCTCTGCCATCCATTCACTTCTTTTTCTTTTATATGTTGTGCTATTCAGAATGTGGCCGATCATGGTCCTCCACAACTTCCTGTTTTTTGTTACTTGAAATACCTTTTTACCCATTATCATCACTCTTTATCCTTGTTCATCCATCCATTCACATCTTTTATATACTGTAGCTCTTCAGAACAGAGGCAATCATGGCTCTCCACAACTTCCTCGCTTTGTTGCTCTAAATAACTTTTGACCCTTTAGCATCCCTCTTTTTCTCTGCCATCCATTCACTTCTTTTTTTTAGAATACATGTCCTTTCAGAATTTGAGCAGTCATGACCCTCCCCAACTTCCTGTCTTTTGTTTTTCTTAGTAACTTTTAACTTTTTGTTCAACCATCTATTCACTTCTTTTAGATTTGATGACCTTTCAAGACATGGGCTGTCATGGCTCTCCACAACTTCCTTTCTTTTGTTGCTCTTAGTAACTCTTTGTTCTTGTTTTGCTATCATTGCTAAAAAGATCTTAAGATGTTTTAAGATTGATCATTCTCGATTTATTTTATTTTTTTTTTAGTGTGCTGTAGAAGCAGCTGTGAAGGGTCGTGTGTTGGTGCTAGAAGGAATTGAAAAGGCTGAACGTAATGTCTTACCTGTATTAAACAATCTCTTAGAGAATCGAGAAATGCAGTTGGATGATGGAAAGTTTCTGGTAGCTGCATCCAGGTATGATCAACTCTTAAAGGTAAGAATACATCAAATTAACAATAAGCCCCTTAATAATTTTCTGTCTGAATTTCTGGGATCTTATCATTATTTACACTATCTATGGAGAGGGAAAGGGGTCATCATCAGCTCCTGTAGAATGTAGTCCTGGGTAATTGTCTAGAAAGAAAAAGAAGATAATACTATTGCAGTCACTTGTCTAGGTGAGTATTGAATATTGCTATCACAACTGACTCTGTCGAGTTAAGGGCTGTGTCTTGCCAAACCCCACATCACAACAGATATAGAAAAATATTTTGTGTCATTATTTATTATGTCAAATCCCAACTTTCAAGTTGAGTGCAATACCACAGTTCCAAATCGCCCTACCCTATTGTACAGTTGTCAATTCACAAAACATACATTGATTGTGAAAATGCATGAAAGCTGTGGACATCAACACAGAGTCCTGGGAGAGCCTGGCAGCCATATGATCCAAATGGAGAGCAATCCTGACCAAACACCACAAGTCAGGGAAGTAGAAGCTGAGGCAAATTGCCATGGAAAGTTAGGCCTGCAGAAAGTAAAGTGATGTCTCCAACAGACCAGAGACAGAACACTCATGCGACCTCTGCAAGAGAGATTGTCACTTTCACGTTGGCCTCTACAGTCACAGACATTGATGCTCCAGCCAAGTAGACAACTAAGATGCCTGACAACCCTGACCAACAGAGGCCTATGGACAGAGCCTATGTAAAAAAAAAAAAAATAGTATTTTGTAGCTGAAAACTTGCTCTATCTAACAGTGCTACATTGCTCCCTTTATATGTTTTATTTCTGTTGAAATAAATAGGAGGTATTATTTTGGGTTTTTTTTTTCAAATATCATATGAATGATTCTGAAATATTTTCTTTCTTTTAAAAAGGATCATACCAAAGAAGAACTGGATGAATTAAATCTGGTCCGAGTGAGTGAGAACTTTCGAGTTATCGCCCTTGGGTTGCCTGTCCCACGATACAAAGGCAATCCTCTTGACCCACCACTACGATCTAGATTTCAGGCTCGAGGGATACAAGCCCTGCCATTCAAGGTATTATATTTCACTTCTATACAACTATTAAAAAAAAATTTGGCAAAGCCATTTATGATTTATGGATTAGTAAAAAATAAAGGTGTAAATATGCATAACGTCTGATAAATTCTAAATAATTGTACATTGTTATTAGGTTGGTGCAAAAATAATGACGTAATAATGTCGTTTTTTGACGTAACGTCAAAAAACGACATTATTACGTCATTATTTTTGCACCAACCTAATAATTTATGTTCTAATAATTCAATTTTTAAAGTTACCTCCCTTTTAGATTAGTAATTTTCTAAGCGGCCATTCACATTTTCTTTTTATTTACATTAGATCGGCCTGTTAGAATGCAGCTTGTTATGTGACATGTGGTGGAGCCGTATAATACTAGTTGGCCATGGGGGGAAGAGAAGAGAGAGAAAGAAGAAGAAAAGGTACAAAGAGAGAAAATAAATCTATTAGGGGGAGAGCAAGAGCGAGAGAAAGAAGAAAAAGGAAAAGAAGTATATGAAGAAGTCGATGACAAGGAAGATGAAGAAAAGATACAAAGAGAGAAAAATAGATATTGGCAAAAGGCAGAGAAGGAAAGAAAACTGGAAATGTTGAAGAGATAGAGAGAGAAGAAAAGGCATAGAGAGAGAAAAATTTGCTAATCTGCAAATTAACCCTTCTCTTTTAGATTAGTAATTTTCTAAGCGGCCATTCACATTTCTTTTCGTTTACATTACATCGGCCTGTTAGAATGCAGCTTGTTATGTGACATGTGGAGAGTGGGGCATATAATACTAGTTGGCTATGTTTAGACTAATTAGTTGCACCAGTTAAGACCCGCCATGCTATATATAAAGATTTGAATTGTCCTCTTCCCCTTTATATTCCATTGGTAAGAAAGAAGTTCAATTCAGACAGCTTCTTCCCAAGAACTCCTGCTTTGTAGAATTGACCCTGGAGTGAATGGTTTCCTGATCACTACAACCTTAATGTCTTTAAGTCTCTGGTCAACTGTTTTCTACTTTTAGCATCCTCATACAGTAACCCTTTACCCTTTACCTTGAGTGGTTCTTGGACCTAAAAAAACATCAGAGATACCAGTGATTGGAGCACAGTTGAAAATATGCAAGAGGGTGATATAAGGTTTTGACCTAATCAGTAAGTCAATGATCCAAACATCAGAATACTGATTTTGTTGAACTGAGAATTTTTCCGCAGCCCTCATCATATCTATAAAGGAGCGGTAAAAAGGTTTTGGCCCAACCCATTTTCCAATATATATATATATATATATATATATATATATATATATATAAGACATTTTTTATGGTTATACGTTCTTTTTATAGATACAAATATTTAAGTAAATGCTCTGTTTATAATAAACAGTATTAACAACATTTACTGGAAATGTCTGAGAAATTTTCATAGAGCCCTCCAACAGCAATCGAACCTGCATCATATACAGAACTATCATATAGCCTGATGTGCCTTAACCGATTGGGCCACAGAGGAGTGTTCGGTTAGCAAGGTCGATTTTACTGTTTTTAAACACAATTCTCCATGATTTTCTCTCATTCATTCATATCTGCTCAATGCGTATCCAAATGTAAACAAATGACGTCATACATTATGAAATGGACAAAGTCTGACAATTATTTAAGATATTTTTTATGTTTATACATTCTTTTTATAGATACAAATATTTAAGTAAATGCTCTGTTTATAATAGATATTGGGAAGATATGAATTTATGGTGTTCCAAGTTCAAGGAGAGACAAATGCACCCTTCAAAGTTCCAAGAAATCAGTGGATTCCAAGCCTAACTGAAAAAACATAAATATTGCTTTATGTATGAAAGTGTATAATAATTCTAATTTAACTATGTGGGATTCTGATGATAATGTATTAGGACCTTGAATATGTTCGCGCTGATTTTTCATGAAAAGTAATATTTCATTTATTAGGTTGGTGCAAAAATAATGACGTAATAATGTCGTTTTTTGACGTTAAAAAATACGTCAAAAAACGACATTATTACGTCATTATTTTTGCACCAACCTAATAAAAAAAATTAGTAAAACACATATCACTTAAAGTATTGTCCATCGCTAGCCACTACTTTTTCTCATCTTTCTGGCAGCATTTGAATTCCATGTCAGAAAAATAACATGTCTTTTGAGGCTAACCACAAGTCAACCTATTTTTTGGCATCTTCATAAGAATGAAAGTGCTGCTCAGCCATGTGCAATCGATTGGAACAAGTGATAATCGGATGTAGCAATGTCTGGTGAATACAGCGGGTGGGGTAGGACTTCCCATTTAAGCATTTCCAAGTAGGTTTTCACTCATTTCGTGTCTCTGCTCATATAGTAGCTGTTTTTCCTCCAACGTTCAGCTCAAACGCATCAATTGTAGTTGATAGCGATCTCTTGTGATGATTTCAGCAGGTCATAATAAACTACACCCAGCTGATCCCACCAAATTCAGTGCAGAAGCTCCGAACCATGGATATTTGGCTTTGCCGCCAATGTTGATGCATGGCTGGGCTTACCCCATGATCTTCTATGCTTAGGGTTATCGTAGCATATCCACTTTTCATCACTGGTCACAAAACAATGCAAAAAGCCTTTCCTTTTCTGCCGTTGAAGTAGCTGTTCACGCATGACGTCTCTCGGCTTCAACTCATATGGCACCCAATGTCCTTGCTTTTGAATCATTCCTTATACTTTCAAACATTTCGAAACTGTTGTGTGATCAACTCCTAATGATTCTGCAAGTTCAGGTTGCACCTGATATAAGTCTTCATGAAGCAATGCCTCCAATTCTTTGTTTTTAAACTTTTTTGATGCACCAGTACATTCTTTGTACATTGTTTTTGAAGTGTCTAAACCAATCTCTGCATGTTGTTTCTGACAGAGCATGGTCAGCGTAAGTCTCAACAAGAATTCTGTGTATTTCAGCTGCAGATTTCTTTTGATTAAAGTAGTGCATTAAAATTCCCAACAAATACACTTTCTTTGGCATGAAATCTGACATGTTCAATGCTATGAAAAACAAAGTTGGTTACACTTCGGCAAAATGACATACACTGAATTTTAAGCTTGCTTATAGTACGTCCTTATAGATGCATTACCATCTGAAATTACACGCACAATTCTGGGAATGCCATCTGTTGGAAAAGAGTGAGAACTTATTCAAGGTCCTAATATATTCATAAGTGTGTGTTGTGTTTTTATCTACTAGACATTATGTTTGGTAGTTTTTTGCATGTTGATTTGGGAACATTTTTACGTACATACAGTTTGTTTTAGATAAACATACATTAGATTGATAATATTAGATTAGATATTGATAATATAATATAATGTTTTTGATGTGTGCTTATACTTGTTTTTATGCATGTTGATTTGGCAATGTTTTTATGTACATACTATTTGTTTCGGAGAAACATACATTAGATTTTTTTAAGAATGGATTCAGTAAAGATAGGTGATGTTTTCGATGTGTGTTTATAGTTGGTAATCATGGTAACATGGCTGAATGGTTAGAACCTTCACTTTCTGACCATGAGACCCAGATTCAAATCTTACCATGGTCGGTTTGTCAGGAAGTTGACTTCTTGATGTTATCAGTCAGGAGGAGGTGATCCCAGCATGTGGCACTTTTGAGAAGTGCCTGAAAACCATAACATGGGTTGACCCAAATGAAATTGGGTAGACGGAACCCTTGAGGGCTGTCGATTGCTGTGCAAGTCATCGTGACTCAGGGTTTGAGCATGCTGGCCTTGTTCAGATTGTTCATTAGGCTAGGTAACATACTTCTCTACCAGAAACTGTAACTAAAGTCGGCTCAACATAGTTGCAGTATAAATCACAGGTGGGCTCTGACAGTGTTGAACAAACACAAAAACATGCCTAAGCAAGCGTCTGCAATAGGGATTAGCTAGCTGTCCTAGTAGACGTGTATCCTTGAATATGAATGGCCAGCCATTAATGTAATTAATTGTTGGTAATATGGTCATTAGTAGGCTCTCAGAATACTCTCTATGTAAAGAATTACCTTTTAGGGTAGCAAGTGTAAAATCAAAGTTATAGCAAGCTTTGTTCCTGTGTTTATGGGCAAGTTTAAAATGGTTGTCTAAAAAATACTATTAGGTTGGTGCAAAAATAATGATGTAATAATGTCGTTTTTTTGACGTTACGTCAAAAAACGACATTATTACGTCATTATTTTTTCACCAACCTAATATATATGAAGATTAATATAAGTATGATGTAGATGCTGAAAAGTTCTCAGCCTAACCTGAACAGATTGTCCCCTTGAGGAGGGCACCGTGCCTCGAGAGAATATTGGGCCTCAAACTCACACCTGACCTCAAGTGCAACTCATACATATGATCCATTGCTAAAGATGTAGGTGAAGTGGTCAGCTCCCTGTACTGCTCCAGTAAGTATCTGACTCTTCATGCTATCCTCTATCTTTACAAGAGCCAGATCAGGCCTAAAATGGATTCATATATGAGTAGGAACTACCCAGTCCTCACTTTCCTGTCTTGATAGTGTTCAAAAGTGTCTCTGTGTCCTTGTGGGTGATAAATTATTTTTTACCCATCAACCTCTATCTCACAGGCAGGATGGGATGAGCCTCTCACGGTTCTATCGCTACCTCCATGGAAAAGTGCCTGTACGAACTACATTCCTTGGTTCCCCCAGGTCTAACATTCATGGCTAGAACCTGCTAAACCACTTACATAGAAGCAAAGCACCCACATTTCCTCTGTATTCCATTAGTGAGAAGTATGTTCCACTCAAACAGCATCTTCTCGCAAACCACTGCTCTGTGGAACAGACCCCCTGATTGTTACAATACTCCTTAACGTAACCCTCTACTTCAGGTGGCCACCAGGCTTTGTACAGGGTCAACCAAAAAAAAACACACTTCCCAAAACAAGTATTTCAGTATCTGAACATTTGAAAACACATTTTGGGAAGTACGTTGGGCTGAGATCTTTTCAGCACACCTGCATAAATAACTGAGACTGAGATAAATATGGTGGGGTGCTGAAAATTTGAGTCTTACCCATTTATCAAAATCAGTATTTCAATGAATGGACATCATTATAAAACTCAAAATATACACATTTTCTTGCTGTTGAAAGTGGATATACTACAATGAAATTCTCTCAAGAAGAGAGGTACTCATCTGTTTGTTTCTTTGCAGGAACATTTAGAAATTCTTCAAGAAGCAGGGAGAAATATTCCTTCAAACAGGTGAGTACTTGAAACTGATGGGAGCTAAGTTGAAAGTGATTCTGAAAAGCATATCTGTGTTTGTAAATATTTAACAAAGATAATGTATTTGGGCAACTTAGATGCATAATGGTGGTGCTGAAAAGTTAACCTGACATAATTTCCAAAATTTAAGTTATTTATTTATTTTATTTTGGGTCGAAGTGAGAACTTTTCAGCACCCCCTAAAAGTCGATCTGTACTGTAGCAAATAACAGAAACCATCAACAGCAGCAACAACTAAAATGGATGTGTCATGCATAGTGGCAAACCCATTCTAAAAAAACTGTCAGCTCTCTACAACTGCTTTCTAAAATCAATGATTGGAAAAGTCTTTGAGTAAGTAGATCTGAAGATCTTGGCAAAGGTTATCCTCCTTTGAATATTGTGGACTGGCACGACAGAAATCTCAAATAGAAACTGCATCACTTGAGGGCTACAAACAGCAGCAACCAATGCTGGTTTAGAACAAGTGAGCCCCTGTGCTAGTTATGAGGCTTCATACTTGGGCCCTGAAGGAGGTAATTCTGGCCTACCTACACAGGCATGGAAAGAAATGTTGTCATCATTAAATAACCCATTGAGGTTGATATGCTGTAAAACAAACCAAACCAAAAGGCTTTGAGCGAAATGTCATCCTTCTTTGTGGACTAGCACTACAGATTCACAAACAAAGAACTATGTTGAACAGTTGAGGGATGCTTGGGTATTTACCCATGCCTCTCCTCATAGACAGTATGTGACACAAGGCTTAACATTGGGAACCCGAGCGTGTACACTCAGGCCCCTTTATATCCTGAATCAGTCTTACAACAATGCTGGTTAAACTTTTTCTTCCAGTTGTTTTTAAAAAAATGTTGGATTGCTAACAGGATACAACAATATAAATCCAAAGTTTGAAACTCCTCCAATTATGGGTTGCCCCTTTGTACTCTTCTTTGAAAAAATATTTTAAATCAGTGCAAATTTTTCACAATTTATATTTTATTTAAAACTGAATAAATCCAGTTCCATATGTTTGGAATTTATCAAAATTCTAAAATTAACTTTTTAAACTATAAAAATTGGTGAGGGAATCAAAAGAGTATACAGTAATGTGGGCGTGAAGAGAAAAACTATCTAAATTACAGATATTGTTAAGGCATCCGTTATTTTGTGCTCAGATCCCACAAATCATTTGGACATTTTTTACACATTCTATGTCCTCAAAAAATAGATTGTATGAAAAATATGAAAAGCTTAATCCCAGTGCCTTGACAGTTGTCATCTTCAATGAAACATGTATGTATGTATGTATGTATGTATGTGTGTGTGTGTATATATATATATATATATATATATATATATATATATATGCATTATTCTTCAAGTACAAAATTGAGTTCCCCAGGCCTCTGGTATATTTTGTATAGAAAAAACATTAAAATTTCCCTTCTTCTCTGCTGCATGATGATGACTAGGGTAAGATATCTGACTGATGTCAAATCGGTCGTGTTTGGAACATGTCTTGAAGCAATTGGGTGTCTAGCCACCCTGAAGAGCTGTGAAACAGTGAAACATTCTGTCTGTGGATGACACTATATATATATATATACACTACTAAACTTATAAATATAATCAGCTATACTTGTCTGGCAAAACCTTAGGCGTTTTAGCTTGTGAATGAACAAACTAATACCCAAGGGAAAAAAAAGGGTAAAAAAAGAAAGAACTAAGAACATGTACTTCCAGCAAAAATAATCATCTAGAATCTAAGTTCAGAGTCCAAACAAAAAACCTCCGACACGAGTAAAGTAAAATAACTAAACAAAGCACCTCTTTAGCCAGTTTGCCCTGACGATCCATGTAGGTGAAACCTAGGTAGGTTAGTCTGGCTGTTTAGGTTTATTTACTTGTGTATGTATATATATATATATATATATATATATATATCATATATGTTGAATCCCCCTGAAATAGAGGGCCGTCTTATACTCCAGGTATAAAATGTGAACATTAAATCCTGTGCATGGGAATTTTTTGATGATAAGCTAACCCCTCCCTAATGTCCTTTTTTGCGATTATGTAAAACAAAAACACAA
The DNA here is from genome assembly GCA_963932145.1 of Acanthosepion lycidas. Classification (NCBI taxonomy): domain Eukaryota; kingdom Metazoa; phylum Mollusca; class Cephalopoda; order Sepiida; family Sepiidae; genus Acanthosepion; species Acanthosepion lycidas. The sequence goes on along the minus strand of OZ010607.1, from coordinate 68,219,736 downwards.
CTAGATGGGCGTTTCAACAAGCTGTTTAAAGATTGCATTTGAGAATAGTGGAACAAGTGGATGGTCAACGGGGAAAAGTCATTCAAGCTACTGTAATAGCCTACCAAAAACATAGCACCCACTCATGAAGTATTATAGATTGTGGTAGTCAATTGACATTATCTCACCACCGTTTAGAATTTGAGTGAAAAGAAAGTATATGCTTACTGAATTTATTTAATAAATTCAATACAATACATTTTAAAATATGATTGGTGGGGATTGTCTTGTATGGCGAATATAGTCTGAAGCCTACATTTTAACTTGAAAATTTAGGGGTTGTTTTATACACCAGTCACCTTGTATGCTAGCATATACAGTATATAAAAATTCAGATATAACTAAAAATATATCTGTAAAAAGACATTATGAATAAAAACAAAAGGAAAACTTATTTTAGTTGACATGTTTCATCCTCTGATAAAGTTCATCAGAGGATGAAACACATTGACTAAAATAAGTTTTCTTTTTGTCTTAATTCATATCTCCCTGAAATCATATGAGTGAAATTGGGTAGATGGAACCCTTGGGAGCCATTGGGCGGTTGTGCTAGCATGAAGTCATTACTCATCGTGACCGAGGGTGTGAGCATGCTGGTCTTGTTCAGACTCTCTGGCTGTTGAACAAACACAAATGTGCCTGAATAGGCGTCTGCAATGGGGATTATCTAGCCAGGATACAAGTGGCTGTGCCATTTAGATTATATATATATATATATATATATATATATATATATACATATATATATATGCACATTGTTTCAAACACACTCATTTCATTATTACTAGCTTTTATAAAATGTGTAGCAAAAGTATTCAGTACAAAGTAGAGCTTATATAAAACATAAAATATGAAAGGTAATATCTTAACTACTAGAGTTTCTCCCCATTACCTAGGATCATCAGGCCAGGCTATATTTTTATAATTACAAATGGCACCAACACCTTTTGTAATAACAAGGGTGTACTGATAAATTGTCCATCCCAGGAAGAAGGGATCCCCATAAATCCTGCTATTTAGTCATTTCGTTGGATTTTTGGAAGTGGCTGAGAACTTTTCAGCATCTTCTCATATAGATAATGTGCAAAAAAGATAGCATTATTTTTTATTTATTTTTTTAAATATTTTTTATTGTGCATACATTGATATTTTTTGGGGTGCTGGGAATTTGTACACTCACTTCATATAAAATTTCTCTTTTGTGACTTTATTTTGTAGACTTTCCCAGATGCTGTCTTTTGCTTCTACAATGTTAACAGATGAGTCTACTAGTCTTGGTCTTCCTGATTTTCCAATTGATAACTTAGTGACGGCTGTAGCAATCCTTGTAAGTCTTGTCTTATATTACAATTCTGCTTCTTTCTCCATTAGTTAGTAAGTTAGCAGGTGTATTTTGCCTTGCTATTGCCGCAGATAATTAATAGACTATTCCGTTTTGAAAAGATGGAAGAAGATATATCAGAGAAACTTTGATTTGAGGGAAGGAAGGAAGGAAGGAGAAAAGAAAATGAAGAAGGAATGAAAGAAGAATGTGAAGGGGAAAATGAAGGAAAGAAAAGAAAGAAGGGAAGGAATAGAAAGAAAGGGAAGAAAGGAAAAAAGAAGGGAATGAAGTAAGGAAAGAAAGACTGGAAAGAAAGGACAAGGGAAGGTAATGAAGGAAAGAAAGAGAAAGAAAGAAGGGAATGAAGGAAGGGATGAAGAGAGATAGAGAAAGAAAGAAGGAAAGAAAGAATGAATGAAGGTAAGGAATGAAAGAAGGGAAAGAAAGAAAAATTATTTAAAAGAAGTAAGAGAGTACAAATGAAAGATTCAAAACTGACAAGGTTTTCCATTTAACTGAAGCAGACATTAAATGTAAGTGTTATTGTCTCCTTTCATTTGTACCCTCTTACTTCTTTAAATCATGACTTGCATTCATAACTATGTTGTTAAGCTCAAATATTTAACGGTGCAACAGAGGAATTTCCACATATTAGGTTGGTGCAAAAATAATGACGTAATAATGTCGTTTTTTGACATATTTTTTAATGTCAAAAAACAACATTATTATGTCATTATTTTTGCACCAACCTAATAAAACTTGCAAGGAGCTTATTTACTCAGTAACTTAAGAATTAAGATTCAAAAGAGAATTCAAATAAGACAACTGTATAATTTTCACAGGTACTGTGGGTTTATTTTATTAAATGCTTCTTTCGTGTTGTGTTGATTTTTTTTGCTTATTTGTTTTCTCCCCTTATAAGTTGTCCACAAAACATATCTTCAATTGAATAAGCTAGGGGAATTAAAATCCTCATTTTAACACACACTGCCTTGCAGTCATATCCAAACATGGAAAAGGCTACAGAAGTAAATCCAGACAGAAAAGCCAGAGTGGAACCCTGAAAACGGTTGACTGTCAACACTGACAAATTTCTGGCAACTCATGCAGCCAAGCCATCCCCAAATGTAATACCCTCTATTCTTTTGGATCTTGTCAGTGCAGCCAGGAGGTAGGACGTTGTCTGGGCAGCCTCTATATACCATCGCCCAGGTCTGCGCTCTGGAGAGGCCACCCAGTCTCACCTCCAAAGGACTAAATTTTGACCAAACAGGGTGCTGTCTTTATCTTATGAGAGACCTACTATGCCTCTCAAACATTGGTTGCATACATTTACCAATTTTAAAAATAATTGTAAGGAGTAATAGGTCTTCTGTTTCACCCAGGCATCACCAAATAACCTTGTAAGTTATTATTATGGGCCTATTTTTAATTTTACAGAACAACAATCCTGACTTGTCTCTGGTGGATGTTCTTCAACGTGTCTACCCTTACAAAATGATGCTCAATAAAGAAGGAGTTAAAGCTGTAGAAGTTGCTATGAAAGTAAGAGAAACATTTTTGACTAATCTCTCTCTCTCTCTCTGTATATATATATATATATATATATATATATATATATATATATATATATATATATATATATATATGAAGAAAAATATATGGAAAAAACAAACAAAAATCCTAATATGCAATTATGCTGTTTTAATGTTAATATAATGTCAATGTCGGACGTTTCAGTCTAGTAGACCATCTTCAGGACAGATTCATAAAACGTAATTAACATTAGACTATATTTATTTCAACATGAAAAGACGATGGAGATAAGAGTAAGACTAATCAAAACAGACAACTGAAATTTTTCAAGATCAGCATTCCGTTTCAATATGATCACGTCGGCATCATGTGGGCAATGTTGTGAAAACGTATTCCTAAAATAGAGTATTTTGAATGAAAAATGAAAAGAATTTTATTTTAATCTAAAAACTAAATGTACGTTTGTCGAGCATTAATCTTGCTAGAAAATATTAAAATATTAAAGAAATATTAAAGAAGCCAGGACTAGTATTCGCCGTGAGTGAGATAGATATTATGCCTGCCTCATAAAATTTCAGTTGTCTGTTTTGATTAGTCTTACTCTTATGTCCATCGTCTTTTCATGTTGAATTAAATATAGTCTAATGTTAATTATGTTTTATGAATATGTCCTGAAGATGGTCTACTAGACTGAAACGTCCCACGTTGACATTATATTAACATTAAAACAGCATAATTGCATATTAGGATTTTTGTTTGTTTTTTCCGTATATTTTTCTTCATACTATCGGATCTATGTTCATATATATGCTTACATACATATATATATATATATATATATATATATATATATATATATATGAAAAACAGAGGATGTCTGTGTGTCTGTCTGATACCTTTTCACTTGAGATCCATTCAACTGATTTTGATTTTACTAGAATAAACGGAAAATGCGTCTGTTTGTGTGCAGATCTATGTGACACAAGTTTACCTTGTTTTCACTGTCTTTATGAAATTTCAGCAGTCAGCCGCATGAAATAAAGGCAGGGAAGTTATTTGTTACCGTCGCCACATATAAACAACTTAGCATGCATATTTTCTTTTATGTGTCAATATAGCTAAACATTTTTTGTAATATTGTATACGGGAATAAATATCTGAAAAATGTGAGTAATTAATTGAGTGTGAGAATTTCAGTTTTGTCTGTGTAACAAACGATCAAACAAACACCATCATCAAAGGTTCACTGAAAGACTAGTTAGCAAACAATTGATCATATCTATCTATCTATCTAGCTATATATATATATATATATATATATATATATATATATCCTTGTGCAGGTATGCAGAAAATAGAAAAGAACACGTTGGGTGCATAATCCGGGGTTCCTTAGTATTTTTGTTTTTATTTTTAAGAAGACAGTGCTCCATACAGAAGTAGAGCTTATATTATAATAATATTTTTTGTTTAAATTCCTAGCTTTAATTGAAAAGCACTTTCCCAATAATAGCAAACTTAGCAACATCTTTAACAAAAACACATTGAAACTGAGTTACAGCTGCACTGAAAATATAGAAAGAATCATAAAAAGACACAATAAGAAAATCCTAGAAAAACACGCATACCAAAACAGTAATAAAACACATAAACTAAAACTAGATAAAAATAACGAAAAATTATGCGATTGTAGAAACCCTAAAAACTGCCCGTTGGAAAATAAATGCCTCACAAAATCCGTGGTATACCAATGCACTATCTCATCCATTGAGAGCCCTAACACTGATAGGATATACATAGGATCAACAAAGAATAATTTTAAAATTAGATGGAGACAACACAAGAGCTCCTTCAACAATATTCAAAATAAAAATCAGACATCTCTATCCCAATATTTCTGGCATCTAAAGGAAACGAATAAAACACCAAAAGTAAAATGGAAAATAGTAAATAGAACAAGAACCCGTAGAACCTGGGATGACCCATGCCTTTTATGCTTACAGGAAAAACTACACATCATTAAATTCCTAAATAATGAAAAATTATTAAACCATAGGCAGGAGTTAACGGTTTTTTGCTGACATCAACAGACTTTCGCATTAGATAATTAGCATAAAAAAAAAAAAAAAAAAAAACATAGCTAAGTAAAATTCTAAAAAGCTCAGCCAAACCTTTAAATAGGAAAAACCCTTTTTGTCGTCGTCAAAAAAAACAAAAAAAAAAAAAACAAACTGAAATTCAATGCAAAGCGATCTGTATATTAAACACCCACTTAAATAAACAAATAAATAAATAGATAATCAGATAGACAATAATAAAAGACAATTCTCCAGACACATAACGACTGTACGCGCGCCATAAAAATATCCTTCACTGGGAACCAACTAAAGGATGACCGTAAACATTAGCCTTGAAATAGATACCCTACCCAACCTTAGCAAAACCTCTCAGAGGATGATGAATCTACTGATAAGAATTAACTCCCTGACCACTTAAAGAAGGAAAATAGTCTAGCCACTCCCACAATAACAAATTCTGTAAAAATACACGTAAACCAAGAGATAGCTTATTCCTAAAATTTCGCTTGAAGATGAAACGGGACTAAACACCACAATCCAACTTAATTTTATTAATTATTTGGATGATTTCGGCTCTCGTTTTTGAAACATGAGAACTCTTATGTAGCGAAGGAATCATATTTTTAAGCAAAAAATATTATTATAATTATTATATATATATATATATATATATATATATATATAAAGCAGAGGATGTCTGTTTGTTTGTCTTACCTTTTCACTTGAGATCCATGTAATTGATTTTGACCAAACTTGGCACATTCTACAATGTAAGCGATAGGTTCTTACCATAAAAATTGTTAATTTTTAGAAAAATCAATAATCAATAAAGCCAATCAAAAATCGATAAATTCAACTTATTTCCTCTGATTTCGTTAAAACTTGGTATGTAAGTTACTTACATCATGACAAGCTCAATGATACAACATTTTTATTTCTATGTCACTGCGTTTAGCGAAAAACAAAAATCAATTTCAACACAAATTTTAAACTACAAACTCCCTTAATTTTCAAGCAATCTAATACAAACTTCACTCAATTGTAGCCAACAATAAGTTGATTGTTTAACAGTCATTTAATTTGATAATTGAGTCTGCCCATATAGTGAAAACCCGTGTAAAAAGCGGAAAATGTGAACACCTTTTTTTATATAATTTTTAACTACCGAGTAATCTTAAAAATTTAGGAAAATATTCTCCATAATCTGAAGTTTTATTGAATTTTAGATACTATGGCATTAAATTACTATAGTTATTGCTCTTATTTTCTGATTAACAGTGTTATTTTCATTTTTGCATAATTTAGATGACAATTTATCCATTGCATCATGTATGTATGATTTGAATTCATTGTTTACATGATTTACATGCCTGTAAGTGGTCAGGAATACAGATGTTATTGACATGTTAGTGTAATTCTGTGCATAATTTGTTTAATGGAATTCATTTGAATTCAACAGTAATTCATGTTGTTGTGGGAGGTTTTTTCTTGTTAATTCATGCAACTAATGTTTATCTCCAAAATTTGGAAGGCCTGTTCGCTTTCAAATATTTTCAGGATTAAGTGCAGGATAAAATTTCATACATTATGAAGAATTATTTGTTTCTTTTCAGAAATTTGAATTACATACGGGAAAAAAGAGAAATTTTTCTACTTCCAAAGTAGAGAAAAATGGAAACACAGCAGCTGTCTCCTTAAAATCAGGCTTCAGTAATTACAACTTGCAGGTAAAAAAAAAAAAAGAAAAGTTTTTTACTTTTTGAAATATCTTCTACACCTAGAAAAAAATCCAGTAAACTGTAACCAACCCTACTTAAGGTATTCCTTTTGGCAATTGAAAATAATTCACAAGTACCTGTCAATCAAATGATCCATGTAACAGGTACCATGAGATTCTCAGGTTGATCAGGAGAGAATGTTTTGTTTTTAGGGGGATGCAAAAGAAGGTATACAGTAATAAAAAATAAAATGTGTGCGCAAAATATATTAAATGAATCCTAGAACCACTTTTATAATACTGGTATCATAGCTATTGTGTACCTACTTTTGCAGCCCCACCCCACCTCATATATAGATATATAACACACACACACATATATATATATATATATATATATATATATATATATATACAAAGAACAATATTGGGAAAAATGTATGACAAAGAGAAAAAAGTTTTCTTGTGGCGTGTTTCATCCTTTAGGACTTAATCATAACAAATTTAGTCCAATGAAGTCCTAAAGAACAAAATGTATCACAAGAAAACGTTTTCCACTTTGCAATATATATATATATATATATATTACAATGTAAAATGAAAATGAATAGAGTCCAATTCCAACATTCTTAACATTTAATTTAAAAGAGGGCTTAATACAAAAGTAGAGCAATATTTTTTATTTTAGGATATTACATCAAAAACATGTAAAAAAAAAATGCTACTCAAATGCAACCATTTTTCGATGCATATTAACATCTCATCAGGTATTAGCAAAATAACTGGTGAGTAGACAATTTATTGAGATTTAAAAACAAGATACACCCTGTTTTCATGAGAAAAGGAAGGAAAAAAGAGTAAGAAAGAAAAGAGTGGAGATGGTTGTAGGGTTTGTTTTGTTGTTACTCAGATCGACCAATCGAAATGGCCTACGCTAAGTTTAAAGTAAGGATAGAAACGAAAGTTAAGATGCAATCATATGTAAGGGGTCATGAGCCACAGATTTAGCATCATAGATAACATCCAGACGTTGTATACGGACGAATGTAAATGGCTACAATGTTGTACACTAGATGACATCATTTCCTAGGAAAGCTGAAAGGTAATTTAACAAGATACTTGAAAAAACATTCCCTATGAGTTAAAAAAAAAAAAAAATCACATTTATAGTTGGAAATAAACAGGCCCTTTAAGAAACTAATGAGGAGTTTAAACATATAGATCTAACAAAATTATTAAAACATATACATCTAACAGAATTATTGAACATATAGATCTAACAAAATTATTAAAACAGATAGATCTAACAGAATTATTGAACATATAGATCTAACAAAATTATTAAAACATATAGATCTAACAAAATTATTAAAACATATAGATCTAACAAAATTATTAAAACATATAGATCTAACAAAATTATTAAAACATATAGATCTAACAAAATTATTAAAACATATACATCTAACAAAATTATTAAAACATATACATCTAACAAAATTATTAAAACATATACATCTAACAAAATTATTAAAACATATACATCTAACAGAATTATTGAACATATAGATCTAACAAAATTATTAAAACATATACATCTAACAGAATTATTGAACATATAGATCTAACAAAATTATTAAAATATATACATCTAACAGAATTATTGAACATATAGATCTAACAAAATTATTAAAACATATACATCTAACAGAATTATTGAACATATAGATCTAACAAAATTATTAAAACATATACATCTAACAGAATTATTGAACATATAGATCTAACAAAATTATTAAAACATATACATCTAACAGAATTATTGAACATATAGATCTAACAAAATTATTAAAACATATACATCTAACAGAATTATTGAACATATAGATCTAACAAAATTATTAAAACATATACATCTAACAGAATTATTGAACATATAGATCTAACAAAATTATTAAAACATATACATCTAACAAAATTATTAAAACATATACATCTAACAGAATTATTGAACATATAGATCTAACAAAATTATTAAAACATATACATCTAACAGAATTATTGAACATATAGATCTAACAAAATTATTAAAACATATAGATCTAACAAAATTATTAAAACATATACATCTAACAGAATTATTGAACATATAGATCTAACAAAATTATTAAAACATATACATCTAACAGAATTATTGAACATACAGATCTAACAAAATTATTAAAACATATACATCTAACAGAATTATTGAACATATAGATCTAACAAAATTATTAAAACATATACATCTAACAGAATTATTGAACATATAGATCTAACAAAATTATTAAAACATATACATCTAACAGAATTATTGAACATATAGATCTAACAAAATTATTAAAACATATACATCTAACAGAATTATTGAACATATAGATCTAACAAAATTATTAAAACATATAGATCTAACAGAATTATTGAACATATAGATCTAACAAAATTATTAAAACATATACATCTAACAGAATTATTGAACATATAGATCTAAAAAAATTATTAAAACATATAGATCTAACAAAATTATTAAGACATATACATCTAACAGAATTATTGAACATATAGATCTAACAAAATCATTAAAACATATACATCTAACAGAATTATTGAACATATACATCTAACAAAATCATTAAAACATATACATCTAACAGAATTATTGAACATATAGATCTAACAAAATTATTAAAACATATACATCTAACAGAATTATTGAACATATAGATCAAGCAAAATTATTTATAGATCAACCACCGATTACTGAATTTGTCTGTCATGCTTTAGATAAGACGGCGAGGCTTGGGTTGTGGTTTTAGATATCTCAAAGACATTTGTCAGGGTTTGGCATGCTGATCTTCTTCAAGAACTGAAGGGATATGGTGCCTTTGGTCAAATATTAGATTTCATCTCATCGTTCTAAACAATTCGTGTATTTAAGATAATTATGAACACCCACTGTTCTAAATCCATTCATATTAATGTTGAGTTCTCCTAAGGCTCTATTCTTCCCTTGTTTCTAATCTTCACGAACAACCTTCCCAAAGTCATCAGTTACCAACTCACTATTTATGCTATTTACTCCTGTCTTTTTTACTTTTTTTAATGAATTCACCCCAAGTAAGGCAATAATGCCACTAAGACACAAGAGAGTACTGGGAATGAAAGGTAATGAAAAAGACTTTAGAAGAACCTGGAACCCAAATCATGAACTACTCTTGTTCAAAAGACTGGGGTGAAGTGCGAGCTGGATGACAGGTGAAACTATTTACTTCTGTTGAGGGGGGAAAAAAAATTGTAAGTTAAATTCCAGATTTCAGGCAGGGATGGTAGAAGTATTAAGCTGAAGTAGACTTTAGAAGGAACCAGAAACCTGATCCTAAACAGGAAAGAAGGGATAAAACTCTACTGTTCAAAAGACTGGGGAGGAGTGTGAATTGAATGATAGGTGACCCTTAATAGCAAGTCTAATAGTTCTGATAAAATAAAACTAGCAGCTGATCTACAAAATCACAATCTGTTGTTAACTGGGGTAAGAAATGGCTTGTAAAATTTAATGCTTTCAAAACAATCTTAACCCTTTTTGCCTTCTATCAGCATGGCTGATGCTAACCTCAAGGAGAGTGACTCATTGCACCTTTTCGAACTAACATTTTAGGCTGACATGAAGTGGAAAGAATATATTGAATCAACTGCTAGGTCGTTCTGCTAGGAAGATTGATTAACTGCGTTGTGACAGACAAATTTTCTTGTCAGAGTTCATCTTGTGCATTTATAAATCTACCATTCGTCTGTCCATTGAATATTGCTGCCATATAATGTCTGGTGCTTCTGCGATATATGTTGACATTCTTGATAAAATCCAAGGAAGGGTCTGTAATGTAATCGATCCTCACTTGGCATCTCAACTTCAGTCACTGCCCTGTCGCTGCAATGTGGCTTCCCTGTTTTTACCATGAATATTTTCATGGCAATTCTTCTAATGAGCTTTCCACCTTTGTACCTTGACCACATGAATTTACATGTCATACTAGATTGGCAATTAGGTCTCATTATTTTACTGTTGAAATAGCTACTAAGAACTGTAAGTTCTATTCTAATCATTTTTTTTTTCACACTTCTCACTTGTGGAACTCTCGATTTGGCTTCTTGCTTTCCTATCTCCAATGATCTTCAAAAGTTTAAATGCAACGTCAATCATTTTATGTCTTCCTAATTGTATTGATGTGTTGAATGTTATAATATTATGGCTTTAAAAATGGACATCTCTGGTAACATTGTCCCCCCCCCACCTTATAATTTTAGTTGTTCACATATTTATATATTTTGTCCTCCATTGAACTCTGAAGAGCGAGGAGTGATAACCAGTTAGCTTCTGTTTTTTTCTTTTTTTTTTTCAATTCACTATTTTCCAGTAAGTAATATATTTTCTTATCTCTATTCTTCCTCCCTCTTTGTGGATATATACTTTTTAAAATGTCTATTTCTTTTAAAGCCTGAATAATTTCTTTTTTACCCATCGCAGATCATTTAAATGTTATAATAATATCTTTGACAGGTTCCAGCTGGTAACTTGGACCCTTTACAGTTGGAAGGAGGCACCAAATTTGTAAATACAACCTATCATGATAATGTCCTTGCGGAAATGTTTGAGTCACATGCTGCCAAAGACTTATGTCTGATTGGTCCAAAGGTAAAAACTAAGATATTTGCTTTTTTTAAAAAAACAAATACATGACTTACTTTAGAGTGATAGTTAATGAGCTAGTCAAGCAGATTATTGTTATTTTGTAGTTAGTTTAATCCTCGCTATCTTCTTCACAAAAGTGGCCTTGTGTCAGACTAGCCTAAGTATAAACTAATATATGAAGTTCTTGCCATAAGGTAATGGTCAGTATACTTGTCAAGCAGAGCTTTACTTGTATAGCAAGTTTGATTCTCACTAGGTGCCATGCACCTAACTAAACCTAGTCAGTAACTTAGTGCTTCACAGTTTAGTCTTGCAGGCTATAACACTTTCACTGTTGCATTGTTATAGCATTGTTGCATGGCTGTGCTGGCTCCTTTTGGTTAAAATAGAAAAATTACTGGAAATTAAAAATGATGATGCTGATGTTTTTTATTTTTTGTGGACGCCGCCATTTTGGTTTCGATCGGATACTTGGCTTTACAGACTAAGCTAAGAGAGACCGCCATCACAGAGTATAATAAAAACTACATCACAAAACATTGTTTCTTATAGTTATCAACAAAATTCCTGATGTCATCCGTTCCTAATGCAGTATTTATGCCGATGACACAACTATTTCTCTTATTTGCAGAATTTGATTGAGGACATTAAAATACTGTGCACTGTGGTTTTAGATGTCTTGAAGGCGTTCAGCAGGGTTTTCACATGATGGCCTACTCCACAAGCTCAAGGGCTATAGTTTTTCTGCACAAATATTTGGTTTAATCCAGTCATTCCTAATAAATCATGTAATGAAGGTTGTGTTGAATTGACACACTTCTAGGTCATTTAACATTTAGCACTTTGCATCATTTATAAATATTACTTCTCCTTTTACTGCATATGGAATCCGCTCAAAATATACTTCTTTATATAATAATTCTATATCTATTTGAAATTACAGTAGCATGGCTCTCATTTTCAGTCAAGGTTATTTGAGGTGTTGCCATAGTAGGTTATGACTACACAACCAAGAAATTCAAATTCAACTTGCATTGGCAAAAATAACATTTTGCTTGGTGAAAATACTCATCTACAGAATGCTAAAGGTCTCTATCCTTGGACCTAAATTGTTTCTTCTCTTCATCAAGGACCATCCTAATGTAATCAGTTCCCAAATCAGTATTTATGCTGATAACACAGCTATTTACTCCTGTCTTAATAGTAAGTCCGATAGGTCTGACAAAGTAAAACTGGCAGCTGCTCTCAAAAATTACCTCCAATCAGTGGTTAATTGGGGGCAAAGAATGGCTTGTAAATTTGAACACCTCCAGAACAAAACTGCTTTCATTTAATCACCCTAGAGAACCTTTTCTGACTTCCATCAGCATGGCTGATACTAACCTCCAGGAGAGCAACTGTTTGCTCTTTCTTGGATTCATGTCTTCCACTGACATGAAATAGAGCCACTATATTGAATCAATTGCGAGATCTACTGCTAGGAAATTTGGTTCACTGCATAGTGCTGACAATTTTGCTTGTCAGTATCCATCTTACAGATTTATAAATCTACAATTGATTGTGTATTGGATATTCCTGCCATATCTCATCTGGTGCTCATGCTATATATCTCGAGATTCTAGATAAAATCCAAAGAAGAGTCTGTAATGTAATCGATCCTGACCTGGCATCTCAACTTCAGTCACTATTCCATGAATATTTTCATAGCAATTGTTTAATGAACTTTCTTCCTTTGTACATTGACCAAATGAATTTAGATGTCATACTAGATTGGCAATTAGGTCTCATTATTTTACTTAATAGCTAGTAAGAACTATAAGTTCTATGCTAATAATTTCTTTTCTCACACTTGTCATCTGTGGAACTCTCTTCTGTGTTTTTTCTTTCCTGTCTTCAACAATCTTCAAAAGTTTAAATGCAACTCATCATTTTATGTCTTTTTAATTGATGTGTCAAATGTTATAATATTATGGTTTTAAAAGTGGACATTTTAAAAATATATATTCAAAAATATATACAAATATATTAAATTTGGTGTATTTATGCAGCAAGAATCCTTTTTAAAAAGTTTTGTTGAACAATATTGACAAGATCTGTCTGTCCAATATAGAGGCACCTGAGATTTGTATCCATATGAGATGACATTTACATTGGAGATTTTCATTCTCATAGACACACTGTCTTCATTATGGTTAAGGAGCATTTGTTTTAATTAAATTATTATGTCCCTCAAGGACACATGGGACAGTGGATAAAAGTGTTGGTTGTGTGATCCAAAAAGTGTGTTGACCCAAAGAGTTGTGAGTTCAATCCCTGGCCACAGCAGAGGTGAACAAAAACTTGTAGAGTTGAGTTACTAAAGGGAATTAACAGAAACTGAGGTATCCAGAAGAGGCATGACACGTGGAACTAGAACAATCTACCCCAGTGGACGAAATAAAAGGTTTGGTTCAAAGTTTCAGTGTATTTTATTGAAAGAATGTCGGAGCATATAATGGACGAAACATTGTGAATTTAGCAATAAAAATAAGGACAACAGACCAAACAATGTAAACAGTGTAAATATGTTTAATCATGTTTTAAAATTTTTTTAAAGTTGCTTATTTTGTTTTGTAAATGGATTTTCTTTTAACGTTTTCTCTCTTTTTTTTTTTTTTTTTTTTTTTTTTTTTTTTTTTAAAAGGGCTGTGGTAAAAGTATCCTTGTGCAAAAACTGGCGGATTGTCTTGGTTATCATGTTGAACCCATCCACCTTCATCAGGTAAAACTAAATGTATTGAATTATGAGGTTTGATCAAAAAGTTTGTTCAGTCCATGTTATTCAATGACATTAGGAGTGTTTAGCGCTAATGTATTTGATCCGAAATAACTTCTTTCTGAATTTCTGATATGAAGAATTCACAGTTCAACTAATATCCTCATCTTTGTTGTGACGATCACAATGTTCGTGATCACATTGGTGTATTACGCCAGGACTGTACTGATTAAATGATTTCTGCCTGAATTTCTGATTGTTAATTGATTGATTTGCTTTTTAAGGCTTATCAACCATTTTTAGGTTATTTAAAGCCAGAAAATATTGTTAGATTATAAGAATTTGGGGGGGTGATAATCATGATTTACTGGTAAAAGTCCTGCTAATTAACCCATAGCTGGGGGAAAAGATGTGGATTTTGTGCAGAAATAAATATAAGAAACCTGACTGATTTCCAATTCCAATATCCATTACATTACACTACCACACATACAAGGTTACAGCACTTGATATTCCCAAGTGGTCACCCAACTAGATACTGACCATGTTCAATGTTGCTTAACTTCAGTGATTGTACAAGAACCAGTGTTTCAATGTGATATGGTCTTAAGCCATACTACCTGCACAACCAAGCTTACAGCACCTGGTATTTTCAAGTGGTCACCCATCTAGGCACTGACCTGACTTGATGTTGCTTAACTTTGTTGATCATACAACAAGGACTGGTGTTTCAATGTGATATGGTCATCAGCCATACTACTGGCACATCCAAGCTTAGAGCACCAGGTATTTCCAAGTGGTCACCCATCTAGGTAATGACCAGACTTGATGTTACTTAACTTTGGTGATTGTATGAGAACTGGTATTTCAATATGATATGGTCATCAGTCATACTACCAGTACATCCAACCTTACAGTACCCGGTTTTCCCAAGCAGTCACCCATCCAGGTACTGACCAGTTTTGATGTTGCTTAACATTATACATTGTACGAGAACTGGTGTTTCAATGTCACATGACTGGAAGCCCTGAAATTTTGAGCTGAGGAATTGTCCTTATTTACATTATTTGAAGTTTAACTACTATCCTCATTTTTGTTGTTTATGTGACAACATTTTGGCTGTTGTGCTCTTTGGTCTTCCCCAGGTATTCTATCAATCCAGATAAACTTCATGAAATTTTGAACTGAACCCTTTATTTAATCAACAGATTC
The DNA here is from genome assembly GCA_963932145.1 of Acanthosepion lycidas. NCBI lineage: Eukaryota > Metazoa > Mollusca > Cephalopoda > Sepiida > Sepiidae > Acanthosepion > Acanthosepion lycidas. Next base: position 68,204,349 of record OZ010607.1, on the reverse strand, counting down.
TATAGAAACTGTGATTGTAAATTTATATCTTGAGTCCCATGACATATCTCCTTTATGTCTTCCTGAAATTTGTTAAGAGGATGCATTTCTATAATAAGGGATTCCACTGAGTTCTACTTGTTATTACAAAAAAGTTTTCATTGATGAAGTAGTTGTAAAATAGAGAAATTAAAAATAGAATATTTGGAAGATTCTAGATCATTCTAGTATATTCGAAAAGAATCTAGATGATTCGAGAAACATCTAGAAATATGCAAATTAGGTGTTAGCCCCTATAAAAATAGGTTTTTGGAAAAGGGTTGTCAGTTGGTGAAGGGAAATTTCTGCTGTTATCAACTCCGGCTTTTGATCCAAGGACTATTATATCCAGCCGAAAGAATCTCTATAAAAAGTTGCCGACCAACCAAAACCCAAAAGAGAATTTCATGGAACAAATTTGGTAAATAGAATTTTGACTAATTTTCATTGACCAAACTAAAAATTAATATTTATTTACACACCTTTGTGGATTTCCAAATATAGCACTTAGATTACTTCACTAGCCCTAAAGTGATAAAGATATTTGATTCCCTTTCTTTCTCCCTCGTAACACTTCGCCAGTAACTCTGTGTTTTCTGTTTTGTAGGCCACAATTGTTTATCTTGTATATATTTTATGTTGTGTTTTAGTAAATTAAATATTTGTTTATGATTTAGCTCTGTGTTGTGATAAATCATTTTTTTTTCCTTTGTTACAATTATCGACATGTAACAAATTGTAAAATGTATCTGCTATAGTAATTGTACTCCTGATGAAGACATAGAATGAAATGATCAAAACATTGTAATAAAAAAAACAAAGCAAAATGAGATCAATAAACTGAAACAACTCTTGGAATGAATGTTAACTCTTCTTGAAATTATAAAATATATCTGCTATGGAAATTGTACACCTCAAGAAAATATAGAATGAAATGTCTGAAACATGGTAAAAACAAAACTGAATGACTCTTGGAATGATGAAATACATCTGCTATAGAAATTATGCATCTGAAAAAGGGTTCATGTTGAAATGCTGGTTCTCATCTGATCACCAAAGTTAAGCAATGTTGAACCTGATCAGTACCTAGATGGGTAACCACATGGGGAATACTAGATGCTTTAATTTTGGATGTGCAGGTGGTGTAATGTATAATGGCTTGAAATGAAAATTCTGAGAGCCAAGTTCAAATTTCCATTGGGCTCATTACGTTCGCTTACAGGCAAATACCCATGGGGAAAAAAATATGAATTCACCTCTTCTTCTCCTAGGACTGGGTTAAATATTAGGTTGGTGCAAAAATAACGTCGGTTTTTGATGTTAAAAATTACGTCAAAAACCGACATTATTTTTGCACCAACCTAATAGTAAGTCTTGTATCAGAAAATCATTGTCTCAAAAGAAATTCTTATCATCCAAAAATATGTTTTGGCTTTAAATAACCTTAAAAAGGTTGATAAGCTGTAAAAACAAAACAAAAAGAAACATCTGAAGATGGCATATAATGAAATGTCTGAAACATGGTAAAAACAAAGAAAATGAGAGCAATAACCTGAACGACTCTTGGAATGACTCTTCTTGAAGTTATAGGGTTTATTCTTCATATTTTACTCATTGTGTTGCTTTGGACAAGACTGGTTTATTTCTACGGGGTCGGTGGGGGGGAGCTATTTAAAACTGAAATATATTTGGATTGTAACAATATTTTATTTATTTGCAAGCAAATATTGCATTAACAATTTGTTTTGAAAATAACAATGATCTTTCTTGATTCAAGTCATACTATTTAACTCATAGCTGAAGGAAGGAGATGATTTCACCCCTTTTCCAAGGTTATTAGTGTGTAAGTGTGTTGGTTCCAATCTGCTAGGAATGATTGCAAAATACTATTCCCTCCCCAATTTATTTGCAGACCCATATACTGGGATTTCTTCCTAGCCAATAAAATAGGCCAGTTCTTGGTTTCATCTGACTCAGTCTCGATCTGTCTTGCCTTATTACTCTTAATTTGCCTTGCATATATTTTTGGCTTGTCTTATATTATTTTTTTTGACCTGCTTTTTTATTTTCTTTTTCTTGTTATTTCTTATTGCAAACTGTCAATTCTGTTTGTTCGGTTGTTCTGCCAATTATTTACATTTAACCATGATCACTCCCTCTACACATAGCTTTCCCCAAGAGTATTTAGGTGTAAATGAATGTAATGAACTGAAATAGAATTTGAACTCAGCACTCAGATTTCTCATTCCAAGTGATTAGTTTTCTACGCCTTATCAAGGTCGATATTTAAAGACATAAAATAGTTTTAGATTTTAAGAATTTTTTTTTTTTTTGGTGTTGGTGGTGGATGGGGGTGGGGAGAACTCTGCTTGCCAATTAACAATTCCAAGCCATTATCCATTACGCCACCTGCACATCCAAACTTACAGCCCCTGGTATTCCCATTCCAAAGTGATATCCATTACACAATACATATAGCTAAACCCAGGTTGCATCAAATAAGAACTTAGAAAAGCTACATTATTTACATTATTCGGACTATTGTCCTCATCTTTGTCGCCATATTTATTACAACGTTTCGGCTGTTGTATGCTCCAGCCTTCTTCAGGTGGTTGGAATGTTGAACTGAACCCTTTATTTTGCTCACTGGGGTAGACTGTTCTAGTTCCACGTGCCATGTTTAATGGATGTCAGTTATCTCTTGTTAATTTTCCCTCTGAAATTTCTCCACTGCCTTAACCGGGTATTGAACACACACTCTTTGGGTTCTGTCACTGGATCTAACCAACGCCTTTATCCACTGTGCCATGTGTCCTCAGTTTGACATTCCAACCACCTGAAGAAGGCCAGAGTGTACAACGGCCGAAACGTTGTAATAAATATGGCGACAAAGATGAGGACTATAGTCCAAATAATGTACATAATACCTCATCTCAGAAATATAGACAGATATTAGAAAAGTTAATAAATTGGTTGGTTCATGGTTTCATATGACTTAGTCCCAGTCTGTCTTGTCTTGAAGTCAGAACAATATGGTCACTTGTCTGAACTTGCTTTTGTGTGTCAACCCCAATTCTTAGTTTGTGAACATTTTGCCATATTACTGTTGCTTTGCCTTTATTACTGTTAATTTGCTTTGCATACATTGTTTGCTTGTTTTATATTATTTTTGGCTTCGTTTTTTTTTCTTGTAATTGTGTTATATACTGTACATATGAATATTAACGGGTATGTCCCAATCCTCATAAATATATTGGACACTATTGTAAGTGGGGGGTCATATGCTGTCTAGCTGCTGGTGAGTATTGTATTTTGTTGATGTTATAAAGATTACCATTTTATTTCCAACCTCCATTTTGGTTATTCCTCCTTCAGTAACCTTTTCTAGGTTTTAACAAATTGTTTATTGCAAACTTTGTCAGTTCTGTTTGTTGCACACTTCTGCCATTTATTTACATGTAACCATGGCCACTCATTCTACAATGTGAATATAATAAACCTGACTGGAATTTGAACTCCTGATTTTTCATTCCAAGATGCCATTACGCCACTGTATTTTTGATTATAAGAATAATTTTTTTTTTTTGCAAGCAAATATTACATTAATAATTTGTTTTGAGAATAACAATGATTTTTCTTGATACAAGTCCTACTATTTAACCCATAGCCGAGGGAAGGAGATTGATTCATATCTTTACCAAGGCTATTAGTGTGTAAGTGAATGTAATGAGCCTGACTAGAATTTGAACTTGGCTCACCGATTTCTCATTCTATGCCACTGTCCATTGCACCACCTGCACATCCTGTCATTGCAAGAGAATTCAACCAATAAATGAAAACGCAATACAATGTTTAAAAACACTCAGACAAAATTCTTAGCACTTTGTAATTTATATGTCCCTCTGTTTTGCAGGATATGACATCACGGGATTTGCTTCAGCAACGTATGACGCACCCAAATGGCGACACATCCTGGACGCCTTCTCCTTTGGTTAGTGCTGCTTTAAATGGCAGTTTGGCAGTTTTAGATGGTGTCCATCGGATCAACCATGGATCTTTTTCTGTTCTACATAGGTGTGTTTTTTTCTTTTTTAGGGATAAAGAATTTGTCAAATATTGTCTGAGTTTCTCAGATGTCCGAGTTTCATCATCATTCCATTGCTCAATGTATTATTTTGATGGAAATCCCTTCTTTTTTTATTTTTATTTATTTTAACAGTGTTGTGCTAGACAATGTTTCTCTCCAGAATCTATCTTACATATTTATAAGTCTACCATTCATCCATGCTTTGAATATTGCTGCCACATATGGTCCGGTGATCCTGCTATATATTTAGAGATTCTTGATAAAATCCAAAGAGGAATCTGCAATGTTTCTCTCCAGAATCTATCTTACATATTTATAAGTCTACCATTCATCCATGCTTTGAATATTGCTGCCACATATGGTCCGGTGATCCTGCTATATATTTAGAGATTCTTGATAAAATCCAAAGAGGAATCTGCAATGTTTCTCTCCAGAATCTATCTTACATATTTATAAGTCTACCATTCATCCATGCTTTGAATATTGCTGCCACATATGGTCCAGTGCTCCTGCTATATATTTAGAGATTCTTGATAAAATTCAAAGAGGAATGTGCAATGTTTCTCTCCAGAATCTATCTTACATATTTATAAGTTTACCATTCATCCATCCTTTGAATATTGCTGCCACATATGGTCAGGTGCTCCTGCTATACATTTAAAGATTCTTGATACAACCCAATGAAGAATCTGTGTCATGCTAGACAATTCGCTTAAATCTATTATATAAGTCTACCATTTGTCCTTGCTTTGAATATTGTTGCCACATCTGGTCTGGTACTCCTGATGTATATTTACAGATTCTTGTAAAATCCAAAGAAGAATCCACAATATTATTGGTCCTGATCTGGCCTCCCTATTCTTCACAAGTGGACCAATTAACTTAAGTAGTGCCAAATAATCTATGTGCAAATAATGACCTGTCATTGTGTTAAAAAATGTCAATGTCTCAGAATCTAAAAGAATTATCAGAATTTAACAGTGTTAACAAAGATAATTTCATCCAAAGATGATTTGGATCGCCAATCCATAAAATAGTTTTCTTTGTAAAGATGGATTTTTCTTTTGCCTATTTACACGATTATATTTCTTGAAAAGTATCATTGTTGGAAATGTTCACAGGAACTGGGAATGTCATCTTTACCAAACTTTCCAAAAATTTCCACATTTGGTCATCAAACATTTCTATAAAAATGCAGGGAGGGGGAGGAAAAAATAAGAATTGATTGCTAAATTAATTTGTTTTTTTTTTTTTTTAATTTTTTATGGCTTATCAACCCTTTGTGAGTTATTTAAAGCTAAAACATATTTTGGATTCTAAGAACTATTTTTTTTTTTTTGCTATAAAATATTGAATTAATAATATTTTGAAAATAAAAATGATTTTTCCATCTTACTATTTAATCCATAGCTAGGGGAGGAAATGGGTTTGAATCAATTGCTAAGTCTGCAGCTAAGAAAGTTGATTCTATCTTATATATTTATAAGTCTACTGTTGGTCCTTGCTTTGAATATTCCTGCTACATCTGCTCTGGTGCTCCTGTTATAAATGCTTGATAAATCTCTGATGTTATTGGTCCTAACCTAGTATCTTGGCTTCAGTCGCTTTCACACCACTGTAATGTAACTTTCCTGTGCATTTTTTATAAATATTTTCGTGGTAATTGTTCTGATGAACTTTGCTCTATGGTACCTAAACTTTGTGAATTTAAATGCTGTACTAGATTGGCAACTAGGTCTCAAGCAATTGACAGTTAAATTGATCAGATTCAACCGTAAGTTCTATGCAAAGGTTACAATGACAAACATGCTATTCTAACAGCGATAAACTGTTTGTGTAGTTATGTAACTCTGTCTCTATTTTATTGAGAAGTTTTCTTGAATCTTGATCTATTTTGAAATTCACCTTCTGTAGACATACATACAATACTTTAATCTTTTTACTGCTTCCCAGACTAATCCATGATCGTGAGTTACAGTTGTATGATGGAACGCGACTTTTGCAACAAGACAGGTATGAAGAAGTAAAAAATGTCACAGGCAAAACAGATGATGACATGAATGAAAGGTACGTATCTCTTTACTTACTATCATTAATATAAGACAATTGAATAATTAAGACTAAAAATTGTGAGATAAACGAGTGTTTTGAATTCGGTTTTCCTTTTCCTAGACTGCCAGCAAAGGCAAATAAAACCAATATTGACTTTGCTATGTGCAGTACTCATATCTGAATTGACAACTGAGTCCGTTTCTGAAATTGGCTGCCCTGTCAAGGCTAAAGATACCAGTCTGCTCTCATTTATACAGGTTTCAATTTAGGGTTTTCCTTTGTGAGGAGTTGCTGTATCAAAGCTAAAGAACCCAGCCTTCCTTCTTATTTGCAGGGGTTTAAATTCAGTGTTTTCTTTCTTTCTAACATTTTCCGCTGACATGAAGTGGAAAGAGTATATTGAATCAATTGCTAAGTCTGCTACTAGGAAAGTTGATTATTGTGTTGTGCAAGACAATTTTTCTCATGAGGATCTACTGATCTTTGATAAAAACCAAAGAAGAATCTGCAATATTATTGGTTCTAGCGTGGCATCTCGTCTTCAGTCGCTTTCCAACTGTTGTAATGTATCTTCCCTATTCCTTTTCTATAAATATTTTCATCGTAATTGTTCTGATGAATTGTTCTCTTTCGTATCGAGATTTTAGGAATTTAAGTACAGTACTAGATCGGCAGTAAGGTGTCATCTTTTTTACAGTTGAAATGGCTAGATGTAACCGTAAGTTCTATGCTAACAGTTTCTTCTATCATACTTCTCACTTGTGGAACTCTTCCTGTTTTTTGCTTCCCAGTCAGCTTTGATTTTCAAAAATTTAAATGCAATGTCGATCGTTATTTTCTGTCTTTTTAATTGTTGTTGTTTTATTGTCTTCTCTCCTTAATATTTTTCCCGTATTCTGTAACACTCAGTAAACCTTTGCATCTTAGGGGTTTTATTGCCTTGAGGTTAAATGATTAAAAAAAAAGAATTTACACTACCCATTAAGATTGACTACTAATCAAATAGAATCAGGAGGCATAACTCTTTCATCTTACGTTATTTCATTTATTAGCGAAGGGAGATAACTATGTAATTTTGATACCAGATGACATAACTCATTTTTATGATTTCTTTTCCAGCAAAATTTTTCCCATTCATCCTTCTTTTCGGATCATTGCGTTAGCAGAACCTCCGGTGATTGGCAGCAGCAAACAACAATGGCTTACCCCAGAAATCCTGACTATGTTCCTCT
>OZ010607.1:68186960-68191960 GCA_963932145.1 Acanthosepion lycidas | reverse complement strand
CAACAAATGAAGAACAATTTGAGGAAAAGAAAAAATATTATTTGGCTTAATTCCCCTTTTAATTCAGAGGTCAAAAAAAAAAGATTATTCAGTATTATTATTGTTTAGGTAATAAACATTATAATATAGCCCAAATAGCTATATTGTGGAAAAAGGAATTTTTGACAATATACGCATTTTTTACGTAATTATTGTTATTTTTTAACTTTTATCTTTTATTTATTATTCTTGTACATGTAATTATGGATAATATTATACATTGATTACTATTTTTTTTTAATTAATAACTATTTGTGCTCAGTTGTTGACATTAATGGCTATCTGCTGATGTGTTAAAATTTTAGAGTAATGTAATAATAAAGATTTAAATTTCATGTCTCTGATAAATGTCGTGATCTTCTCTCAAAATTCTGATAGGTGTTGCGATCTTCCCCCAAAATTCCAAATTACATAAAATATATAATAAAAACGCAGTTAAATTAAGCTACAGCTGTACTAATAATTTGGAAACCACAATAAAAAGACAAAATGCCAGAAATTTCAAAAATAACATGCAGTAAGACATTATGGAGTTGTAGAAATAAAATTAGATCACCATTAGATGGAGTTTGTAAAACTGAAGCAGTAATTTACAAAGCAGAATTAATTGATACAAATAGACAGAAAATAAATACATAGAGTGTACTGAGGGTAACTTTAAGAACAGGTTGTAGAATCACAAGTCATAAGCTAGAAAGTCTTAGGAATTCTATTATACTAGATTAGCCAACCATGTGTGAAAATAAAGAAAAAAAATTAAAAAGATCTGATTGTAAACTGGAAAATTTTAACAAAGCAAAACCTTACAACAATCATAACAACATCTGCAACCTTTGTCTTCAAGAAAAATTAGCCATAATAACATTTCCAAACCTTAAAAAAATCTTTTTGAATCAGAGATTGGAAATTATGACCCACTGTATACATACTAAAAAGTTCCTTTTGTGTTCATATGAAGTGGTAGGAAAAGAAAGTATGTATATTTCATTTACCCTCCCCCCTAAAAAAAAAAAAAACTGATACATTTCCAATACACTTGATTTTCCCCTCCTCTTCCTCACCTTCTACCACACCTCACATCATGTGCTTATTCATTTATTTATTTTTAAAAAATATGCTGTTCATAAATTTTGAATTATAAAAAAATAAAGTGTTAGGAAATCAGTTGACTGAAATCACCTGAAGATACCAAGAGGTTGAAACCAAGATAACGGAATTGGCTGCTCTCCTAATTTTTTTTATATGTAAAAGCCCTACATGTTAAATTTTTATCATTTTATGTGTATTGAGCACTTTTTAATACTACAGTTTCCTGGTCTAATTCAATTGACCATTAAATTTTTTATTTTATATATATAAAACTGAACATATAAGTCAACATTTAGAGGTGGCAGTCTGTTTCATGCAAGATGCAATTGTCAGGCCACAGATGCTGTTATTTTTCTTGGCTATTTATATATATACAGGTCAGTGGTGCCTTGTGGGTAGTCTATTTTGGTGGTTATTTTACTGGAAGTCGTTTATTTATTTAGTTGGGTTAAATTATTTTGCTTGTTTTTATTTATTTTTATTTTTTATTTTTATTTCTTATCATATATATTTATTTATTTTTTATTTTTTTTATTAGTCGGTGTTTTTATTAATGTAGTAAAAATTTGTTTATATCGCTTATTTAATATTTTTCTTTTGGTTTGGGAAGATAATTTAAGCTATTTATTCAATTTTGGGGTTGATTGTTGCAGTTTATTCTATTATTTTGGCGGGAACAGTTTTTAATTTGTTTATTACTTCATGTAATAAACAAATTAAAAACTGCTCTTGTGTTGACTTCTATGTTCACTTTTATATTTTACACACACTCTATCTCTGATATTGAGCACTTTATCCCATAAATGTAGCACATCTTACGACTATATTTCTTTATATATATATATATATAGTTGTAGAAAAAGAAAAGTGAAAGAAAAAAGAAGAGAGGAAGAAGCTTTTATCTTTCCTTTCTCTTTTCTTCTTTCTTTCTCTTTTCTTCTTCTTTGACAATTCAATATATAATTTTTGTGTGTGTGTGTGTGTAAAATTACATTTTTATGATTGTAATAAAAACATTGTAAGCATTTTAATAAGATCTTAACCCTGTGGTAGTCACTTTGGATTTCTGAAAATGGATAGTCCCCGGGGGTATTTACACACCCCTGTACAAAAATACTTATAGTATTAAAATTATGTAAAATATAGTTGTACTGGTGAAAAAAAAACAGGCAATATCAATTACAATATACATTAAATCAAAACTTGAACTGAAGAGAGATAATTATCGAAATGAAAATTATAATAAATTTGTCACTTATACATATTGTTGTAAATTGTAGGGGAAACACACCAAAACAATAATAGAGAAAATTTTTAATGATTGAAAATAACCACAATATATATCCATAAACAGAAAGATATTACATTAATGGCACTGAAAGAGTTATAACATATATATCTCTATCTATAAAAGGCAGGATGTGTGTGTGTGTGTGCAACGAATGCACGGCTGCAATTTTCGACGGATTTGCACCAAAATTTACATGCACATACTCCAAGTTAGCGGGAAGGCCAAGACCAACTTTGCATTTCCCAACTTCCATCAATAGTGGAAATAATCGATTTTTTATGCTTCTATGGCAGTTTTCATGTAGTTTGTGGCCATTTTCTACTGGCCAGTGTGAGAGCCTATAGCTGGCTGCCATGAATAGGCAGGAAGAGCCTATTGGCCAGTGTGAGAGCCAACAGCTGACTGACACGAATGTTAACTAGCATGCTAGCATGCAAAAAATATCGATAGCTGCATTCGTCACAAGTGGGAAAAATTTAAATCTGCATGGCACTTTACTCCAATTGGCTCATTTGCTTGCTTAAACTCAACGTTGATTCTGATTCCGCAGAACTGTGTTGGGTGTAAAAAAGTATTTGTTGTTAACATTCTTTTTTCATTCGGTTTTTCCAGTTACGAGTCCTTTTTTAAAGCTGACCGTTTTTTGTTCATTTTGTTTAGTTCTTTTTTCATAACAGATTTAATGTTTAGTATAGAGCTTAGAAAAAATTTGCAGTTTGAGATAGGCAAGAAGTAAGGCATGTAGCAACATCAGCACGGCAAAGGGCACTCCTTTAAAGGCAAGGAAGAGCAAAATATTTTAAGTCAAGTGATAGTGATTGCTGTATGAGTCGTACGATTTTTGAATCAAGCATGGGCAACGCCGGGCCATGCTGCTAGTATATAATGAAAAATTACTTTTGTTAGTCAGGTGGGGTTGGCAGAACAACTTGAAGAAGACAAAGTGATGTCTACCTCCCATGCCAACTGAGCAACAACTGTGCCAAACTGCATGCTACACACCTTTCCTGAGTCAGGAGAGTAGTGGGAGGGAGTGAAAGAAGTACATTGACAACTAGGAATTATGAGTACTTAAAAAAAAAAATAGGGAGTAAAAAAACACCCATGTGATCAACACAGGTTTAAAAATGCACTCTTGCATTCTGTGTAGGTCTCTTCTCAAGGTACTGAGTCTATAGTTGGCCACTCGTATTCAAGAATACCTGTCTGTTAGGATGGCTAGCCAATCCCTATTGCAGACACTTGCTCAAGCACAATTGTGTTTGTTCAGCACCCACAGAGCCCAACTGTGGTTTATTATTAAGCTGAGCAGACTTTAGTTACAGTTTCTGGGAAAGAACGTGTTATCTAGCGTGATTGACAATCTGATCAAGGCCAGCATGCTCAAATCCTCAGTCATGATGACTTGTGACTGCGAGCTAGTACAACAATCCCCAATGGTACCATCTATCCAGTTTCACTTACAAGGCTTAGGTCAACCCTTGGTATGGTTTTCAGACACTTTCCAAAAGTGCGACACACTGTGATCGCCTCCTCCAGACTGATAACATCAAGAAGTAATCGTTCCTGACAAAATCACCCCTGGTGAGATTCAAATCTTCTAACTACTTGGCTTCATGCTCATTCTCAAGATACTGAGTCAGTTATGTGCCATACGTGATACACGCTTGGGCGACCATGTATCTTTTGACAAGGCAGATTTTATTTCCCGCAGTAGGTTGCCATTACTTTCTACGGTAGACCAGTTGCCATCCAGGGCTATAGAACCCAGTCTGTCCTGTTATTTACTCCTAGCTTGGGGGCGAAGAAGAGGGTTCATACCTTTTCCAAGGGTATTAGCATGTAAATGAATGTAATGGATTCAACTGGAATTTGAACTTGGATCTCTGATTTCTCAATCCGAGCTGCTATCCATTACTCCATTGTGCGTACTATATGCTAAAATGCTTGTCACATTTTTAGTGCAACTGTAAAAATGCAATATTACATTCTATGTGGTGCTGTCCTTATGATATTGAACACTGTATGCAAAAAAAAAAAAAAAAAAAAAAAAAAGAAAAGAAAGAGAAACCCCATAATTGGTAGTGAGGAAATTAATTTATACCCTTCTTAAGGGTATTTGTGGGTAAGTGAATGTAATTAAGCTGACAGAAATTTGAACTAGGCTTGCCAATTTTCCATTCCAAACTACTAACCATTATGCTATCTACACATCCCCTGAAATGCACATATTGGGCCTAAAATACCCAAAATAATTAAAAAAGAAAAAAATTAAATTAAAAAGAAAAAGTTTTCTTTTTCTAGGTGTCTTCCTTGGCTTCATCATTATCAACTCGACAACTTCTGAGGATTGCTCGTCGACAGGCTGTGTTCCCCAGTGAAGACCTTGGCTCGGTCATTGAGAAGTCATGCTTGGCAAGGTAAGTTTCTTAACAGCTGACGTTTCGAAAACTCATATCAGAAACTTCATGTTTTCATCATTTTGCAAATCTCGGTTTTATTTATTAGAATACAGAGCCCAAGCGAAGTGTGCGAATTCCTTGCTTGTAAAAATTTCCTGACAATTTAAACTTGCGACTTG
>OZ010607.1:68175084-68186760 GCA_963932145.1 Acanthosepion lycidas | reverse complement strand
GAATTTGTTTTAATCATGCTAAGTCTCAAAAATACACCATATAAAATTCATTATTTTTTATTCATAATGTTGAAGGCATTAAAATTATACAACACTTTAACAAGAAAAATCTCCAGTTTATGCTAAAAATTTCGGCATTGTTGATTTTATTTAAGATGTAATGATCTATTATGACATGTCTCTAATTTGTATTTAGATAGATTGTATTTAATTTCAATTTTTCTAGTTGAATTGTTTACCTATATTAAATATGATCCATTATTGTACATGATTAGGTTTCAGTAATATTTTAATTTAATATTAATACTGCCTTATGAAATTTGAGATTTAGTAGACGGTGGTATTGGGAGGGGGTGTATCATAAATTCCATGGGTATCATAGATTTGTAGAGAGGGCACAAGACTCTTGTACCAACCCTGTATCCATCCATCTATGTTCCTCTCTCTCTCTCTCTCTCTATATATATATATATATATATATATATATATACATACACACCCTTTTGCAAATTAATTGAAACAATTGCTTCAGTTTGACAGAGTAATCAATTTCTATTTTGTCTCAGATTAGGTCATTTGCAGTGGTGTGCAGTAATATGAATCTATTTTGGGGGTGTATGGTGAAATTTGTTTGGCTTTGAAAACTACTGTGTCATCCGTGATTGCATCAGATTTTCATCACGCCTAGACACTAATGTCTCGACTGTCGATTATTTGTCCTAGGGCCATTGTCTGCAATGGACGTTACTCCAAGGAAGCGTATGAAAATTATAATGCTGCATGAACACAATGGCATGCCTTACCAGTAAGCAAATCAAAGTACTATCGACTGGCTTGGAAACACTCCTGATTTAAATCCAATCAAGAATCTGTTGTCAATCTGCAATGAAGGACTTTGTGGAATGGACATACAAAGTACTAACATATGCACTGGGTCATTTTTCACTGGAAAAATAGGAAAAAAGTAAATGATGATGGTATTATTTGTTTTGTTTCAAATAATTTGTACAAGGATGTGTGTGTATATATGTATGTGTGTGTGTATATATATATATATATATATATACATAATTAAATAGGTTGTTTAATTTGAAGGATAAAAAGCCAAAAAAAATGATACCAATGTTGTCAATAAAATTGATATTTATTAAGATTTTGACAAAGTATGAAGAGATAAATTTTAAAGTTGAAATTTTTAACATGCCTGTGTTCTTTTTCAATGATGTGTGGAATAAACAAAGAATTAGGACTTACTCTTTCAAGGAATGTTGTTGGTTGGAAGTCTCCCTGTGGAAGTTATACCCTCTGATTAAACCCAAATCCTTGTTTAATCCCCTCAATATTTGAATTTATTTTGAAAATAAATTTCAACTCTGATCCATGTCTTGCTTCTCGGCTGTTTTGCAACTGGGAAATTATCGTTGTTAAATCGAAGTCAGAATTCTGTACCCGTTTCACCCACATAATTACCTTGTTGATACTTGTAGCAAAAAAGCAAATATATGAAATTTGAAATATCACAATTTAAAGCCAGTGGTGAATGCTGCTGGGTGTGAAACAGCTATTAGTGATGATATGTCTATAGACTTGGGATCAGGGTTTGTTGCAGGTCATAATACCTTGGTGAGAGATGTATACTGGATGTGGTTAAGAGTGTGTGTAGGTTAGGGTGCTGGTGTCTAGCGGGAAGTGTGTTTTTGTTGAATATTTTCCCAATTGTCTGGACAAGTTTTAAATACTGGAAATGATATAGAATCAATATTAAATAATACGGGGTAATGATCAGCATCTATCCACTCTAAAAAAAAAAAAGTGCCTTTAAGAAAAATACTTGTAAAATCTCCAATATTATTTGGAATGCTAGAGAACTTTTGGCTGCAAGCTTTGATGATACAAAGTTCAAAATAACAATCAAATGATGACTGCCTCATCTTTTGAGATCTTTTTCCAGCGTCTTCCAATTATTTTCCGTTTGATCCAATTTGAAAAAGAATTTTTTATTAGAATGGCTTTTAATTAAAGCATGATATCATTATGGAAATTAGTGTGATTTTCAGCCATCAGAATTCAAAATATTACAAGAGGATGCTGAAAAGTTCTCAGCCCAGCACACTTCTCAAAATCTGGCCAAAACCCAGAATTTTCTTGTTTAATTCCTTTTTAGTCAGGCTGAGAACTTTTCTGCAGGGTCAAATAAACACCATCAGATAAGCATCAACAGAAAATAGTACCCCAGAAATTCAAACTGTCTCTTCCTGATGCCCTGTGAGCATTGAACATATTTTGCTATAGAATTTGGTCTGTGAGAAAAGCTTGTTAAGTGTAATGTTACCGTAGGTGACCTATTAAAATGTATAGACTTCAGTCGAATTAAATACAATTCTTTTGTTCATGTTAAAATAATTGCAGGTTTCTCCCCAAAATTGCTCGTTCAGCACTGGATCAATGTTTGGAAGAATCTGGAATTGAAAAAACAGGTGGAGATGTGATTGAAGATGTGGAAAAAGCCAGAATTTGTAAGTCTGTCTTCGTAAAGCTTCTTTGAGTTGTTACAATTACAATGCTTCAACTATTCTACCTTCCAGCCTTCTTCAGATATATGTCATATTTGGTAATCTCTTGGAAATTATCATTATTATACATGATGTGCCCCCCATCCAAATTGACATTATTTAAAATGTGAATATCTGAGTAACTACATGTTCCAGGCAAACAAAATTAAATAGGTTTCATGTTGAACAATAAAAGATTTATTGATCAAAATTTGAACAAGATATTCAAAAGGATGTAGATTTTATAACCTATTTCACAAAGCTACAAAATGCACACAACCTGTAACTTGGTACAAGTTGGTAGTCCAACTCCTGCCAAACATGTTGTAGCATGTCCTGCATAACATTCCCCAGTACCTCAGTGATTCTCTGCTTAACTTCCTCTAGGCTTGTAGAAGATGGGGGATATAGAGCTGTCCTTTCACATAGCATGATAGAAAAAAATCACAAGGTGAATATGGTGGCCATTTAAGCAGCACATTGTCATTATCTCAGGCATGCTAGATCCATCTTCCTGGTAGATTCTCATTGAGATAAGTCTGCAGAGACAAAATTTGAGATCATTTGAGTGCCAACTGAACTGCAAAATGATTCGACCATTCTACACTAAATCCTTCTTCAGATGTATGTCATATTTGATAATCTCCTAGAAATTATCATTATTATACATTAATCTATTAAGACTAGTGTACTTATTTTAGTTGTTACAATTACAATGTTTCAACCGTTCTACTCACGAGCCTTCTTCAGATGTAGGTCGTATTGAGTAATCTCCTGCAATTTATCATTATTATACATTAATCTGTTGAACTCTGTACTCATCTTGGTTGTTACTGTTACAGTGTTTTGATTATTTAATCCTCCAAACTTCAAATTAGATTTTTCTCATTCTACAGTCAATAGGAGAGATAACTCATATCACTTAATTTGCCATTTTGGAATCAATTTTTCTTTTTCTATTGAACCAGAGCACACATGACTACTCATTGTCTGATTCAGTGACATTTTTTTTTTATAATATGAGAAAAAGGAAAACATTGTTAAGGAGATAGAATAATAAAAGAAGAGGGATTAAGAAGACAGAAGATAATGATTGACATTGCATTGAAATTATTGAAGATCAAAGTTGACTGGAAAGTAAGAAGAGTAAAAGAGAATTAGAAGACTTTAGTGAGGGGAAAGGACAATAAAAGAAGAGGAATTAAGAAGACAGAAGATAACGATTGACATTGCATTGAAATTATTGAAGATCAAAGTTGACTGGAAAGTAAGAAGAGTAAAAGAGAATTAGAAGACTTTAGTGAGGGGAAAGGACAATAAAAGAAGAGGAATTAAGAAGACAGAAGATAACGATTAACATTGCATTGAAATTTTTGAAGATCAAAGTTGACTGGAAAGTAAGAAGAGTGAAAGAGAATTAGAAGACTTTAGTGAGGGGAAAGGACAATAAAAGAAGAGGAATTAAGAAGACAGAAGATAACGATTGACATTGCATTGAAATTTTTGAAGATCAAAGTTGACTGGAAAGTAAGAAGAGTGAAAGAGAATTAGAAGACTTTAGTGAGATAAAAGGACAATAAAAGAAGAGGAATTAAGAAGACAGAAGATAACGATTGACACTGCATTGAAATTTTTAAAAATCAAAGTTGACTGGGAAAGAAGAAGCTCGAAGAGAGTTCCACAAGTGAGAAGTGCAATAGAAGAAACTGTTAGTATAGAATGTATGGTTAGATCTAGCAGCCATTTCAACTGTAAAATGATGAGACCTTACTGCCAGCCTAGTACTGCACTTACATTCATAAAGTCTTGGTGCCATAGCAGAATGTTCATCAGATCAATTACCATGAAAGTATTTATAGAAAAGGCACGGTAAGTACCATTATGGCAGTGGGAAAATAACTGAAGTCAAGATGCCAGGTCAGGACTGTTAAGATTGTATATTCTTCTTTGTATCTTATCAGTTATCTCTGAAGCTCCAAACCAGATTTGGCAGCAACATTCAATGCAATGAACTTACCACAATCAGTGGTATTACTTTTGTTATGATCAGTAATACTATGTATGGTCTGGTCTTAGGTTTATTGTCAAGAATTATAAGATTTAATCTATTGCCCCTCTTATTCTCAAAAATACCAACGCATTTTCCTTACACACAGTCTTGAAGTTCCATTCTGACCTGAAGAAAATGAACCCAACACACATTTTGGTGAAATGCTTTGTTCAGAAGCTGTTCCACTTTGTCTCATCATCTCCAGTTTTGTTTTGGATAATATTATACATCTGTTATGGGGGTTGGTATTAATGATAGAAATTAAAATATACATGCAATAACAATAAAAACTTCAGACACTTGTTGACATAAATTACAAGAATTTGTGTTTTCTTTTTGTGATATGAATTACAAAATATTGGTATGGTATGGGTAAAAATGTTCTCAGTGTCTCTTTTTTTTAAAAGTCAGTGCTTACTTGGTTTGGTTCTGAGAATTTCGTTTGTGAAGATGTGTTTGAAATCATTTGTTTTTGATCTTCACAGAGTGCTGGCAAGACATCTATTTCTGTACTGCTACTGCTACTTGTCTGCTCATCTATTGACTACTTCTAAGGGTACCCTAATCTACTCTACTGTTTTCTACTGACTCTTTTGTGGTGGAAGGGTCGTTCTTTATGAGGATGAGAGTTAGGATGATGAAATATCCTTCTTTTCTACCATCATCATTTAGCTTATTAATTTTAATGTCTTTAATGTAAACAATGGCAACATATAAAAATATCAATAGAAATAATGTGTAAACAGAAAATATATTAAATAATTGTCAGACTTAATCCATTTCATAATATGTTGTCATTGTTTATGTTAAGATACGTTTCAGGAGCAGATATGATCGACTGAGAAAAATCATTGAAGGTGTGTGCTTATAAAAAGTAAGACGCTTCTCTGTGGCTGAATGGTAACAGCATGTCAGTTCTTATAAGAAGGATTACAGGTTAGATTTCTATGAAATTTCTCAAACATTCAGGCCAGTAAATGTAATTCATACTGTATATTTAAAACCAGAATATTTACTTAAATTATATATCTGAAAATAATGTATAAAAAGAAAATATTCAGTGCTTTCTACATTCTGTTTAGGATTCTTCTAGACTTGATGAATTACTTAATTATGATTATTTCAAATCCTCCTAATTTCTATACTTGTATATCCTTGCTTGAACTAGCTTCTAATGCTCTGGGGATAGAAGATTTGGCTTGTGGGAGCACAGTCCATTAGGTTAGGGAAACTCGGATGAGTTACACCATGGAATTTGTGAAGTGCAGCCCTATATAGAGTCTAATTAGTATCCTCTTTGTCACCGAGGCCTGTTAGTTGGTACAGTTGGTATGATGCTTGTGTTGTATCGTAACGGTCTGGGTTTGATACTTAGTAGTGGATGTGCACTGCTGATGCGTCCCAAATACAGGATGAAACAGCTGTCCAGTGATTTCTGCATTCTGTTGCGGATTCTTCTAGACTCGATGAATTACTTAGTTATGATTATTTCAAATCCTCCTAATAATCACACACACACACACACACATATATTGTGGCTGAGTGGTTAGAATGTTCGTATTCTGGCCATGAGATCTGGGTTCAAATCTCACCATGTCAGGAAGGAGACTTCCTGATGTCATTGGTCTGGTGGGGTCAATCCCAGTGTGTGGCACCCTTGGAAAGTGCCTGAAAACCATACCATGGGTTGACGCAAACCTTGTGAGTGAAATTGGGTAGACAGAACCATTGGACCTGACGATAGTTGTGCTAGCATGAAGTCACAATTCATCGTGCCCGAGGGCTTGAGTGTACTGGGCTTGTTCCAATTTCCCAGAAACTGTAACTAAGGTCTGCTCAGCATAGTTGCAGTATAAACAACAGGTGTGCTCTGTGGGTGTTGAATAAACTCAAATGACCTCTAAGCAAGCACCTGCAACAGAGATTGGCTCACCGCCCTAGTAGACGGGTATCTTTGAATATGAGTGGTCAGCTATACATACATGTATATACATATATATATATATATATATATATATATATATATATAATATATATGTATAATGTGTGTATTTTATGTATGCCTGTACTTCCTAATTTATTCATGCTTTATTTGTTTTAGGTGAAGTGAAAGATGGAATGGTCAAAATTCGTGATACCTCAGTTCCTGTTTTCAAGCCCAAAAACTTTACCAAGGTTCCAAACATTCTCTTTTATGAAAATCCTCAGGTAAGCTGCAATATGAGATCCATCAAGAAATGATCCTGCTTTTTAAACTTTATCACTCTGTATATGACTTCATTTGCTGTACAAACCATTTATCCTGACTGAAGGTGACTATGATCCTTGCATAATAGTGTGTTTGAATTTACTAGTGGTGTTGCTATATCCTGGTATGGCAACAGAAAACAACTTTGAGTGAAATTAACAATAACGATACTGCAATTGAGAGTTTTTGAAAAAGAATGCAGTGGAAAAAGAAGTAATATTAATAATGCAGAGTGCTAAAGGTTAATATTAACGCTTCCGTTAACCACGTTGCTATAGCGTTGTTACTTGGCTGATCTTTGAGCATGTTTTTAGCATATTAGTTTCTGAGAATTCCAAACCTTTTAAAGATTTTAGCAAGAGCTTCGGATTACAATGTGTAAGGCTAAACTGGATCTTGAAAACTTTCTTTTTTCTTATATCATATACTTCTGGGTATAAGGCAACCTTTAAATCTTAAAAATTACTTCCCAAAATAGGGGGCGGCCATCTAATATAACAGTTAAAAATTGCTAACCTTAAATTCTGTGGTATATTGGGGCTGGTAGTCTAGTATGCTTGCGCCATAGATTGCTTTAGGCTAACAACTGCCTCGGTATGTAAATATTTCTAGTTGAAACGATTCACATTATAATACTGTACTACAGTTATAAATGTAATAAAACCACTTTTGCTTGTTGATTTCAAATTAAAATGCAATATTTAAGAGAGTGATGCCATTAAAATGCCATATTCAAGAGAGTGATGTCATTAAAATGAAATATTTAAGAGAGTGGTGTCATTAAAATGAAATATTCACGAGATGATTACACAACAATCTGCAAAAGTTCCACTGCGCGACATGCACAAATAACAAGTAACATAAACAGTTTTTCGTTCTTGATTTGTAGAGCTGTGGGTGTGTTCTCACTAATCAATATTTAAGGGTGTGATGTCATTAAAATACAATATTCAAGAGAGTGATGTCATTAAAATGCCATATTCAAGAGAGTGATGTCATTAAAATGAAATATTCATGAGAGTGATGTCATTAAAATGCAAAATTCAAGAGATGATTAGAGAACAATCTGCAAAAGTTCCACTGCGCAACATGCACAAATAACAAGTATCATAAACAGTTTTTCGTTCTTGATTTGTAGAGCTGTGGGTGTGTTCTCACTAATCAATATTTAAGGGTGTGATGTCATTAAAATACAATATTCAAGAGAGTGATGTCATTAAAATGAAATATTCAAGAGATGATTACACAACAATCTGCAAAAGTTCCACTGCGCAACATGCACAAATAACAAGTAACATAAACAGTTTTTCGTTCTTGATTTGTAGAGCTGTGGGTGTGTTCTCACTAATCAATATTTAAGGGTGTGATGTCATTAAAATACAATATTCAAGAGAGTGATGTCATTAAAATGCCATATTCAAGAGAGTGATGTCATTAAAATGAAATATTCATGAGAGTGATGTCATTAAAATGCAAAATTCAAGAGATGATTAGAGAACAATCTGCAAAAGTTCCACTGCGCAACATGCACAAATAACAAGTATCATAAACAGTTTTTCGTTCTTGATTTGTAGAGCTGTGGGTGTGTTCTCACTAATCAATATTTAAGGGTGTGATGTCATTAAAATACAATATTCAAGAGAGTGATGTCATTAAAATGAAATATTCAAGAGAGTGATGTCATTAAAATGAAATATTCACGAGATGATTAGAGAACAATCTGCATGAAATATTCAAGAGATGATTAGAGAACAATCTGCAGAAGTTCCACTGCGCAACATGCACAAATAACAAGTAACATAAACAGTTTTTCGTTCTTAATTTGTAGAGCTGTGGGTGTGTTCTCACCAATCATTATACCTTATAGTAGTGTTAATTAACAAGGCAATCAATATTTCTAATTTAATTCATTATCATTTTGGTGTTAAATAAAAACATTTAATATAACATGCAAACTTTATTTTTTGATAATTTACCTTATATGGTACTATTTTTTGCAGTGTTAAACAGTGAAACATTTAAAGATACCATAAAATCTTTATTTCTATTTAGAGAATAACAAAGCATAAGATACCCACATACATAATTAAAACTCTTCAAAATGACTATGATCATCACCGTCTGATACAAAGAGCTTATCATAAACATTGTTATTTACAGTTTCGTCATATGGGTGCCAGTACTTTTTTGCAGTGTTAAACAGTGAAACATTTAAAGATACCATAAAATCTTTATTTCTATTTAGAGAATAACAAAACATAAGATACCCACATACATAATTAAAACCCTTTAAAATGACTATGATCATCACCGTCTGATACAAAGAGTTTGTCGTAAACATTGTCGTTTACAATTTTGTCATATGGGTGCCAGTTGGTTGTCTTAGATGTCTCTTTCTGTACTGCTACTTGTCTGCTCATCTGCTGATGATATCTGTAGAATATTGGTTAGCATGCAAATGATCTGACACGCAAGTAGACTGGTGTAGTCACTTCAAGTTGAATTTTTCACTGAGTGATTTGATGGAGAGATATATTGGTGAATAGAGTCCACTCATGCAAATGTGTTGGGCAGGTCCATTCTAGTAAAGTAAACTAACCCACTTGCTGTATTAAGTACTCTCCTACAAATGAGATAGAAATGATGTAGCCTGCCTTTACAAGGAGACAAAAGGAGGCAGCCATGTTAGAAGATAAGTCATTTGACTTCTACATCTCCCTCCTCTCCCCATTGCAGGAGCAGAGTGGACATTGAGGAGGAATCAGTTCCTTATTGCTTGGCCGATTGTATGGGAGTAATTAGGATAATGCTCTGGGGATCCTAGTTTTTGATGGTGGTGATTGAGCAGGGCCCTGGGGATGCCAGGTCACTTTGCAAAGTAATGGCGCCATTTCCTGATTCTTTGGTAGATTGATGTGGCCTACATATATCCATAATTGTCGGTTTAGGGGACACAGGCAAGGCACTTGGGATAGGTGTCTTGATTACAGGTGCTTCAATTTTCCTCAGGAACCTACGGTTCCGCAGGGTTATTCTACCTGATCCTGCAACTCTAATCCTATATTGACGGTTGAGAAGCGTCTCTACTATCGTCCAGCTATGTCCCATCGATGGCTATTTGGATTTCTTTACATGTTTTGGGGCTGCAGCTATCCACTCAGAGTGTGGCTTATATAGGTGTGTGTGCGATGGGATAAAATCCCGAAGAAGTCTATGAAGCAGGAGTTGCACTGGTGATAAGCCAATACCTTGGATAGTGGCGTTTCTATATTGCAGGATCGCTTGTGCTGCCATATCATTGTCCAAGGAACCCTGGTGTCCTGTGCAGTCCTTTATGAGTCTTTTTGCACTTTTGACTGCTAATTCTGATCACCCGTTAAACTGGGGATTGGCCACTAATGAAATTCTTTGTTTAACAGCTCAGGTTTTTAGGAACTGTTGGAATGAGTAAGCTGAGAAAGGCAGACCACCATCAGTACTAAAATAAAAAAATAAAATGACAAAACTGTGAAATTTTGGGTTTCATCTTAACGATAAGTTGTCTTATATGTGGAAATATACATTATATGAACTATAATTTTTGAGAATGAAAATTTCACTGCAGTAGGTTAGAAAATTTCCAAGTTTTTATCTGAAAACATAAAAATTATGAAGTTTAAGCAATAGGTGAGTCAGTGATGGAATATAATCTGTTTCAACAGAGCAGCAGAAGAATGTTTATAAATTCTCTGATAATACCTTTTCTCTCTCATTTAATTGTCACCTATAATTATATTCAAATTTGTTTGAAGCTTGTTCTATTCCTCATTTGAAGCATCGGAAATATCATCTACACTTTCTTTTTCTTGTTTGCTGTTGGCTGAAACATCATCTTCCATTTCCGATAAATAGGTTTAACAGTAAAAACCTTCACTCAGCCACAATTAGCAGTAACCAAATGGTTTTTTAATTTGTGTTGAATATTAAATTAAAAATGTATTTAAATGTGCTTAAATTCCTGGTAATAGTCCTTAATTTCTTTTCAAAAATCTCTTTTTAGCATTTGGCTGTGATGGAGGATATGCTTAAAGATTACTCCCTTGGGGAGCATTTATTGTTGGTTGGTAATCAAGGTGTTGGCAAAAACAAAATTGTTGACCGCTTTCTTCAGTTGCTTAACCGACCCCGTGAATATTTGCAGCTGCATCGGTGAGGCACATTACAATAAAATATTTTTATTTTTTTGTCAATTTGATAGTATAACAACTCATATTAAATTGATTTTTTTTTTTTTTACATTATTTTTTCATTCGGCAGGTATTTGTTCATTTTTAGACATGCTGAGGATAACACTATCTGTATACACTCATATATACATACATACATACATATATATATATATATATATATATATATATATATATATATATATATATATAAAGAAATATACTCTTAAGGTGTGCTATATTTATAGGATAAAATGCTCAATATCAAAGATAGAGCGTGTGTAAATATAAAAGTGAACATTGAAGTCAACACTTAGAGGCGACAGGCTGTTTCATGTTAGACGCAATTGTCAGGCCCCCATGGCTAGCATGAAGTGTTGACTTCAATGTTCACTTATATATATATATATACACACTACAGTTCAAAAGTTTGAAGTGATACTCATAATTAGCATGGGATGAACTTGACAAAAGAGTGAAAAAAATTGAAAAAGACCTCTTAGAGTCATTGAAAAAAGAATGGAATCAATTATCAAACTTATACTTTGAGAAACTTTTGCAATGAATGCCAAAAATTTGTGCTGCAGTAATCAAGGCTAAAGGAGGATATTTTGACAAGAG
>OZ010607.1:68122584-68170084 GCA_963932145.1 Acanthosepion lycidas | reverse complement strand
TGTTTGGTAATTGTAATTTATAATGTTAACCGTTTGGTAATGGTAATATTAGACATTTCCCTCCAAAGAAACATATGGCATTCATTGACCAAGCAGTCAGTACTGCTGCTTTTGGTTGAAATTTATAAAATATTTCTCTTAAAACAATTTTTCAGGCTTCTCAAATCCAGTAGCTGTTATTGCTCTTTCCAGTATTGATGGGTGTTTCCTTCCTAACCTTTTATTTAAAGTAGTGTGGAATGTCTACATCTTGATTATGTCATTATTTTCTCTTCCATTTATTGCTGTCATTGGTAGTCCTAAAGTGATGTTTCTGTTATTTGGTACAGTTCTTTGTTCATGATTCTATGGCACCAGTCCCCAAGAACTGTTATTGCCAAGAGCCTCAGGCTTCATTCGTTCAATGCCTTTTTTCACCATTGATCTTAGAAGAGATAAAAATGAACATTTAGTAGATAGAATTTTTACTGCCAAAATTAAAAAAATTAAAAATGAAATAAAAATTGTAACATCTAGATTTTCCTTGATCTTAATAATGGCCAGAAGTCTGGGCATTTGGTGATTGATTTAATATTTGTTGTATAAATAATAATGAATTCTTTTTTTTCTGAATATTTAATTATAGACATGGTGCGATGGGTAAATTGTCGCCATTTTATATTTTTAATTTCACACAGCAACATTGTATTTGACTTTGTCAACTACACTGTTTAGTAGTGTCAGTTGGGCGCTGTCTGTGAGAAAAAGAGCACCATGGCGCAATTTATTCTGCCAAAAATTTAGAAATGACTTGGTGTACTGCTTGGCATTTGGGCAGGAAGCTCCAATACAAACTAGGTGTCAATCTGAGGAAAAGAGTTTGATGAGTCTAATGGTGATTACGAAGGTATGGCAGTTTAGAAAACTCGCAAATTGTTCTGATCAGAAAAGAACTGAATTTGTTGGTGAAGGCCTCAGATTCATCACAGAGGCCTACATCAAGTGCCTTGAGGAGGTAGTACTACTCTGGGTCAAGAGGGTGGCTGCTAGAATGCCTTTTGTCTTGAAACAGGACTCTGCACCATGCCACACAAGTAGGAGAACCCAGTCATGGCTGTCAGACAATTTCTGTGACCACATCACCCCTTAAACCTGGCCACCTAACTCCCCTTTCATTATTATGAGTGGGGCGCAGTTGAGCGAGAGACCAACAAAACTCCTTGTAAAACCAAAGATGAACTGAAGGCAAGGATTATGGCAGCATTCACCAACTTAAATAAGGAGGCCATCCAGAAGAGCTGCAGGAGATTCTGAAGTCGTCTGGAGGCAGTGGTTGAAACCAATAGTGATTTTATTGAATAAATTTACTCTTTACTATTTCATGATATTTTTGTGTAATTTTGGTAAATATATCTGTTAAAATGAGAGTTATCCACATTTTTGTGTTATTTAGATGACAGTTTATCCATCGCACCATGTAGGAATCACTTTTAAGGTATGCAAATATTGCACAATATTTTTAGACCATTTTATTATATTGATGTTATTACTAATATAAAAGTTAAAACCCTTTGTACTCACAATACAATGGAATGGGAAAAGGTTACATCACTATTATGAGAATTACCTTCACTCTCTTGGCAATGTTTATTCTTTTAAAAAGTGATGATTAGAATTTTAATAAAACCCAAACATATTAAAGTGGATTTATAGATTTTCTTTGTTCTTTGTAAACTTACAATAACAATAATAAACAGTATTAAATTGTTTATTTACAAGAATATTTTTATATTTACAATATTCTAAAAATGTAAACCAACTATTACAATGCAATATTCTTCATTTACCAATAAAGAAATAAATATGAAAACAATTTTTTTATTCATAAATTTATAAAAATTTCCTAAATTATTAAAATATGTGAACCAACTATAAGGAAATCCTTATTACCATTTTATAAAGTTTGAATCGATTGGTAATTTGCTGAGGTTTTGTGAACCCTACCAAAGAACACAATTTGCCATCTTTGCCATTTGCTTTTGTCGAGTTGCTTCATGTCCATACCTTATTTAAGATTTTGTCATCAGTCAGCACTTGGTTGATAAATAATTTATTGGCACATTTTTTAGGCATTTTTTGGGGGCTGGATTTCATATGTTTTATACACTTTTTTTGTAAGAAAATTGGCCCCATCCCTCACTTCCTACATAATAATAAATTTACATCTTTCTTTTCCCAATTCTCTATATATGACTTACTTATATTTTTTGCATTCTCTATATATAAGACTTCTGGCAAACACACAAGATACAAAGTTCACAGAGTTTTATATAGTAATAAGATGAATTAAAAAAATTTGTTTCCATAGTTATAAAATGGTAAATTTGTTTATCTATATATAAAATTCCATGACTTCTGTCTGTCACACCCTCTAAAATAGCTATACATTGACCAAGCAAAAGCAAATTTTGGGGAGAAGTGCAAACAGGTAAAGTACAGTTGGTTTTACTAGGGTGCGTAGCTTAGTACAATAACTTTTCATTAATTTACTTATTTAATAAAAATGCAACATTGTTTTTTTGCATATCTTTTCTTTGTTTTTATATATACAAGAATCCAGTTTCCCGTTTGACCTGTGTAAGAACTATAAACAAATCACAAGGCCAAATGCTTGAAAAAGTTGTAATTTGGTTATAGAAAGAAATATTTATTCATGGCCAGTTTTATGTTGCATGCTCAAGAGTAAGAAATCCTAAGAATTTATAATTTATTTTCACTGTTAAAAAGGAAAAAAAGAAATTTTCTTAAAAAATATTGTTTATCATGAAGTTTTATAAAATGAAATTAATTATTAAACTATGAAGTAGGGTTTTTGTCAAAGTATTTTTCCAAACAAAAATCAGCTTATTCAAATTCACACCCTCTAAAATAGCCATATATCGACTGATCAAAACCAAATTTTTGAGAGAAGTCAAACAAAGTGGGTACAAAGTACAGTTGATTTTATGAGGGTGTGTGGCTTAGTACAATAAATTTTCATTCATTTTTTTTTGGAAAGATTAAATGTTTTATCATTTAACTCACAAAATACTCCCACTATTTTAAAAACAATTTAATGATTAAAATAACAAATACTTATTTAATAAAAATGCAATATTGTTTTTGTGTATCTTTAAGTTTTTATATTTTATTGATTGGTTTGTGAAATTGGATGAAATGTAGAATTTGTAAATCTTGACAAAAAATGCTTGTGATAACTTCAACAACACTAAACACTCAGGATTTCTACAGGTGTCAGTGTGTTGCCAAAAATTCTAGTAAATAAATATTGCATTGTAATTGGTTCACATATTTTGGAAATTTTGCAGGATTTGTAAACTTTTGAATAAAAAGATTTATTTCTTTATAGAACGATAAATAATAAATCTTTATAAAATAGTAAATAATAAATATGACATTGTACTTGGTTCACATATTTTTATAATCTTATAAATAAACATTGCCGAGGGAGTCAAAAGTGTAAACAGTAATGGTAGTGTCATCAAAAAAAAACAAAAAAACAAAACACTCTTTTTGAAACACTTTTTTTTTTTTTTTTTTCAATCATAAAAGTTAAACATTGCCAAAAAATTTTTGGGATAAAAATGTTCTATAATATTTTTAGGTAACTGCATTGCATCAATGTTATTATTCATAGAAAATGACTTTTAAAATTAAAATATTCTACAATATTTTTAGACAGTTGTATTACATCAATGTTATTACTCATAAAATTATTTTTGAAATGAAAATATTGCACAATATTTTTAAACAATTGTATTGCATTAATGGTATTACTCATAAATTATTTTTGAAATGAAAATATGGCACAATATTTTTAGACAATTGTATTGCATTAATGTTATTAATCAAAATTATTTTTGAAATGAAAATATTGCACAATATTTTTCGACAATTGTATTGCATTAATGGTATTACTCATATACAATGATTTTTAAAATGAAAATATTGCACAATATTTTTAGATGATTGTATTGCATCATTGTTATTACTAATATAAAATGATTTTTAATATTAAAATATTGCACAATATTTTTAAACAACTGTATTGTATCAATAAGGTGTGTAAATATTAGGTATGTCTAATTTACAGTAAGTGTGTTTTAAAAGAGGACAGAAGGTTGAACAGTGAAATCCGAAGATGCATTGAGATAGTGAAAGGTGCCTTCCAAAAGCTAAGCAAAGTATTAAGATACAGAAAAATTTTGTTAAAAACAAAGAAAAGAGTACTGAACTGTTATGTAATATCAGTCTTATGATAAGGCAGTGAATGTTGGACAATCTCCTCAAAGATGAATAAGAGACTTGAAGCAACAGAAATGTGCTTCTACAGAAAGATGCTGAGAATACCATGGATGCAACATGTGTGAGCAACAACAAAGATTTAAAGAAAATGGAAACTAAAAGGAAACTTATACTTAACATCAGAAAGTAGTGTGGAATGTGAACATCTTAGTGTCATTATCTTCTCTTCAAATTACATTGGTACAATAGTATTGCATCAATCTTATTATTCACATAAAATGATTTCAAGAGTGAAAATGTGTACAATATTTTGATTCAAAAATATTACTTTATTTAAATTTTTTTTTTAATTAAAAATTGTTTATTTTTCTTTTAACTTCCAGCAAATTCTGCCCTCCCGTCTTCTTCCAACATGATTGTTACTCACCCAGACTTTCGTATGGTTGTTCTGGCCAACAGACCAGGCTTCCCCTTTTTGGGAAATGACTTCTTTGGTGCTATGGGTAAGAACAAAAATTGGCAACTCATCATTATAAGAAAGCTTGTATAATGAGTATGAAATGCATTAGATGATTGAAAGATTGGGTAAGCTTATCAAGACAATGTCACATATCATGTTACTGGGGCTCAGTAACCAGAGGCCAGTGGGACTGAGTATATATCCTGACTGTAACCCCTGCACAGGAGGAAGATCTCTCAAAAAGGACTTGACTATAAACCCTGACTTATGGACACAAGTCTAATCCCAGAACTATGGACTTGTGTATAAAGCCCAGCCTATGGGCACAAGTATAAACCCTGACATATAGACTCAAGTATAAACCCTGACCTATGGTCTCAAGTAAAAACCTTGGCCTATGGACATGAATGTAAACCCTAACCTATAGACACAAGTATAAAGCCCAACCTGTGGGCTCAAGTATAAATCCCGACCTGTGAACATGAGTATAAACATGAACCTATGGACATGAATATAAACCCCAGTGGTTGATATACTGTTTAATCCACTACTCACCCTCAAAGATCAACTGAATGTGACAGATTGTTATTTGAGGAGAGAAAGAGAGAGAGAGAGATGTAGATATGGCTGATGCATTTATATTAAATAATGAGGTTGTAATTTTAATGTATCAGAAAAGTGTGGATCAAAGGTTGTGGTTTTGGCAGAACTTCTGGTCTTCTGTGTGTTTACACTGCAATAAAAAATGATCAACTTCACAAAAATAGTTGTTTTTAGTTGCTTATAAGTTCAATATCAAGTCATTTAGAACGAACGGAATTTATTATCTGCAAATATTCTAAGTACTCTGTTATTGACCAAACCTCAATGACATAAATAGGAATAGATATTAAGGCTCTACCTTGAGTGACCCACGGGCCTTGTATAGGATGAACCTCAATATAGAAAAAAAGATAGGTTCACCTATCGCCCAGTTCACACTCTTCCTTTTGAACAGGAGTATAGATTTATTCTTTGCTTCCTGTTTAGGATTGGGTTTCCACAAAAAAAAGAAACATTAAAGATTTTAAATTAACTTGTATTCCTACTAATCATCAGAAGTCTGTTGTCACTGTTATGTTAATATGAAACATACAACTGATTAGAGTCTTCATTACCATAAGAATGGCATATCTCATTAGCTCAAGTAGAGGAGATCAGGCTGCATGCCTGATAGCTTATGTATAAAGTACAGTGTGTGTGTTTGTGTGTCCAAGCAACTCCGATGCTCCCATTGGTCTGATTTTAGTGATTCATTCAAAAGCCCTAGAAAAGTTAGGAGCAGGGAATGATTTTCATTGAGCTCAGAGTCAGGGTTGCCAGATTATGTGAGGTTAAAAATTATATTATACTAGCTATTATCATTGCTTTCATAGTTCAAGGTGAGTAACTCTTATTTTCTTTTGTATCCATAATTGCAGCTAGCTTAAAATTTTAAGCTACTTTAAAAGCTGCCATATCAGTTGGCATTTAAGTTAGCTCCTGTGGAGGACTCTTGGTTTGGCCATCATCACAATAGCTAGGGAGGAGTAGGTGGGATAGGCATCAATAAACTACAGAACTCTAAATTGATCACTGCATTTAAGTACTGAATTAATGTTTAAGCTTACCTTTTAAAAATTCAACGATAATTCTTCTGCTGCCACTTAATTTAAAGACGATTTGATGTACGTAGATCCTTATTTTTCGTACAAACAATTATTTTTATTTCATGGCTGAGAAAACGGGACAATAAGATAAAATTAATATAGTGTAAAGATGGGAAAACAGAAATTAGAATTAGTTATAAATTCAACATTTGAAGAGTGAGAACTTTTTGCCACATTACTGTTACTTTGCCTTGCATATATTGTTTGCTTGCTTTGTATTATATTTTCCCCTGTTCTTTTCTTTATTTTGTAAATTGTTTCTTACAAGTTTTGTCAAATCTGTTGGTCTTGCAGTTCTGTATTCATTTATTTACTTTTAGTGATGACCAGTCACTCTACAATTCTGATAAAAGAAATTGTCTTGAAGTTAAAAATATGTCAAATCTTCTAGTCATAAATTTGATAAGTCTTTCATCAGATCTTTGGGAATGCAACATTTCAGTTTCAATGTGGCACTTCTGAAAAGAAATATAATTCTTTATGATACCATAAAGTGATTTGTTTCCATTCTCTAATTGAAAAAAAAATAAGCAGAATAGGTTCCTCAAAATTACCTGCCTTTATAGAGCTGGTTCCTGGCAAATTCTTGCTGCCATTTTTGCATATACTCCTCTATGGCTAATTCTAGCCTGGGGAGACCTTACGGTTGAAACCTGGGTTGTGATGTTGGTTGGCATTTTAGCCTTTTCTTAAATATCTTAGCCTGACAGGGTTAGGTTTTGAATTTTGAATTGAGCACTTTTTTTGTCTATACCTTTTAGGTGTGGTTGTTTTCAGTCCTCCATTTATACTTCTATCCGTTTAGTTGCCTTGATGTGAATTTATGATGCTGGGTTTCATGCCCTTTGCGATCGTCAGACAAACTTGTCTGACAATTGCAAAGGGCGAGAAGCCCTGGGTCACAAACTCACATCAATGCAACTAAACACACACACACACACACACAGACATGTATATTTAAGTTAGGAAACAGACCACTTTAAGGTTCCATTATAATATAATAATTTATTTTTTATATAATAATTTATTTCACTAGAGCCCTTCAGATAGCACTTCTAAAAGAAGAAACGAAAAATGAAATATATATATATATATCACCCCCTTTGCAATTGTCAGACAAGTTTGTCTGATGATCACAAATATATATATTAATTCCTGTAAGTAATTTTTGACAGGATAATAATAGTGAATATGATTTTATCTAAAAATTAAGAAAATAATTTAAAATAATGTTTTGCTAATTTTCAGGTGATATTTTTAGTTGTCATGCCATAGACAATCCAGATGCTGACTCTGAAATGGCCATGTTACGACAGTATGGTCCTGATGTTCCAGATATGACACTTAAGAAACTAGTGATGGCATTTGGAGAATTGAGGGACATGGCTGACCAAGGACTCATTGCTTACCCTTATTCCACCCGAGAAGTTGTCAATATGGTGAAACATTTACAGGTACCTGTTTCACAAATTTTTTTTTTTTCTGTGTTGTACATGTGTGTATTTTTACAAGATGACTCAAGAACAGTTAGACAATTTGTAGCATTATGGAATAAATATTTACTTCACATGAGGGTAAGTAAAAAATTATCTGCTCGTTCACTATAACATATCTTTAGGGTTGTCATGCGTGCTTATAGTTGGTACTATTGTGGTCACGTGATCAAAGTTTGAGCTTGATTACACCAGTTTTCTTGCTGCTTTTACAGTGTAAACTTGGCCTAGTGGATTGAAGTATTGGTTAAGCCATATCTGCTTCCTTGGCAGATGTGAGTTCAATTCCTGCATCTGGTAGTGCTGAAAAGTAACTGATGGTTGTTGTTTTTTCTCTTATCCTCTTGCGTTTTGTTAATTTGTCTGAAGATCTTCTTTTCTGTTTTGTCATTAATATCCCCAGTATTATTCTGATATGGAACATCTCTGACAGGTAAAATTTAAATACTTCAATAAAAAAATTGTTTTTAAATTACTTAATTAGATAAAAAATAAAATAAAATAAAACAAATAAATAAAAAATACAATAGAGATAAATACATGAATAAAAAAAAAAAAAATAAATAAATCAGCAATATTATTGGTCCTCATCTGGCATCTTGGCTTATTTTCCTTCTACCGTAAGATTGCCTCCTTTTGCCTTTTCTATAAATATTTTCATGGTAATTTTTTGGATGAGCTCTTTGCTATTGTTGTTTTATTCCCCCCTCCAGACAATGAATAGTACATATGGGGACTATTTAGGATTTTCATAGAGACAATGAGGTATTATGGTGGATGTAGTAAGAAAGGTAAGTAAGAATGGATTGTTTTTGTGTAAGGAATATTGTGGTATTTTTGGGTCATTGTTTGTGGCTAGCTAAGTTTAATGTTAAGACAGAAAAAGACTGTCCTTTTCCCCATTCCTCATTTTGGCCTTGTGCCACATTTTGTAAATAATCTCTATCTATAAAAGGCAGGATGTGTGTGTGTGTGTGTGTGTGTAACGAATGCACGGTCGCAATTTTTTACGGATTTGCACCAAAATTTACATGCAGATGCCCCAGGTTAGCGGGAAGGCCAAGACTGACTTTGTGTTTCCCAACTCCCATCAATAGTGGAAATAATCAATTTTTTCAT
Source organism: Acanthosepion lycidas (assembly GCA_963932145.1). Classification (NCBI taxonomy): domain Eukaryota; kingdom Metazoa; phylum Mollusca; class Cephalopoda; order Sepiida; family Sepiidae; genus Acanthosepion; species Acanthosepion lycidas. The sequence continues at coordinate 68,161,040 of OZ010607.1, read as the reverse complement.
GCTTCTACGGCAGTTTTCATGTAGTTTGCGGCCATTTTCTACTGGCCAGAGTGAGAGCCAATAGCTGGCTGCCACGAATAGGCAGGAAGATTCTATTGGCCAGCGTGAGAGCCAACAGCTGACTGATACGAATGTTAACTAGCATGTAAAAAAAATCAATAGCTGCATCCGTCACAAGTGGGAAAAATTTAAATCTGCATGGCACTTTACTCCAATTGGATCATTTGCTTGCTTAAACTCAATGTTGATTCTGATTCCACAGAACTGGGTTGGGTGTGAAAAAGTATTTGTTGTTAACATTTTTTTTCATTCAGTTTTTCCAGTTACAAGTTCTTTTTTAAAGCTGATCGTTTTGTGTTCATTTTGTTTAGTTCTTTTTTCATAACAGATTTAATGTTTAGTATAGAGCTTAGAAAAATTTGCAGTGTGAGATAGGCAAGAAGTAAGGCATGTAGCAACATCAGTACAGCAAAGGGCACTCTTTTAAAGGCAAGGGTGGGCAAAATATTTTAAGTCAAGTGATACCGATTGCTGTATGAGTTGTACGGTTTTTGAATCAAGGATGGGCAACACCGGGCCATGCTGCTAGTTACAAATAAATATCACTCTTTGCTATTGGGCTTAGACTCTTTGAATTTATGTGCAGTACGTGACTGGTGAGGAAGTCTTGCCAATTTACTGTTGAGATGGCTAGATGTAACTGTAAATTCAATGCTACCAGTTTCTTGCACTTTTTGCTTGTGGAACTCACTTCTGGCTGTATACTTTCCAGCCAACTTTAATCTGCAAAAATTTAAATGCAAAGTCAGTCATTATTTACTGTTTTCCTAATTACTATTCTGTTGTTCTCTCATCTTAGTAATGTTCCTGTTTTCTAATTCTTCCACATCCAGTAACCCCTTGTGCCTTAGTGGCTTTACTCCCTTGCATGGATGAACTCGGTTAAAAAAAAATGTTAATAAAAATAAAAATTAACAAACACAATGCATTCAAGACAAAAATGCTGTCATTTACTCACCATAGAGAAACTTCCCTGGCTCCTATCAGCATGGTCGATACTCAACTCTAGGGGAGCACCTCACTGCGTTGTCTTGGTCTTCTGTTTTCCTGAGGTGGAACAACTACATTGAATCAATAGCTGCATCTACTGCAAGGAAAGTTGGTTTACTGTGTTGCACCAGAAGTTTTTACTCATCTGAGTCCATCTTTCACATCTCCAAATCTACCATTTGTCCATGCATGGAATACTGTTGCCATATATGGTCTGGTGCCCTTGCTTGTGGTTCTCAACAAAATCCAAAGACAGATATGCAATGCAATTGGTCCTGACTTGCGGTCTTGACTCCAGTCACTTTCTTGTTGACGTAATGTGGCTTCCCTCTGTCTTTTCTATAAATATTTTCATGGCATCTGCTCTGACTGACTATTTTCACTGGTGCATGAATTTAAGTGTGCTACTAGGGTGGCATCTCACTCCCACCCTTTTACTCTCAAAACAATTAAATGTAACTGTCTCTTCTACTCCAACAGGTTCTTCTCTCACACTTCCTGACGGTGGAACTCCCTTCCTCTTACTTGCTTCCCTGATAACTATAATCTTCAAAAATTTAAATGTAATGTCAATTGATATCTTCTGATCACCTGATCTTCTTTTTATCCTTTACTCAATCCCCCCCCCCCATACTCAGTTTTTTTCCTTTACTTACACTCTCGGTAACCCCTTGCATACTCGTGGCACTCCTGCCTTGCTTGGTGTGAAATACTAAAAAAATAAACAAATATGTAAATGAATAAAAATAAACAACTACAGGGTGTGGCAGACATACTTCCCACGTAATGGTAAGACATTAGATAGATGAAGACATCATTGCCACTAATGTCTTACCTTATATGGGAGGTATTTCTGTCACAAACTCTGTTATCTATTGTTGTGGAGTGATTTCACAGTTGACGCTTGTATTTGTACTAAGTCGGTCCTAAAATAGGTCCGACGTACAAAATGTTAGGAACTTGATATAATAGGTAATGACGCAGAGAAATCTAGTTGCGGTCGCTGATACTTTAGTATCTGACTAACTGTCGTCCGACATCGACTGACTCACCACCTTCCTCGTTACTCTTACTACTCCTACTTATTATAGGTGGGAGAGTCTATTAACTATATAATAGGTGTGTTTCCCCATGACATCTATACTTCTAATGTCTCCACCTAAAACTCTTAATTTTTATTTACTATTTATTTACATTTTTTTCTCTAATCAGAGTAGATAGGTTTGTCTCTCGTCCAATTTACACTCCTCCCTGATCTTTTGAACAGGAGCAGAAGTTTATCCCTTATTTCCTGTTTAGGATGGGGTTTCAAGTTCCCTCTAAAGTCTTTTCCTTCTCTTTCACATTCAATGGCCCCTTGCATCTTGGTGGCATTGTTATCTTGCTTGGAGTGGTGCCTCTTACTCTGCAACCCTCTATCTTGACAGGCTCTTGGACCTTGTACAGTGTGAACATCATTGTGTGCGTTTGTGTGTAAGACATCATTGCCACTGATGTCTTACCAATTATGTGGGTGGTATTTCTGTTGTGCTGCACCCTTTACTTAAATAGAAAAATAAAATAAAAATAAATATTTAAAAAGGATAAAAAATAAAATAAAAATAAATAATTAGAATGATAAAAAATCACATAAAATAAATATTTAAAAAAGTTAAAAAAAATAAAATAAGAATAAATAATTAAAAAAGACAAAAAATAAAATAAAAATAAATAATTAAAAAAGATAAAAAATAAAAAAATAAATAATTAAAAAAGATAAAATTAAATAAAATAAATAATTAAAAAGGACAAAAATAAAATAAGAATAAATAATTAAAAAAGACAAAAAATAAAATAAAAATAAATAATTAAAAAAGATAAAAAATAAAAAAATAAATAATTAAAAAAGATAAAATTAAATAAAATAAATAATTAAAAAGGACAAAAATAAAATAAGAATAAATAATTAAAAAGGATAAAAAATAAAATTATATAATTAAAAAGGATAAAAAATAAAATAAGAATAAATAATTAAAAAAGATAGAAATAAAATGAATAATTAAAAAAGATAGAAATAAAATGAATAATTAAAAAAGATAGAAATAAAATGAATAATTAAAAAAGATAAAAATAAAATGAGAATAAATAATTAAAAAAGATAAAAAATAAAATAAAAATAAATAATTAAAAAAGATAAAAATAAAATAAGAATAGATAATTAAAAAGATAAAAATAAAATAAAGATAAAGATGCTTAAATAAAAAAAATGAGCAAATATTTAAATACATAAAAATAAAATGAGAAATAGTTAAAAAAAATACTTGAAGATCTTATTAGAGGTACAAAATTTAATTAGAGCAAAAATAATGGATATAGTTAAAAGGGAATAAAAAGAAAAGAAACTGCAGTAGTTTAATGATAAAAAAATAAAAAAAAATAATAAAGTGACTGCCTACCAGTCTGAGTCCTGATGAGTGTGGAGCGATAACCGGTTTGCTCATTCTGTTATTTTTTTTTTTCTCTTTTGCATGAAACTACTGTCATTGTTTCCCCTTTTAGTCCCTTCTAATTATATTCGTTCTTTTTTTTTTATAACTGAACAAAAAATGAAATAAAAATAAATACTTAAATTAAAATGTCCTTGCATCTTCAACATTTTCAATCAATGTTTTATTATAAAAAATATTTATTTACATTTTAATTTCTTCTCTGCTACATAATATATGTCCTGGGTTTGACAATAAACTACATCCAGCAGCAAGGCCACAATTATCTAATATCTTTCATATTATCATGCTTCAAATTTGCATATATTGTCCTCCATGATAGATAGTATGAAATTATATTGAACGGATGTATTTGGTTGCTGTATTACAATCTTATTGATTATGGCAATACTGTTCAGATGAATTACATTCCTTAGTTTCACCAGTTCTAACCTTCATAGCTAAGACCCGCTATGTCACACAAATTGTAGAGATGTAGGCAACTTCTTCTCATGAATCACTGCTTTACAAGAGCCAGATCAGTCCCAAAATGGAGTATTGTTGCCATATATGGGCAGGAGCTACCCAGTCTTCACTTTCCAGTCTAGATAGTCCAAAATTGTTACCATGTCCTTGTGGGTGGTGAATTATTTCCCACCCTACAACTCCTTTCTACAGATGAAATATATAAGCCTATTGCTACTCTCTCGCTATTTCCATGAAAAGTGTTCAGTTGAATTACATTTCTTAGTTCTACCAGTTCTAACCTTTCTTGGGGACTTCAACATGGTATGATAGTTAGCAAGGTTATATTGCTAGACCAATTACAATTGAATACAGAGTTTGATTCTTACTGGAAGCTCCACACTTTTGACCTTATGCCACATCTAAGCTATGCTTAGAAAATCATTAGGGCACTTCGATGATGTGTAATGGCTAGCAGGAGTGGTGAGTTTGATTCTCACTTGGTGCCTGACTTATAAAATCATTGGGCACTTGGCTTAATGGTTAGCAAGCATGTCTTGCTAGATAATTACAAACAAGTAGTGAGTTCAATACTCGCTGGATGCTCCATACTTTCGGCCTTGTGCCACATCTAAGCTATGCTTAGAAAACCATTTAAGGCACATAGGCATGGTGTAATGGCAAGCCAGCTTCTCTTGCTAGATTAATTACAGCTGAATAGTGAGCTTGATCCTCACTGAGTGCTCCATACTTCCAGCCTTGTGCCACATCTACTCTATGCTTAGTAAATCATTTAGAGCACTTTGACATGGAGCAATATTTAGCAAGCTTGTTTCACTAGATCAGTTATGACTGAGTAGTGAATTCAACCCTTGCTGAGTGCTCCACACTTTTGGCCTTGCCCCTTGCTATGCTTAGAAAGTCATTAGACATTTTGGTATTGTGCAATGATTAGTAAGCGTATCTTGCTAGATCAATTGCAACTGAGTAGTGAGTTCAATCCTCACTGGGTGCTCCACTCTTTTGGTGTTGTAGCAAACCACCCTCATTCCCTTCATAATTCATCTTAACCAGTTCAATTCTAGGGTTAACTGATATCTTCCCCACATAGCTGCATAAATTGTGCCTCTTACTCTGAAACCCTGTACCTTGAGTGACTCTTGGGCTTTGTACAGGGTGGACATTATTGTAAAAAAGTAAAATAGAAAACTACTGTTGATAATGTTTTTTTGTTTTGTTTCTTCTGCCATCCATTTTAAGTAAATGTCTGAGAATTTATCACCTTTTCTTTGCAGAAATTCCCTCAAGAAGGATTGACAACAATTGTGAAAAATGTTTTTGACTTTGATTCTTACAACAACGAACTGCGGGAAACAATTATTGATGTCATGAAAAAGCATGGTATTCCACTTGGGGCTCATCACGCCAATGTGCACCTAAGCAAAGAGTAAGATACAAGTTGACACAATAGAGTTGTAGATAAAAACACAGTAAATATAATATATGGATGTGGATATCTGTTCCCTTTTAACAACTATAAAAAATAAATGTAAAAATAAGTTTGAAGAGTTAGAAAAACTACATATTGAGATCACCCCTTCTTTTTTTCCTTTTTTTTTTTTTTTTTCTCTTTTTGTCTTTTTCTCTTTCTTTTCTTTTTCTTTTATTTCTCTTTTTTTTCTTTTTTCACTTTCAGTTTTTGTCTTTTCTTTGCCTTTTTTGACTTTTTAATTCTTTTTCTCTTTTTTTCTTTTTCTTCTTTTTTCTTTTTCTTCTTTACTTTTTGTCTTTTTTGATTTTAATCTTTTTGTTTTTTCTTTTCCTTTTCATCTTTTTGTATTTTTAATTCTTTTTCTCTTTCTCTTTTTCATCTTTTTTCTTTTATCTTCTTTTTCATCTTTTTTTTCTTTTATCTTCTTTTTCATCTTTTTTTTTCTTTTATCTTCTTTTTCATCTTTTTCTTTTATCTTCTTTTTCATCTTTTTCTTTTATCTTCTTTTTCATCTTTTTTTTTCTTTTATCTTCTTTTTCATCTTTTTCTTTTATCTTCTTTTTCATCTTTTTCTTTTATCTTCTTTTTCATCTTTTTCTTTTATCTTCTTTTTCATCTTTTTCTTTTATCTTCTTTTTCATCTTTTTGGTCTTTTATCTTCTTTTTCATCTTTTTCTTTTATCTTCTTTTTCATCTTTTTGGTCTTTTATCTTCTTTTTCTTTTTCATCTTTTTTCTTTTTTTTCCTTTTCTACTAGAATTTTGAATTATTGAATCTTAAATTACTGTCTATTACAACTGAGTATTGTATTCTGTCATTTGAACTTTTGAAAATTAAATCATGTAAATTTTTGGTCGATTAATGGAACAGAAATCCTAAAACCTTCAAAATATAAAATATGTGCCATACAGTTTTTGTGTACAATTCTCTTGTGGTTCAGTAATTTTTCACTTCTATACAAATATTAGGTTGGTGCAAAAGTAATATCATTTTCTCACATAGTAACATATGTGAGAAAACGACATTATTTTTGCACCAACCTAATATATCTGTTAAAATGATTTTTAAATTTAAATCTAATTTGTGATATTGAATGTCAAATGCCAGTGAAAATTTTTGTTAATGGTTTCCAAATATATATATATATATATATATATATATATATATATATATATATATATATATATTTGGTTGGATTGATGTGAGTTTGTGACACTTTTGCGATTGTCAGAAAAATTGATTAATTTTTAAAAAATTTGGGTTTATGTAGATTGTGTGTATTGATGTTATTATCGTCGTTGTGATGTTATCGTGCTAATGCAAACATAGATACATGTCTGTACACCCGTTGAGGTACGCAGACACACATACACACTCGCTCGTCCGTCGGGACTCATACATATATAAACATATGTGGACAGTTTGGGATTTGACATATGTATGTATATGGGAGGTGTTGTGTCTATACATATGAATTTGTATGTTGAAATTCAAAGATTGGAAGTGTAGAAAAAATTTTTTGTGAATGTATACATGTTAGCAATCAGAGCATTTTTCTATTTTTTCGCTGAATAATATTTCCTCCTATGTACGTATATACGTGTGGTGGGGTCTGTGTAAAATTATGATAGGTAAAAATTACTATTATTTTTATTTTTATATTAAAAAAAAAAAAGATTATTTGTTATTATTATTATTATTTAATTTAAAAAAAAAGATTATTTGTTATTATTATTGAGCTCTTTCTAATAAGTACCGCGCATATAATATATAAATAATTATATATATATATATATACACACACACACATATATATATATATATATATATATATATATTTTCAACAATAAAAATGTGAAAAAATTAATATTAAAAATATATATATATATGTGTGTGTGTATAAAATTTCAGATAGAATATATCTGTAAAAGGACTATGAATAAAGTTTTTCCATTTGTCATTAATATATACAGTGTATCACAAAAGTGAGTACACCCCTCACATTTCTTCAAATATTTAAGTATATCTCTTCATGGGACAACACTGACAAAATGACACTTTGACACAATGAAAAGTAGCCTGTCTGCAGCATATATAACAGAGTTAATTTATTTTTCCCTCAAAATAACTCAAAATATAGCCATTAAAAGCTAAATCCCTGGCAACAAAAGTGAGTTTATATATATATATATATATATATATATATATTTATTAAAGACATTTTTATGTTTAATGTTCTTTTTATAGATACAAGTATTTAAGTAAATGCTCTGTTTATAATAAACAGTATTAAACAACATTTACCGGCCTGAATGTCCGAGAAATTTTCATAGAAAATATTCGTCCTTTGACAGGATTTGAACCTGCATCCTATACAGAAACGTCATTTAGCTTGACGTGCCTAACCGCTCGGCCACAAAGGATCGTTCGGTTGGCAAGGTCGAATTTACTGCTTATAAGCTTCAATCTTCCATGAATCTCATACATTCATAACTGCTCATGGCGTATCAAATGTAAACATAAATAAAATATTATCTAGTCGACCATCTTCAGAACATATTCATAAAACATAATTAACATTAGACTATATTTAATTCAACATGAAAAGATGATGGACATAAGAGTAAGACTAATCAAAACAGACAACTGAAATTTTTCAAGATCAGCATTCCATTTCAATATGATCACGTCGTTGTCACGTGGCGATGTTGTAAAAACGTATTTCTAAAATATAGTATTTTGAATGAAAAAGAATTTTATTTTAATCTAAAACTTATATGTACATTTGTTGAGCATTAATCTTGCTAGAAAATATATATATATATATATATATATATATATATATATATATATAAGGGAATTGCTTAACCTGGGACCCAACTGCCATATACCAGGTGTAGCAACAAAATTGTCCAAATCATGTAACTTCAAAATTGGAATTCTCCAAGGTTTTTATAACACTAATGGACTCTTTGAACAATAAGAATGTATTTAGCTCAAAGTTGAAATGATGATCCTTATTCTTCTTGTGAACTTCTGATCCAGTTTCCCACTCTACTGTTCCTTCTTTTTTTAAATTTCTTCACCGATCTCTTGATGGTTTTTGAATGGACTTTGAATATAAAAGCCAGAGTATGAATGTTGATACCATTACTGAAGATATAGTAGGGCTGACATAAAATGATTTTAACCTGTTCTCTTTCTAGTTGAATAACTCAAAGTTTTTTCAGTGTTTCTTACAGCAAATGGTGTCAAGATGGTTAAACATCTTATCTGAAAATCTGTGAAAAAGAAACTCAATTAGTTTAGTGACGTTATAGATATTAAACATTTTGTAGGATGAACAAATATCCCATGTTGTTACACGATTGGGACAATTTTGCTTTTGCACCCGGTATATAGTAAGTATAATTGTCTAATTAAAAAAACTAAAATTGAGATGTTATATCAAAGTATTAGAAAACTTCAGGATGAAAAACACAACAACGTAGAATTATGGGACTTACTTAAGGCTGAGGTAGTCAAGGATAGGCATGATAAAAGTAAAAACATTTAAAAAATATTAACAAGACCATTACAAATTTAAGATTAGGAACTAAAAAAATCATCCAAATATAAACATGAAAAAAAGACATTGGCCATTTTTGATACATTTGTAAACAAAGTTAATTCTCAGTTTTAAAAAATCTTGCAAAAATAAAATATATATTTCTGAAACGTTATTTGAGGAAAATTAGCAAATTTGAAGTTGAATTAATCTGATTTAAAGCAAATATTACTTATAGCATAAGATGTTGTATGCATTTCTTAACTATGGGGGCTTGTTTTTCTGATGTGCTAACCAATTTATTGACAGTTGAATGTTTTCATAGTTAAATATGGTAGAACTGATGATAAAGTTTATAATGGGGGGGGATAACACTTAGAACATGAACGTGTAATGATTGATTTATTGTTTTGTACATGCCTACTTCAGGAATTCTGCACATAATCACACACAAAAAAATCAAAATTTTTAAAAATATTCAGGGTCGTCAAATAAGCTTTACAATATATGATTAGTAAATATACTTTTGCTTAATATTTTCTAAGAATTATCATATTGAAAATGAATTTTAAAAGATTTAAAAAAATGAAAAACTTGTAAAAATTTGTTTTTGTCACAAAATCTTTTTTCCTTTGGACATTATTGTCTTTAATATATATTGTTCATAAATGCAATTAAAAGCTTCTTTAATTAAATAATGTCTTAGTTTTATTGTGTTTTTATTTTTTGATTCAGAATAGATTTTTGCTAAGATGGGTTCCAATTTTGCAAAAAATTTGGCAATTTAAATTCTTCAAAGAACTCTAAATTTTAGTGACGACATTAGTTAATAATGTCGTCACTAAAATTTATGTTGAATTTCTCAAGTTTTCATAAAATTAAGTAAGGGGTTGAAACATGCAAAAAAGAAATATTAATTATTTGATTTTTGCAACAATTTGTAAATTAATGTGTCTGTCACTGCAAAAAAGAGGCTAAAATTTGCTATGATTCAAAGTTAGTACAACTGCTGATGCAAGAAAAACAAGTTTTTTTAATCAAAATTTTGAATGTTCTAAAAAGGAGTAAAATATTTGATTAAATATTCAAGAAATGCTTTGTTCTTTCCTCTTAATAATAAAAATTTTGATGATAAAACTGTTTTCATTATGGCATGAAATATATAACCAAATCTATTTTTGGAAGTTAAAAGAAGAAAATAAAACCCCTAAAGTTAAATGGAAAATGTTTATTTAAGATAAATCATTTTGATTGGTTGAACCAATTATCAACATGTCTTGCAACTTTACATTTCTATATTTTCCTTATTTTTTTCTCTCTTCTTCCTTTTCTTTGTAGAAGAGACTATATCTCATGTCTTTCTTTCTTTCTTGCTCTTCTTATTTTCTTCTTTTTTGTGGGAAAAGAGGTTGTTTGTAAATAAATATTAAAAATTGTAATAATCCTCATTTGCTACCACCTGATGAGATGCGAGGAAATGCATCAAAACATGAGTGCATATATGTAGTGCTTATATATATATATATATATATATATATATATATTATGAAATGAATTAAGTTTGACAATTATTTAATATATTTTCTATTTATATTGTTATTTTTATAGATATAATTTATTTAAGTAAATGCTCTGTTTTTTTTAGTTAAACAGCATTAATTACATTTACCGACTTGAATGATTGATAAATTTCATCGAAAGTATGTTCTCCTTGACAGGAATCAAAACTGTAAGCCTGATGTGAACTGTCACTTGATCTGACATGCTGTTAAACATTCAACTACGAAGAAGCATCTGGTTAGCAAAGTTCGAATTATTGTTTATAAACACACACCTTTGATGATTTTTTGATCAATCATTTCTACCCATGAAACAGAGCATTTGCTTAAATAAATTATATCTATAAAAATACTATATAAATAGAAAATATATTAAATACATATATATAATGTGGCTATAAATGTCCTGACATTAATTATCTAAAAAATGATAATAAAAACCAGAGAAGAAATAGAAAAATCATTTGGTACATACCCCCATTCAACTAAATGGTTAGTAGTAAGTTAGGATATAAATTTCTTGCTTTAATCGAAAAACATTTTCCTAGAAATAATACACTTAGCAAAATTTTTTAATAAAAATACCCTAAAATTAAGTTATAGTTGTACTGAAAATCTAGAAAAAATTATAAAAAAACATAATAAAAATTTAAATAAATACTTAAGCCAGAATCAAAGAAATAGTGATCCAGAAATAAGAATAAACAATAGTAAAGAAAAATTATGAATCCTTAAAATTATCCTTTGAATAATAAATGTCGCACAGAATCTATAGTTTACCAATGCACTATCTATTGAGAATGCTAATATTGAAAAGTTTTATATTGGAAGCACTAAAAATGAACTTAAACTAAGATGGAGCCAACATCTAACTTCTTTCAATAATGTTAGGTATCAAAACCAAACATCCCTATCCAAATATTTTTGGCATTTAAAAGAAACAAATAAAACACTCACAGTAAAATGGAAACTAATAAAAAAAAAAACAGAACATGTAGATCTTTAAATAACCCATGTCTTCTGTACCTACATGGAAAGTTATACATTATTAAGTTTCTGAAAAATAAAGATTTATTAAATCAAAGAAATGAAATAGCAGTTTTTTTGTGGACAATATATTATTATTTTCTTTAAAAAATAATTATTATTAATTATAGGATCAAAAATAAGAAAGTTTGAAAATGTGTAATTAAATTCTAATATTTTAATTTTACAATACCATATATATAGTTTATTAATAAATATAATAAATATAGCATTTTAGATCTTTATAAATAAAAATATAAAAAACATGACTTAATCATATTTGAAAGCTCCTTTAAGAAAAATCCCAATGTATTTTATAAAATAAGAAAATAAATAAAAAAATAAATAAAAATGCCAATTGTATTGTAGTGTATCTTAAAAATCCAGACTGTGATGATACATTCTCATAAAAGGAAGCCAGTATCAACAGACAGAAATTTCAAATCCACACCCCTAACCTTAACCGATATTTACCTTGCCACCTTAAATTATACTTGTGTCCTGATTCGTCAAAAAATGCAACATCCCCTTAAAAAACATTTTGAAATCTCATTCCTCCACCAACTTAGACTATATAATACTATTTAGCTTATAAAAAGAGTCAACCATTTTTTCAAAAGTTATTCAGCATCACTTGAAAATGGAACTAAACTTTAAATTTTAAGTTTAATTTAAGATTTAGGTTTTCATTTCGAAACATGGTAATTTCTGTGTTGCAATGAATACATATTTTTAAATAATAATTACAATATATATATCACACACACAGATGCACACTGGGTGCGATGGGTAAATTGTCGCCATTTTTATATTTCTAATTTTGGTATGCTCCATTGCTTGGCATTTATGCTGAAAGCTCCAATATGAACATTTCAAAGTGTTTGGGTGTCAGTTTGAGAAGAATTCAGAAGATTTGGATGAATATAATGGTGATTATGAAGGTGTTTTCAGTGATCACTAGTGATGGAGGCCTAAATCAAGTGCCTTGAAGAGGTAGTGCTGTTCTGGGTCAAGAGGGTGGCTGTTAGAAGACTCTTTATCTGGCAACAGGGCTCTGCAACATGCCACACAAGTAGGAGAACCCAGTGATGGCTGTCAGGCAATTTCTGCGACCGCATCGTCCCTTACAACTGGCCACCTAACTCCCAAACCTAAGCCTGCAACCCTATTGATTATTATGCGTGGGGTGCAGTTGAGCGAGACCAACAAAACTCCTTGTAACACCAAAGATGAACTGAAGGCAAGGAGCATGGTAGCATTCAGCTACTTAAACAAGAGACCATCCAGAAGAGTTGCAGGAGATTCCAAAGTCATCTGGAGGCTGTGGTTGAAGCCAATGATTATTTTATTGAATAAATTTACTCTTTAATATTTCAAGATATTTTTGTATAATTTTGGTAAATATATCTGTTAAAATGAGATCTCAGTGTTATTTTTATTTAAATGACAATTTATCCATCGCACCCTGTGTGTGTGTGTGTATGTATGTATATATATTTATTTAAAAATATGATTCCAACACGCTACATAAGAGTTCTCATGTTTCAAAACAAGAGCCGAAAACTTCAATATAATTATTTGAATTAAATTGAATTAAAGTAAGCTCTGTTCCATCTTCAAGCGAAATTTTCTTTTTTTTCTTTTTGGAATAACTTATTTCTGAAATTTACGTGTTTTAATAGCATATTCATTATTGAAATCAAAATTTCCATGGTAATGGCCAGCGTGATTGTTCATATAGAGTGGGGCGCAGGGTATTAATAATTTGTATCAGTATAGAGTTACATTCATAGGTGTCAAGTCAGGGTAAGGTTGGGGTGTCTAAATTTAAAACGGAAGATGATTTTGTCTAGTCTGGTTTACGTGTCTATGGAGATTTATTTATTTTTTATTTTATTTTTTCTGAAAGGGTTTTGTGTATATAAAAAAAAAAAACTGCCGTAACATTTGTTTTTTGACGCCTTCATAAAGGGTTATCTTTTTTGTAGAGTATTTAATTAGGACTATGGATTTTAAAAAATTATATGCTAATTATTCAATACAAAGTTTTGATGATGTTGGCAAAAAACTGTTAACTCATGTCTATTGCTTCATAGATTTTTATTATTTAGAAACTTAATAATGTGTAGTTTCTCATGTATGCATAAAGGGCATGGGTCATCCCAAGTTTTACAAGTTCTAGTTTTGTTTATAATTTTCCATTTTACTTTTGGTGTTTTATTCATTTCCTTCAAATCTTTTTATATATATAATATATATATATATATATATATATATATATATATATATATATATATATATATATATAAAGAAGTATACCAAGTGAAACAGTCTATTTTATGGTGAAACACGACCTTCACACCTGAAGATTGCACTGAAGGATGAAACAGACTGTTGCCACTTGGTGTTGACATCAGTGTACACACTTATATTCTCACATGCTATATCCCAGATATTGAGCCCTTTTAACCTATAAATATAGCATACCCTAAAACTATGTCATCACATAATATATTAGGAAAATTAATAACAAAGTGAAAAAACTTTTCATGTGATGCATTTTTATCATTTAGATCTTCATTGGATTAAAGTGATATTTACATTTACACATGAGCACAATGCATAGAGGATACTAATATTTGAAACTTTTAAATTTTAATTTTTTTTAACGTGTTTGGGCGTAGAGTCTAGCTGATTTTAATCAGTTTTCATTATGCTTTTGTTTTTATCACTTCTGTTATTAAGTATGCCATATTGAGATAACAGAAAATCATCCAAGAAAGGTCAAATATTGTTAGACCCTGGATGCAAATATACTGTGGATGATCTAGTGATCAAAGCACTTTCTATACACTTCTGTCTTAGTAAATTGTTTTCTCTTTTAATTAAAGTAACATTTTTTAATTGAAATTATGGTTGGACTCATTACAGTGAGCAACTAATGCATTGAGTATGTTATTTTGTGAAAGATCTCATTTTTGTTTATATAACCTTTGTTATAAGTCTTTGTTTTGCTATATAAAAATTTATATATTATTTTCTCTGATCCCACACACACATACACATGTATCATATATGATGGTGTACAAGGCGACTTGGGCATATAAGACAAACCTCAAATTTTCAAGTTAAAATGTAGGTTTCCTGCTATATTCACCATATAAAACGACTCCCAACAATCGTATTTTAAAATGTATTGTATAGAATTTATTAAATAAATTCAGTAAGCATATACTTTCTTTTCACTCAAATTCTAATGAAAAAATTCTGGGGAGATATTGTTAATTAACTACCACAATCTACAATACATCATGATTCATTGCTATGTTTTCGGAAGGCTGTTATGGTAGCTTGAATGTCTTTTCCCCCGTTAATCATCCACTCGTTTCACAATTCTTGAATGAGATCTTTAAATGACTTGTTGAGAGACACTTCCAGTTTTGTTTTTGTTCAGCATCGTCGAAAAACAGAGGCAAGGCAGGAGTTAACCTACCATCAGAAATTTCCCATGCTAACAACTTACCATAAACCATTTTGAGTTGTTATGGTTAAGGAAAATTCAATCTATTTTGATTAGGGGTGGTTAGGTTTTAATTTCCCTAGACAACTTATGTATCAAATATATGTTACTTACAAAGTCAGGTTAAGTTTAGGTGTGTGGGTGCCGGCTCACAAACATAGACATTCATTATTCATCATGTCGTCTGGGTTTTCAATGTCAAAAAAATTTTGTCATTTTTATTAATATGTTTAATTCATATTTTCATACATAAAGATTTTCTAAAAGGGTTATGTAAATATGAGTAAGTCATATTTTTAATATTTAAATTTTATTCCTACAGATTTAAAGTACCATTCCACCTTTTAATAACTAAGAGACTATACAGTATTTTTACAAATATATATTAGAATTTAATTTTGTTTTAAAAAAATTCTATTAATTAATGATCAAGTATAAATATGTATGTTTCATCTCTCTTCTTTTTAAGTTTTTTATTTTATTTTTTTGCCAAAATTAATTATTATTTAAGGAAAATATTTGACAATGCCTACAAAAAGTAGCTATTTCATTTCTTTGATTTAATAATTTTTTTTTTTTCAGAAACTTAATAATGTATAATTTTTCATGTATGCACAAAGGACATGGGTCATTTAATGGCCTACAAGCTCTAGATTTTCTTATTAATTTCCATTTTACTGTTGGTATGTTATTGGTTTCTTCTAAGTGCCAGAAATATTTAGATAGGGATGTTTGATTTTGGTATTTCTTGATTTTAAGTTTAATTTTTATAATTAAATTTACAATTTTAGTTTCAGTTTTGAAACAGAATTTTCTGTGTCACAATGGAATCATATTTTTAAAAAAGAAAATAATTATAATATATACACACACACACACACACACACACACACATATATATATATATATATATATATATATATATATATATATAAGGAATTAATGGACTTTTCTTTATAATTTAGCACTATTTCTTCTATTATTATATATTATTTTCAGCAGATGCACTTGTTTGAACGGACATTTGTTTTTAAATAGTATTATAGATACAAAAGGCTATTATCTCCCTTTGGTCAAGATGGTGTCACATAGGTCACTTGATGGCTGCTTTGTGATGTCACTTCAGCTCCTCAAGTCAAGAATTTTGTAGACAAAACCTTTTGTAATAGTTTGGTCCACTCATCAGGATGTTTTACAATTGATTGTGGATTTTCTCATTTTCATGATTTTTATACTAAGTTAAGAAATAATTTATCTGCCATTGGTATGAGGTTGATTTCTTTCCTCTTTTTGTGTGCTTGTGTGTGAATGCAGGGCTGGCTCAAAGAACTGGCAGATTGGACTGTCACCATCAAGGCCGAGGGCACCATCATACCGCCATGTCATGTGTTTGGGATTATTATATCATTATTAATTCTTTCTGTTATGGTTTAGTGACCATAACATCATAACGAAAAATATATGAACAGGCTTTATTGTATATTTTCAGTTTTCCTTTATGTGAAAATCATAAAAAAATTATACTTTTAAGGGTACTGAAGTTCAGCTTGTCCAAGGTGTCAGCAACCCTAGGACCAGACCTGAGTGTGGGTGCAAGTATCAAATGTAGTTATTTCTCCCTTATCTCCTAATACTTTCTCTCCTTATTCCTTTTCCTTTTTTATCACTTTCGGATCTTAGTGTCAAAGCTAATGTAACAATGTCATTTCTGGTATAACAGACACTTTTGGTCATTTAGATAAACATTTTCTTAAATTTCTGAAGTATGGGAAATGCATGTGTATTTCATTTATTTATTTCTTGTTTAAATAATTAATTTTTTTTCTTTAATTAATGTTTAAAACGCAAAGTAAATATTTGTTTATATGTCTTCACTTACCCATTATTTCATTTTTCTTATTTATTAGTTAATGGTTTTTTTTTTTTTCCTGTCTGGGTGGTATCTTAAGTATTATGTAGTACGATATTAATTATAGAACATTAGGTTTACAACTAGATATAGTGAGCCACTGAAAGAAGTTTGAGAAATAAAAAACCGAAAATAATAATAATGAAAAAATAATATTTATTGTATATTATTAGACCTTTAAAACAAAGCATGATAAAACATGATGTTACACATTTCTTTATTATCATATATATATATATATATATATATATATATATATATATTTGTCACTGGCATATTTTCTGCGGTTGTTAATGATGATATGTCTATGTCCCAGTTTATTATGACGTGAAAAAATAACTCATTCACTTCCACTCTCTGGCCTTACTTTTCTATTTAGGGTAGATCTAACATTTAATTGGTTAATCAAGACATACCCACAAGTTTATTTTTAATTCTGGCCTTATGTTCGCGCCCCCCTTATCTTTCAGAAAAGTATTGAAACATGAAAGCTTTTGTGTAGAGATTTCAAAAATTCAAAAAATTTATTATAATCTCTTCTAATAAAAATAATAATAATAATAATAATATATTACTCTGCTTTATATTGAGCACTTTTTTTTTTGATATGAACAGTGGATTTTTATTCCATCTGTTCTTTCTCTCATTTAGATATATATATATATATAAAGAAATGAATTAAGTCTGACAATTATTTAATATATTTTCTGTTTATACATTATTTTAATAGATACGGTTAAATAAATTATATTATATATTAAAGTAATGTATTCTGCTTTTTAATTAATACTGATTACATTTACCAGCCTGAATGTTTGAGAAATTTCGTAAAAAATATGTGTTCTCCAACAGGAATCAAACTTGCATCTTATACGGAACTGTCATTTGATATGACGTGCTATACCACTTAGCTATAGAGAAGCGTCTGGTTAGCAAAGTCCAAATGTATATTATATCACTGAGAAAATATATAAAAATTATGAGAAATTGGGCATGCTTTTTCAGGTGAGCAGACCTTCTGCTGAAAAACACTAGTTAGATTACTAAAGTTATAATATAAACTGGTCTTAAATTTAAACCTCCACACTAGACATGACAGCTTTTTGGGTCTCATCTGACACTTGTATAATGAAGCATGGCAGAAGGATTCTATCAAGGCTGGAAAGTGAAGATTGTGCAGCTCCAGACCAGATATGGCAACAGTACTTCATTTTTGGTATCCAAAGATGGATCTGCAATGTAATCAATCCTGACATGGCATCTTGACTCCAGCCACTTTCTTACAGATGTGATGGGGTTTCCACCTGATTTTCTACAAATATTTCCATGGCTACTGTTCTATCAAACTTTTTTCCCTGGTGCCCCAACTACAAAAATTTAAGAGTGCTACTAGATTAGCATCTAGGACACACCCATTTTCCGTTGAAATAGTTAAATGTAACCACTACTTTTACTTCAACAGTTTCTTTTCTCGCACTACCCCCCCCCCCCCCGTGTAATTCACTTCTGTTTACTTGCTTCTCTGAAAACTACAATCTTCAAAAATTTAAATGCAACATCAATCGCCATCTTCTCAAGTATTGCACCCAATTTATCTTTTATCCTTTCCTTAATCTCCCTATACACAGGTTTTCTCTCACCTTCACTCTATGAAAACCCCTGTGAAACAGTGGCACTCCCGCCTTGCTTGGGATGAAATGGTTAAAAAAACAAAACAAAATTCTGACTATTGTAAAAAGAAAGTGTTCATATCATCATGATGCTTGTCTCAAGAAGCATTGGAATTTTTACCAACTCGTGTCTGTCATTTTTTTTGTTTTACAATCTTTATAAAATTCAAATTTTTAAACGTCATATGTAGGAATTCTATTTTTTAACTTTTAATGTTTTTTGTAACTCAGAATGAGAAATCAGAAGGCTGAGTTTGAATTCCAGTTGGGTTTATTACATTCACTTTGTTTTTCGAATCATTTCACCCCAAGCAAGGCAATAAAGCCACTAAGATGCAAAGGGTACTGAGTGTTAGAGAATATTAGAAAAAAACACTATTAAGGAGAGAGAACAATAAAAGAACAAGAATTAAGAAGATTAAAAAATAACATTTGACATTACATTTAAATTTTTGAAGATCAAAGTTGGCTGGAAAGCAAGAGGCCAGAAAAGAGTTCCACAAGCAAGAAGTGTGATAGAAAAAACGGTTAGCATAGGACTAATGGTTACATTTAGTCATTTCAACTGTAAAATGTTGAGACCTTTCCGTCAGTCTAGTCAGTCAGTTATGTGCCATGCATAATACATGCTTAGGCGATCATGTATCTTTCGATACATGAGTGATGAGGCAGATTTTTTCCCACAGTAGGTTGCCATTTCTTTCTGCAGCAGACAAGTTGCTATCCAAGGCTATATAACTTGGTCTGTCCTGCTATTTACCCATAGCTGGGAGAAGAAGAGGACTCATACTTTTCCCAAGGGTATTGGCATGTAAGTGAATGTAATGAATTCAGCAGGAATTTGAAATTGGCTCTCCGATTCTTCAATCCATGCCACCATCCATTACTCCACCATGGCAATCTAGTACTGTGCTTAAATTCATAAAGTCTAGGTACCATAGAGGAAAGTTCCCCAGAATAATTACCATGAATATATTTATAGATAAATGCAGGAACGCTATGTTATGGCAGTGAGGGAGTGATTAAAGCTGAGATGCCAGGTCGGGATCAGTAACTTTGCAGATTCTTCTTTGGATTTTTTTCAGGAATCTCTAAATATATAGCAGGAGCACCAGCTCAGATGCGACAACAATATTCAAAGCAAGGTTTAATGATCAACTTATAAATATATAAGATAGATTCTGGTGAGAAAAATCATCTAACATGGCATAGGGAACCTACTTTTTTAGCTGCAAACTAAATATGTGCAAATACCCTTGGGATACAGATGAATCGATTCCCTCCCCCAGTTATAGATTAAATAGTAGGATGTTTATCTGGAAAAATCATTTTTATTTTCAAAATATTATTAATGCAATATTTTATAGCCATAAAAAGAATAGTACTTACAATTCAAAATATGTTTTGGCTTTAAATAACCCACAAGGGTTGATAAGCTATAAAAAAAATTAAAGACAAAAAAAAATGATTAAGCAATCTATTCTTATTTTTTGATTTTTTTTTCCCCCTGCCTTTTTACAGAAATGTTTGATGGCCGAATGTGGAAATTTTTGGAGAGAAAGTTTGGTAAAGATGACATTCTCAGCCCCTGTGGACACTTCGACAATGATACTTTTCAAGAAATGGAATCTTGTGAATAGGCAAAAGAAAAATCCCTCTTCACAAAGAAAACTATTTTATGGATTGGCAAAATTATGGAGAAAATTATCTTTGTTAACTCTGTTAAATTTTGATAATTATTTTAAATTCTAAGACATCTACATTTTTTAACACGCTGACAAATCATTATTTGCACATAGATTATTTGGCACTACTTAAGTTAATTGGTCCACTTGTGAAGAATAGGGAGGCCAGGTCAGGACCAATAATATTGTGGATTCTTCTTTGGATTTTACAAGAATCTGTAAATATACATCAGGAATACCAGACCAGATATGGCAGCAATATTCAAAGCATGGACAAATGGTAGACTTATATGATAGATTTAAGAGAATTGTCTAGCATGACACAGATTCTTCCTTGGATTGTATCAAGAATCTTTAAAGACATCGACATTTTTTAACACAATGACAGGTCATTATTTGCACATAGATTATTTGGCACTATTTCTTTAAGTTAACTGGTCTGCTTGTGAAGAATAAAAAATAATTTTTTGAGTTGTGTTTGCAGATTAGCATTCATTTGAACATTCTCTGCTCGTCAGAATTGAAAAATATTGATTTTTTACACCCCACGCTAGGCAATAAAGCCACTAGGATGGAAAGGGTTACTGAGTATTAGATAATATGGGAAAAATTACTATTAAGGAGAGAGGACGATAAAAGAACAAGAAATTAAGAAAACAGAAGATAACAATTTACATTTCATTTTAAAATTTTTGAAGATGACTGAGAAGCAGGAAGCATTGCGTAATGAATAGGGAATAATTTTTTGAGTTGTGTTTGTAGATTAGCATTCATTTGAATGTCCTCTACCCAAACTGCTCGTCAGAATTGAAAAATATTGATTTTTCATATCATTTTGGAAGTCGAGGTGCTCTTCATGCTATAAATACAGTATCAAATCAATTCCTGATTTTGTAAAAGTTATCTGTACTTCACATCTCTTTATCACAGTCCTAAGAATCTGTCTATATATAAAATTCTGTGATTTCTGTTAGTCCATCTCTCCATCTATCACACCCTCTAAAACATCTATACATTAACTGATCAAAACCAAATTTTGGGGATAAGTCCAAATAGGTAATGGGGTAAAAAGTACAGTTGGTTTTACTAGGATGTATAGCTTAGTACAATAAATTCTCATTCATCTTTTTTTTTTTTTTTTTTGAAAAATTAAGTTTTATTATTTAACATACAAAATACTACCAATGATTAAAATAAAAATACTTATTTTATAAAAATGAAATATTGTTTTTTGCATGTCTTCTCTTTAACTTTTACTCACCCCGATAATTAATTTTATGAACTCATGAAATTCTAATTTGTACAGTTTTAGTGATTAATTAGTTAACCGTGGCACTAGACATCCCCAAAGCATTTGATAGCATTTGGCATGCCGGCCTTCTTCACAAGCTCCAGGGTTATGGCATTACGGGTCGATTATATAACCTAATACGATCATTCCTGTCAAACTGTAAATTGAAGGTTGTTCTCAATGGATTCTCCTCCAGTTCCTATCCCACGAATACAGGTGTTCCTCAAGGCTCCATCCTAGGCCCCACTCTATTCCTTATCTACATAAATGACCTTCCTGGCGCAATAACTTCCCAAGTTGGCATCTACGTGGATGACACCACAATTTATTCCTGCCTCAAAAACAAATCTAGCCTCACTGACAAAACTCGCCTGGTCGTGCGTCTTGAAAAGGACCTCCAATCGATTGTGAACTGGGGCATGAATTGGCTGGTCAACTTCAACGCTTCCAAGACAAAACTGCTCTCTATTAATCACCACAGAGATCCTTCCCTTCCCTCCATTAGAATGTCTGACGCTCAACTTCTCGAGAGCAACTCTCTGCGGCTTCTCGGTCTCACGTTGACTGCTGACCTGAGATGGAATAAATACATTGAATCAATTGCCTCGGCCACTGCAAGGAAAGTTGGCTCCCTGAGCTGCGCCAGGAAGTTTTTCTCCCCGGAGTCGATCCTCCAGATCTACAAATCAACAATTCGCCCTTGCATGGAGTATTGCTGCCATATATGGTCTGGTGCCCCTTCTGTTTGCCTCGGGGTTCTTGATAGGCTCCAGAGGAAGATATGCAATGTAGTTGGCCCTGCCCTGGCGTCTCGTCTACAGTCACTTTCTCACAGACGTGCCGTCGCTTCCCTCTGTCTGTTCTACAAATACTTTCATGGAAATTGCTCCGAGGAGCTGCATTCGCTGGTTCCCAGACGTCATGAGTTCCAGCGCCTTACAAGGCTGGCATCCCGCTCTCACCCCTTCACTGTCAAAACTCCTAAATGTAGCCGTCTCTTCTACTCTAATAGCTTCATGTCTCGCACCTCTCGCCTGTGGAACTCCCTTCCCTTTTCCTGTTTCCCTGTGAGCTATAATCTCCAGCTATTCAAGTGTAATGTCAATTGACATCTCCAGTTGCCTTGATCTATCCACTACCCTCATCCTTTCTTCTATCACTCCTATCTGATCTTGCTCTAAATTTTATGTAACCCCTTGCGTCCTAGTGGCTTCCCGCCTTGCTTGGGGTGAAATGCTTAAAAAAAAAATACAAGAATCCAATTTCCATTTTGCCCTATGTTTGCAAGAACTATAAACAAATTGCAAGGCAAAATGCTTCAAAAGTTGAAATTTGGCTCCAGAAATAAATATTTACAGATGGATGTTGCATGCTCAAGAGTAAGAAATCCTAAGAATTTATTGTTTGCTGTTAAAAAGGAAAAAAGAAATTTACTTAAAAAATATTTTTTACCATAATGTCCTATAAAATTAAAAAAATTATTAAACCATGATGTAGTTTTTTTTGCCAAAGTATTTTTTCAAACAAATCAGCTTATTCAAATTTCATCGATTGGTTTGCGAAATTATACAAAACATAGAGTTTGTAAATCTCAACAAAAAATGGTAACAATAACTTCAGCAATACTAAATACTGTAAGGATTTCAACATGCGTCAGTGTGTTGCAAAAATATTCTAGTACTTAATATTAATGGGAGGGGATTTTAAAATCTAAAGAAATTAAAAAGAAATAAATATATATATATAATATATATATATATATATATATATATATATATATATATAAATAAATATGGTGGTAGCTGATGAGGTCTATAGTGAAGCTGGCAATAAAACTGTAAGGCTAAAATTGAATCTGGTTTGCCGATCCTTCAATGTGAAGCTAGATCTCAAGTAGCTCTGGTTTCATTTTTTATTCTGTGCTTTTCTTACAATATATATATATATATATATATATATAGGCAGCAATTTTCATTGATGCATTTTTCATTAAATAATATAGACAAGTTTTGTCTATTTTAAGTAAGTTCCTTTCATATTGTCTGATAAGTTTAATAACATTATCATTGAAGGATGAAAGGAAATCACGATAACAACAAACTATCATTATTGTTTCATCTGTCTATTGGTTGATATATTGAAAAGTAATTGTCATCTTTGATAATGGCTTATATAAACCAAAAGCTTAGATAGGATTAAAACATGTATCAATATGGTCATTTCCTTTTGTCTTTCAATGATAATGTTATTAAGCTTATCAGACAATATGAAAGGAACTTACTTAAAATAAATAGACAAAACTTGTCTATATTATTTAATGAAACATGCATCAATATATATATATATATATATATATATATATATATATATATATATATAGTAAGGTAATGAAGGGTTTGGTAATCTGTGTGGATAATTCCAAAGAGGATGTGATCCAGAGAGCTCAATGTAACAACAGAGCAAATATTAATTAAATAATTAAGAAAGAGGCAACCTTAAGGTTCCATGACTATAATTTATTTCCCCAGAAAATATATTTTTCTTGGTTCATCAGGTCACATCACTAGTTAACGAGGTAGCTAGAGATGTGACCTGATGAACCAGGAAAAAATATATTTTCTGTGGAAATAAATTATAGTCATGGAACCTTAAGGTTGTCCCTTTCTTAATTATTTAATTTATATATTAATCATTTCACCCCAAGCAAGGAAATAAAGCCACTAGGGTGCAAGGGGTTACGGAGTAGTAGATAATATATGAAAAATTACTATTAAGGAGAGAAGACATTAAGAGAACAAGAAATTACGATGACAGAAGATAATTTACATTGCATTTTCAAATTTTTCAAGATGACTGGGATGCAGGAAGCATTGCATAAACGAGAAGTGTGATAGAAGAAACTATTAGCATAGAATTTACGGTTACATCGAACCATTTAAATTGTAAAATGATGAGACCTAACTAACAATTTAGTACCATAATGGAAAGTTCATCAAAACAATTACCATGAAAGTATTTAAACAAAAGATACAAGGAAGCTATGTTATGGTAACGTGCAATTGTCTGAAGCTGAGATGCCAACCGGTCTTGACCAATAACATTGCAAATTCTTCTTTGGATTTTATCAAGAATTTCTAAATATAACCTCATGTCTCACACCTCTCACCTGTGGAACTCCCTTCCCTATTCCAGTTTCCCTGAGAGTTATAATCTCCAGCTATTCAAATGTAATGTCAATTGACATCTCCAGTTGCCTTGATCTATCCACTATCCTTCTTCTCAACCTATCCTCTATCACTCCTATCTGATCTTGCTCCAAATCTTAGTAACCCCTTGCATCCTAGTGGCTTCCCGCCTTGCTTGGGGTGAAACACTTAAAATTATATATATATATATATATATATATATATATATATATATATATATATATATATATATATAGTTATACCATACCTATGGACTATAATGGGTATGTTCCAATTCCTATAAATACAGTGGTATATACTGTAAGTTGTCTTCCACTTGAGATTTACTGTGGGATTTACTTCTAGCAGTTGATTACTTACAGCATGTTGCTGGCGAATCTTGTATGTTGTTTCTGTTATAAATATTATCGTTCTATTTTCAACCTTCGTTTTGTTTATTTTTATTCAGTAACCTTTTCCTAGCTTACAACACACACACACACACACACACACACACACACACATATATATATATATATATATATATATATATATATATATATACACACACACACATTGGTGGTCCTGCACACACACATACATACATATACATATATATATATATATATATATATATATATATATATATATATATATAATTATTTATTTAAAAAAAAATTTATAACATAAATATGTTATAAAATCACTACAAAAATATTAATATATATAAGCCATTTTGTTTCAACACCTTCGGTGTCTTACCAAGTGATGACGTTGAATGCTTTCAACGTCATCACTTGATAAGACACCGAGGGTGTTGAAACAAAATGGCTATTTTTGTAGTGATTTTATAACATATTTATGTTATAAATTTTTTTTTAAAATAAATAATTATATCTGCTCTACTTTGTATTAAGCTCTCTTTTAAGAATAGTAATTGTTGGTTATTGGAATTCATTCAATATACACCAATCATATACTTGGGTATATATATATATATATATATATATATATATATATATAGTGTAGATCATTATTCAAACATATATTGTTAAATATAACAGATAATGAATGGTAAAAAATTCAATATTTTTCTGATTCTGTCAAATGCTGATCTACAAAAGTTGTTCTCCCCAAAATATTCCCTATTTTTTACAAGTGGACCAATCAACCTTCCTCTGTTGTACAGAATATTCTTATACAGGGTTTTCTTGATATATGGAAGTTATTTCAAGAATTCCATTAATCTAAGAAGAATGAGAAAAACTGATTAACTTAATCACGTGGATAATAAAACATCAAATTTAATGAGCTACTTGAACTGGAGTTTTTTGTGTTTTTTTTTTTTTTTTTTTTTTTTTTTACTCCTAATCAAAAGTTCTAATTTATGTGTGTATATTTTTTGGTGAAAAAGATTTCCAAATTTAATACAAACACTTTTCCTGCATCTAACAGGTGTAACAGCAAAATTGTCCATTTGTTAGATTAAGCTTTGAACAGTTCTGTCTTAAAGATATCTTACTGGAATTCTCTAATGTTTTTATAATGCTATTGGACTCTAGCAATAACAATCTATAATTATTCTCCAAGCTTAACAGAAGAATTGTGATGAAATTGATCATAAACAAAAATGGTATCGGAAACCTATGAAGGATTGAAATAAAGTTCAAATATATATATATTATTCCAGGATCATTTTCCAACTTATTCAAGATGATCTTCGCCATCTCTAACTGTCTATCTTTCTGTCCTGGAGTAACAAGGTTTTTATCACAGGTTTCACATATAATTTCATTTTCAAGTCTTTTTTCACTGCTCTTTGGACTGTCATAGCTGAAACTCCTCTCTCCCTTGTCAAACATCTTATGGACTGAGTTGGATCTTTTCTAATTGATCTCTTTAGCTCTAAGTTGAAATGATGATCCCTCTTCCTGTTGTAACCTCCTGATCTAATTTTCCTCTCTAGTGTTCCCTCTTTTTTAAACTTATTCACCATTCTCTTGATGGTTCTTGAATGGACTTTAGAGATGAATGTTGGTACCATTACTGAAGGCCTGAATGATCTTTTCCCTCTCACCACTGCTCAGTTGGGAAGATATATATAGTTGGGCTGACATAAAATGCTTTTAACTTGTTCTCTTTCTAGCTGAATAACTCAAAGGGTTTTTCAGTGATTCTTATGACAAATGGTGTCAAGATGGCTAAATGTTTTATCTGAAAACCTGGAAAGAAGAAACTCAATTATTTTACTGTTTTATTTTTTAGATTTTAAAAATTTTGGGATGGACAATTCTGCTGTTACAGAGATTTGGACAATTTTGCTGTTACACCCAGAATATGATACTAAAATGTCTTATTTACATTACAAGCACTCCATTGTCAACATATTTGTTGTTGTTATCCCAATGTTTTTGCTGTTGTGTACTCTCATCTTCACCAGGTCTACACAGGTAACCTTTAGGGAATCTGAAGAGAACACTGTATTTAATATACGAGGGTAGATTGTTTTCCTTCCAGTGTCCACATTTAGGGATATCTTGTTCAGTTATTGCTTGACCCATTTCCATTATGTCAAAGTACACACTGATGAAGGCCAGAGGGCACACTGGTCGAAATGTTATCACAACAAGAATGAGAACAATAGTTTGTATGTAAATAATAATTCCTCATTCCAGAAATTTTGTATGTCTTGTGAGAATTATTCTAAGTACGAGGCAGGGTCATTCAATTTGCTTTCGTGTGCTGCTGGGTTTTGCTGTTAAAATCTCTCTATATTCCTGAGATAGAGTATTATAACTATTGACACTATTTACATTGTTCAGACTGTTGTCCTCATCTTTATTGTCATATTCACAATGTTTCGACCATTGTACACTCTGGTCGTCTTCAGGATCTGTCTATATTTTTGAGATGAGGTATTGTAACTATTTACACTATTTACATTGTTCGGACTGTTGTCCTCATCTTTATTGTCATATTCACAATGTTTCGACCATTGCATGCTCCTGTCTTCTTCAGGATCTGTCTATATTTCTGAGATGAAGTATTGTAATTATTTACATTATTCGGACCATTGCTTTCATCTTTGTTGTCATATTCATGACATTTCAGCCATTGTACACTCCGGCCTTCTTCAGGTGATTGGAATTTCAAACTGAACCCTTTATTTCATCTACCTGGGTAGAGAGTTCTAGTTCCAGATTTTAACTAAATTATTCAAAGAAACATGTTGCCAAAATATATGCTATATATATATATATATATTATTTTGTATTTACTTCTTAATTTGAACACTAGAGTTCTATATGTCTTATGAAATAATGTAACCATTTGTATCTGTCCATAATGAAATTATATAGGATTTATATACAGACAACATCTTATGAGCTATAAAAAAAAATTTTTGGTGAGTTTGAATTTCAATGTAGGTCACATTCAATCGGATAATCACAGTAAAGCCCACAAGCCTATTTTTAATTTTGTTTTTTTTTCTCTCGAAAAGAGGAAGTATTCTGCTTTTGAAATTAGTCGTTCACTTGCCAGTAGTTTAGCACCACCTGAGGAAACACATTTGTAGTATTGAAACATAATTGCCATTGTGTAGCGATTTTTAACATGTTTTTGTATTAATATCCTAAAATAAATAATATTCAGCATGATTCTGTATTGAGCCCTCTTTTAAATTAAATGTTATGGACAGTGGAATTTGTTCTCATTTTACCTGGATATATATATATATATATATATATATATATATATATATATTATTATTTATATATTATATGCGTGGTACTTATTAGAAAGCACCCAATATCAGAGATATAGCTAACATATTTGGTTGGATTGATGAGAGTTTGTGACCCTGGGTTTCACACTTTTGATGATCGCAAAAGCGTGAAACCCAGGGTCACAAACTGACATCAATCCAACCAAATATATATATATATATATATATATATATATATATATATATATAATGTGTGTGTGCATATCATTGAATGAGGAACAAGTAGAAAGTTATTCTTTTTAATAGCTTTCTTTCTTTTTCCTCTTTTCTAATATTTTTACTTTCTTTCTATTGTTCTTTTTTCTGTCCTCTATTTAGTTTAATTCCCACAGTTAAAAAAAAGAGCTAATAATCTCCTTCCATACTTGACTGTTTTTCTACCTTGTGTAGGAGTCTTTAGATGAAAAGAATGTACTTGCAAGTATAAAGAAATAAAAAAAAAACACCTTTAAATGTAGGTGGGGGAATCAGTAACATGTATCAATTTATTTACTTGTCACAAATTCATTTTTTTGCCAAAAAATATTATAGGAGCTGACTACAGTTTCAGTTTTTGGTAACATAAAAACATTTGATATAAAATTTGAAAAGTTTTTGGTTTAAAAATATTATGGAATCTCATAAGCGGTACAAATAAATATCAAAATAAAATGGAAACAAGAATGGGGAACAAAACTTTGAATACATACATATATACATATCTATCTATCTATATATATATATATATATATATACACATATATAATATATATAATATATATATATATATATATATATATATATATATAATATATATATATATTATATATATATATAATATATATTATATATATAATATATATATAATATATATATATATTATATATATATATAATATATATTATATATATAATATATATATTATATATATATATATATAATATTGCACAATGAGTGATGGTGTTAACAAAATAGTGGTTGATATATAAAATAATATAAAAAAAATAGCGGGTCACTTGTATTCAAGGATACTTGTCTACTAGGACAGCTACCCAATTCCTATTGCAGATGCTCGCTCAGGCACATTTTGTGTTTGCTCAACACCCACAGAGCCCACTTGTGGTTTATACTGCAACTATGCTGAGCAGACCATAGTTACAGTTTCTGGGAGAGGACGTGCTATCTAGTTTGATCAACAATCTGAACACGGCCAGCACACTCAAACACTCCATCACGATGAGTTGTGACTTTGTGCTAGCACAGCTTTTGATGGCTCCAAGTGTCCTGTCTACCCAATTTCACCCACAAGGCTTGGGTTCAACCTGTGGGTGTGGTTTTCAGGCACTTTCCAAAGGTGCCGCATGCTGTGATCATCCCTGATATCATTAGGAAGTCTCCTTCCTGACAAATCGACCAAAGTGAGATTTGAACCTGGGTCTCATGGGTGTGTGGCTGAGTGGTTAGAACGTTCGCTACACACGCACACACACACCATGTCGGAAATTATTAAGTAAATCATATAAACTTCTATAATTAAAATTTAGTTTGAAAAGAATTATCAAATTTTAAGCAATCAATATAGATTTTAAAACAAAGCCTAAGAGGCAGTAGTAGGACTGATGTGACAGGAATGCGTGTTGCATGTTGGCTCAGTGTACCTTTGCACATGGTATTAGTTTACTGCAAACCTGGATGTGGGAGGCATATCAACATGTCAGAATTCTTGAGATCCTCTATAGAATTTGCAGCATTTTGGAATTATATTCAAAACCCAGACAAAGGCAATCCATCAATATCAGAATGCCCCACCCATGAGTCATTTTGGGTAATCGCTGGCCATTCTCATATTCTCTAACACATGCATATATATATATATATATATGGTGGCCATTCCATTATCGTCTCTCCTGTAAATCTTTTATGCTCAAAGAATTCACAGGTAAGTTTAGATACATGAGGAGGAGCAATGTCGTGCATAAATACTCACTACACTTTGAAACTGCAAAACTGGGACTTGTGCCATGCAAAGAAACGCTTGTTCATAAAATCACATTAGTTAGCACTGTTCAGTTTAACTCTTTCATTGACTTTGAATGCTCCAATATTGGTTTGGTCAGCAATTCCAGCCCATGTTATAACACTACTGGCTCCTTGTTGCCTTCTTTTAGTCACAGGCATGTCTAAATTGAATAAAATCCATCCTATAACCCATCCATCAAATGTCACTTGAGATTTACCCATGAAAAATTACTTTAGAAAAATCAATTTTCATGTATTGGTCCAGTTTTGAAAAAACTTTAAAATATTATACTTTAAAATATTTAAAATAGAGGAGTTTTCCTAGGAGATTTTTTTACAGATCCCAATTCCCAAAGTATTTTAAACCTTTTGTTCTTCTTGGCTCCCTCAATTCCAGACTTTTTAAAGATCTCAGCACTGGACAAAAGTGGTTGTTTAACCATAACACACTTTAGTTAACATTCATTTCAAGGAAGCAAATTCTTAAAGCCTTTTCCTTTGCATCAAGTTCTCAACTTTTTTTTTTTTTTAAGCGTTTCACCCCAAGCAAGACGGGAATAGCATGCAAGGGGTTACATAGAGTTGGAGCGAGAGCAAAGAGGAGTGATAGAGGAAACGATGAAGAGAAGGATAGGGGATAGATCAAGGCATCTGGAGATGTTGATCGACATTACATTTGAATAGTTGGAGATTATAGCTATCAGGGAAACAAGAAATGGGGAGGGCGTTCCACAGACGAGAAGTGCGAGACATGAAGCTATTGGAGTAGAAGAGACAGCTACATTTAACAGTTTAGACAGTGAGAGGGTGAGAGTGAGATGCCAGCCTAGTAGAACGCTTAAATTCATGAAATCTGGGAACCAGCAAAAGCAGCTCATCGGAGCAGTTACCATAAAAGTATTTGTAAAAAAGAGAGAGGCGACGGCACGTCTGTGAGAGAGCAACTACAGACGAGATGCCAGGTCAAGGCCAATTACATTGCATATCCATCTCTGGAATTTATCAAAGACCTTGAGACAAACAAGGGGCTCCAGACCATATATGGCAGCAATACTCGATGCAAGGATGAATGATTGATTTGTATATTTGAAGGATCAACTCTGGTGCGAAGAATTTCCTGGCGCAGTACAGGGAGCCAACTTTTCTTGCGGTTGACGAAGCAATTGACTCGATGTATTTGTTTCATCTCAGCTCAGCAGAAATTCAAAATCCTTCTTTATCGTTCAATGATCTCTGCAAAGATCCTTTGGTATTTCCAATGTAGACTTTTTCTCACTCAGTAACTTTGTTATTTTCTGTTTTTCAGCAGCTGGTAGATCCTTCCTATGCATCTACGTATAGACAAAAAGAGAAAATAGTTTTTATTAGATTTCAGAGGGGGTCTTAAGATAATATTAGTTTAATCTGCTTATTAACTTGATGTGAGCTTGTGACCCTGGGTTTCACGCTTTATCGATCGTCAGACGATCGCTAAAGCGTGAAACCCAGGGTCACAAGCTCACATCTATCCAACCATATATGTTAGCTCTATCTATGATATTGAGCGCTTTCTAATAAGTACCGCGCATATAATATATAAATAATTATACACATATATATATATTTATTTATATTTATATACACACACTTTTCACACATATATATATATATATAGGCAGCAATTTTTCATTTGATGCATGTTTCATTAAATAATATAGACAAGTTTTGTAAATCTCAAAATGTTAGCAATAACTTCAGCAATACTAAATACTGTGAGCATTTCAACATGTGTCAGTGTGTTGCAAAAATATTCTAGTACTTAATATTAAGGGGAGGGGATTTTAAAATTTAAAGAAATTAAAAAGAAATATATATATATATCTATATCTATATATATATATATATATAAATATGGTGGTAGCTGATGAGGTCTAACTATAGTGAAGCTGGCAATAAAAGATAGAGCCTACAAAACTGTAAGGCTAAAATTGAATCTGGTTTGCTGATCCTTCAATGTGAGGCTAGATCTCAAGTAGCTCTGGTTTCATTTTTTATTCTGTGCTTTTCTTACAATATATATATATATATATATATATATATATATATAGGCAGCAATTTTCATTGATGCATGTTTCATTAAATAATATAGACAAGTTTTGTCTATTTTAAGTAAATTCCTTTCATATTGTCTGATAAGTTTAATAACATTATCATTGAAGGATGAAAGGAAATCACCATATTGATACATGTTTAAATCCAATCTAAGCTTTCGGCTTACATAAGCCATTATCAAAGATGACAGTTACTTTTTCAATATATCAACCAATACACAGAACAATAATGATAGTCTGTTTTTGTTGCATGAAAAATTTCAAAGCAACAACTATGTATGAGACGCCGAATCAAAAATCGCGTCACAGCTTGTGATGTCACACATGACCACGCAAGAATGAAAATGAGAAGTATTAAGTATGGGAAGCCGTTGGTATAAACCAATGGCTTCTGTTATCAATTATAGGCATTTAAGAATGTTTGTGGAGATTTCGTAGTTTTGTTCAACTGTTTTATGTATAAAGCTTCAAGAATTTTTAATTTTTGTTTATTGTTTTCATGTTTAAGTATAGTTGTGTTGTCAACAAGGATTTTCCAGAATTGAGTACACAGGCAGCATGTTGTCATAAATGTCTAAAAATGTTAGAGATATCATTTAAATGTAGAGTCAAGTGCCGTGAAAGATGTCCATATTACTACAAAATAGCAATTATAAAAAATCTAATACATCTACAAAACAGATTTTTTTACAGTGAACTAAAGAATAGAAAACAAACACTTATTAATAACAGCTTTCCAAACTATATAGTTGAACAAATAAAATACTTTCTTAGAAGTCTTAATACTACGCAAATAGAACATAATAATGCTTCAACTAATTCCAAATATATTAATCTCTTCTATCATAGTCAAATGCATACTAATTATAAACAAGATGAAAATACACTAAAAAAAATTAGTAAATACTAATATATCCATATCCATTAATCATATACTATACTAACTCTAGTATATCAAACTCAATTATTCGCAATGATTCTTCCCCCACCCCTGTTAGCGATTTGCAAAAAACCCAACATAGTTTACAAATTCAAGTGCCCTTTGGGAGATTGTATCTCCAATGGATTAAATAATATTTATGTTGGTCACACCACAAACTCGCTTTCACGCAGCAAGGGTGGACTGTCATTGTTTCATCCATGTGTTGTTTGATAATGGCTTATGTAAGCCGAAAGCTTAGATTGGATTTAAACATGTATCAATATGGTGATTTCCTTTCGTCTTTCTATGATAATGTTATTAAGCCTATCAGACAATAGGAAAGGAACTTAAAATAAATAGACAAAACTTTATATTACTCTATATTATTTAATGAAACATGCATTAATGAAAAATTGATGCCTAAATATATATATATATATATATATATATATATATAGATGATGATCTGCTGCATCTTCACAGATGGTATTTATCAATCCCCCCACGGGGATCGAATGTGGCACAAGGCCTTTTTAATGTGGGTATCTCTGAGCCCGTAGGCCCAGCCAAAAATAAATAACCATCCAAACCCGCCCAGGCGGGCCAGTTCCGTCAACCTCCCCCAACGAAACCCTACCCTTCGGCGGAGCTTCGTCCGGGTTCCTCTCTGCAAGCAGAGGGTTCGGCAGACACCCGACCTGGCAGCTCACAAAGCTCAGATACTACACTTTGATCCTAGCCACCGGGCCGAGCGGGTATTCTTTTTTATAGATACTTCACATTCTTCAGATGATGGCTGCTTAATCATGATCCCAAAGGTGACTTGCCAGGCTGGCTGCAGACTTGCATGTTTTGTTACAGAAGTGACAAACAATGTGCTTGGCACAACCTTGATGGATTCACACCACTGTGTCTGACGCCTGTGCACCACCACATGGCTTTTCAGTCTGGAGCTGGTTTTGTATATCTTGTCACACATCGTGCAGGCTGTGACACTCTGTGCCTGGGGAATGTCAAGGGCGATTTTTTTTTTTTTTCTTTATGTGGCTTCACGTGATTCACCCAACCAGCCTTTGAAAGAAGTATGCACGGACAGAAATCACATGTCCAGCCCTTAATATCTTCATTGAGTCCATGGTTATTACCCATTCAAAGTTGCCGCTTCAGCTGTTCCAGACAACATTTTTCGAAGAGTTGACACCAATCTCTAATTTGACCTCTCCATCCAGTTCTATCTAGGACCATCTCTTTCCAATTGTTGATGTCAAATGCCAGCTTTTTTAGATTGTTCTTGATACAGTCCATGTATCTTTTCCTTGGTTTATGTTGAGGATGCTTTCTAATACTTGGCACACCATAAAACAATTGTTTCAGGAGTCTTCTATCCTTCATTCAAATTATGTTACAAGAGCCGCTATGCTTTGTCAATTGGCTCTGACTAGGACTTCAGTATCAGGAGTTTTGCTTTTCCACTTGATGTTCAATATGCATCTCAGGCATTTCTGCTGGAAACGTTCAAGTATTTTTTATTTGTTTGCTGAGTAGTGTTCGGGTTTTGGAGGTGTATAGAAGAGCTGACAGAATGCAATCTCTATACATATTACCTTTCCAGTCTTGATAGTCTTTCTGCAACACTTCATTTTTACAAGTGTCAGATTAGACCCAAAATGGAGTATTGCTGCCATATCTGGGCTGGAACTGCACAATCTTCACTTTCCAGTCTTGATAGAGTCCTTCTGCCATGCTTCATCTTTACAAGAGTCAGATTAGATCCAAAATGGATTATTGCTGTCATATCTGGCTTGAAGCTGCACAATCTTCATTTTCCAGCCTTGATGCAAGTCCTTCTGCCATGCTTCATCTTTAGAGTCAGATTAGACCCAAAATGTTTTCAATTATTACATTAGGGGGGATTAATTTATTAATAGATAACAATATAAAACCGATCCCCCATTTTATGTCCATTAGAATCTAGCATTAATACTGGTCTACAAAAGACATAAAAATGATAGTATACAAGTCCTTGCTATTATTAAGATTTCACACTTCAAATTGTTACATTAAGAGGGATCAATTTATTACTTGGTAACAATAGAAAAACGATCCCCCTTTTATGTCCACTAGAATCTAATATTAATACTAGTTTACAAAACCATAAAAAAATGTTGGCACTTATTTAATTTTGTTTGCTCTTACAAATAAATTTTTTGCAAACTTATATAATGAAAGAAGCATTTAATTTTATATCGATGTTTGAACCTAATCTGCTTATTTTAAAAAGATTTGATCTAAATTCCTCATCTCTAAACTCGAATAAGAATTTTATAACCAAAGAATTGGTTTTAAAGGAGAGAGAACACAGATTTTATTATCGATCTATTGATTGGTTAAATAAAACTACTTATGTTATTATAGACATATTGGTGGGTTAAAAAAATGTGAAAGTTGTTATGGATGAATTGATTGGTTGAAAAAGAAGCTTAGGTTGTTATGGAAATATTGATTGGAAGAAAATAAAAACATTATTGCTGTGAAAGTTATTCTCCATGGCTTTGTATAATCTTGGTGGATGAGCAACAGTGAAATATTTGAAAACATTTTTTCCAAAAATACTTCTAAATTTGGGCCGATTATCATTAAATCTGTCGCAACTGATTAGTAAGTTTTCAACATTACTTTTTTTTACTCTGCTCTTTAACTACAAATTTTAAAAGTAACACTGGAAAAAACTTTGTACTGAGAAAAATAATTTTTCTCTTCAGAATCTATCTTACATATTTATAAGTCTACCATTCATCCATGCTTTGAATATTGCTGCCACATATGGTCTGGTGCTTCTGCTATATATTTAGAGATTCTTGATAAAATCCAAAGAGGAATCTGCAATGTTTCTCTCCAGAATCTATCTTACATATTTATAAGTCTACCATTCATCCATGCTTTGAATATTGCTGCCACATATGGTCCGGTGCTTCTGCTATATTTTTAGAGATTCTTGATAAAATCCAAAGAGGAATCTGCTATGTTTCTCTCCAGAATCTATCTTACATATTTATAAGTCTACCATCCATCCATGCTTTGAATATTGCTGCCATATAAGGTCCAGTGCTCCTGCTGTATATTTAGAGATTCTTGATAAAATCCAAAGAATCAGCAATGTTATTCTCCTGTACCTTTTCTGTAGATACTTTCATGGTAATTGTTCTGATGAACTTTCAGCTATGGTACCTGGTCTTAATGAATTTAAGGACAGTGCTAGATTGGCACATAGGTCTCATTAATTTACTGTTGAAGTCGCTAAATTCAACCATAAGTTTTATGCTAACAGTTTCTTTTCTCACACTTCTCACTTGTGGAACTCTCTTCTGGCTCCATGACTTCTAGCCAACTTTGATCTATAAAAAAATTAAATGCATTGTCCATTGTTATCTACTGTTTTCTTGATTCCTCTTCTTGTATTGTCCTCATTCCCTAATAATATTTTTCTTTTTTCTTATTCTTTCATACTCAGTAGCCCCTTGTGATGTAGTGGCTTTACTGTCTTTCTTGGGGTGAAATGATGAAAAAAAAAAATTGGCAAACATTGATCTTCATGCCTGCAAAAAAAATGGAGTGTCAAAAGGACTGTTTTTCCCATGACACTGCTATTATTTTAATTAGCTTCACTCTTCAACAATGTTTATTGTTTTAAAAAGTGAGTATTAGAATTATAATGAATGTAAATACAAACATTTTTTTGTTCTTGAGAATTTGCAAAAATATGAAACCCTATTTATTTTCACTATTTACATTATTCAGAATATTGTCCTCATCTTTGTCGCCATGTTTATCACGTTTTGGCCGTTGTATCCCCTGGCCTTCTTCAGGTGGTTGGAATGTTGAACTGAACCCTTTATTTCGCTCACTGGGATTCTAGTTCCATGTGCCATGTCTAATGGATGTCAGTTATCTTGTTTTAATTCCCCTCTGAAAGTTCTCCACTGCCTTAACCAGGGATTGAACTCGCACACTTTGGCTCCTGTCACTGGATTTAACTAACGCCTTTAACCACTGTGCTATGTGTCATCTCAGAAATATAGACAGATACCTATTTATTTTATGTTTATTTACAAGAATAATTATCATATTTACATTTTGAAAACTAATACAAGTAAAACTAAAGTAAATTATTAAAATCTCTGAACCAACTCTAAGGAAATTCTTATTATTTACCATTTTATTAAGTTTGAATCAATTGGCAATTAGTCAATGTTTTTGCCAACCATTCCAATAAATAACATAATAAATAAACAATGTTTATTGCTTTTGTTGTAAATTCTCAAGAACAAAAAATGTATAAATTCATTTTTCTCATATATTTATTTTTTATTCCAATTCTAATCATTGCTTTTTAAAACAATCATTGCCAAAGAGTGAAGGTTGCTAAAAACCGCCCTTTTGAAATATGTGCACTAACGATAAAGAACTCCTTATTATTTACCATTTTATAAAGTTTGAACCAATTGGCAATTAGCCAATGTTTTGCCAACCATTCCAATAAATAAAATAAAAAATAAATAGTGTAAATAAACAATCTAATATGTAAATAGTGTTTATTATTTTTCTTGTCAATTCTTCAATTTTGGTATTTTCTTTGTCAA
This sequence comes from Acanthosepion lycidas, assembly GCA_963932145.1. Classification (NCBI taxonomy): domain Eukaryota; kingdom Metazoa; phylum Mollusca; class Cephalopoda; order Sepiida; family Sepiidae; genus Acanthosepion; species Acanthosepion lycidas. The sequence goes on along the minus strand of OZ010607.1, from coordinate 68,122,739 downwards.
GATTAAATTCATATTTACAACATTCTAAAAGCTAATCCAATTAAAACTAATGCAATGCAGTATTTATCATTTACCAATTTGTAAAGAAATAAATATGAAAACAATTTTTTATTCATAAATTTATAAACATTTGTTAAATTATTAAAATATATAAA